>CM076570.1:1509038484-1509300047 GCA_034641835.2 Pinus albicaulis | reverse complement strand
TTCTCCCTTGTGGCATCGACGTTCGTTTGGGCGCGTCGTGTCGCGCCGTGAGAGGTTGGCGCCCGACCGGGCGCGTTCTGGTCGGGCCATTTCGTTCGAGGGCGCCCGTATCAGTTTTGCTAAGTTGTGACCACCCGGGTCCCTTGTGCATGTTCGGGCGGTCCGTTTGCCGTTTTCTCCCTTGTGGCATCATAATTCGATCGGGCGCGTTGTGTCGCACCGTGTGAGGTCACCCGACTAGGCGCGTTCGGGTCAGGTCGACTCGTTTTGTTTCAAAATAAACATCACATTAATAATTTCATATTCAAATATATTTTTTAAATAGAGTTTTAAATTTTATATATAAATATAAAATAGAATAAAAATTTTGAAAAATAAATATCTAATAAAATTATTATAGAATTCACACTGCATTTCAAATATATTAACAATTATATTTTAAATATATTTTTTTTATATAGTTTTGAAATAAGTTATTAGATTGGTGAATAAAATTAATTACATTAGAATTTTGTATAATTTCTTTTTTGGTAAATTAATTTAATGAGGTTCACATGAAATCTCAAGTCAAATTTAAACCAGTTAAACAAAAACTCTAATAATTTCATGAAAATCATTTAAAAAATTATTGAAATATCAAACTTGACAGTAAACCAATATGGGTTAAGTTAGCTTTATAAGGATCATGTTGGAAGTTATGTTGTTAATTTTCAAAATCAAACTAGTTGTTATCCTAACGACTAGTTTAGCCAATTCTAAAAATATAATAAAAAATAAAATATATATATATATATATATATATATATATATATTATTTTTTATTTTATATATATATATATAATATAAAATAAAATATATATATATATACACACACATATATATAATATATATATATATATATATATTATATATGTGTGTATATATATATATAAAATAAAAAATAATAATATATATATATATATATATATATACACACACACACACACACATATATATATATGAGAAGAAAAATAAAATAAATAAATTAATTAAATAAGAATATATATATATATATATATATATATATTATCACAATTAATTAATTAATTAATTAAATAAAATTAGTTGTTAATTAATTAAATAAGAATATATATATATATTCACAATTAATTAATTAATTATTTAATTAAATAAAACTAGCCGTTATTATTCGATTTTAATTTTCAAAGTCAAACTAGCCGTTATCCTAACAACTAGTTTAGCCATAAAATATTCCAAGCTATTATAAGATCTAGATCTTGGTTAATAATATTTTATTATGCACCATTATCAAGGATAACTCAATATTTTGTTATAAATAAGATGAGGGTTTTCCATTCATTATTTACCTTTGATCCTTTTATCATGGTTGAACTTTGATCACTTTTATTTTCTTTTTGCTTATTGAGCTCCCATTGAGTTCAACACGTCTTGGGTTTTCTACACCATTGAGAGAGATAATTGCTAAATATAATTATTATTTTCTTTATAGGATAATTTGCATCAATGGAAGAAAACATTAGAGGTGGAAAAAAAATTCAAAAGGGTGAAAGGGTGATGGTAGAGTTTATTGCCCTTGCAAAAAATGTTGTCTGAGAAATAATGTTAGAGTTTTAATAGCAACAACAACAATGCATTGTAGGAAATATGGGCACATTGATGGTGGATCGAATGACTATCGTCCCGTGGTAATTAATTATCTATCTTCATTTTGATTATATCGTAAAATTTTATATTATTTTAATATTTTTTATATGCGCACTAATGTTTAATGATTAATGTTTGTAATTTTCATAAAGGCACAGTTTCCCCCCAACTTTTTGCAGATGATCAACCAACTTCCACAGCTAAATAGTAGTAGATTAGATGATGTTGCACCAGTACAAGAGAATATTGCATCAAACATTAGTATTGGAAATGATGTTGTACAAGGTGAAGAACATATTAAAGCGAATGATGAAGGTAATTTTAATGATCCCATGGAGGTAGATCATGATGAAAATAATGAGACAGTTCACATTAATGACGGGACAAATCAAATGCTCGAAGACTTGTATGGTGAGTCAGATGATGATGGTGGAGATAGTGACGGTATTTATGATGTACCTTTGATTAAAAGGTCAAGTGAACGACTTTTTGAACACTCAAATGCAACTCTTCTCTCTGCTACATTGTTGTTGGTGAACTTAAAGGTTATGAATAATTTGTCGAACATATGTATGACACAACTCCTAAGGTATGAAATATGTATATATGATCACATATATGTAAATGTTGATTATTTTCCCTTTTTTTAGTTGTAATAAATGTGTAAAATAATAATTCAATATATATATATATATATATATATATATATATATATGATCACATATATGTAAATGTTGATTATTTTCCCTTTTTTTAGTTGTAATAAATGTGTAAAATAATAATTCAATATATATATATATATATATATATATATATATATATATATATATATTAACTAGTTTTTGCTTATACTATAGATTGTTGGGTGAATATTTTTTACCATCGCCAAATACTTTACCTCGAACATATCAAGATCTAAGTGCCATTATGAAACACTTTGAAATGGAATATAACACTATAGATGCATGTCCTAAAGATCATATTATATATTGCGTAGGAATACGCGCTTAAAACAGAATACTCCAAATGTGGCATGAGATATCACCGTATCAACCACCAAAAAGGCAGCTTTCAAAAAGGGACTTTCACATATTCCCATAATTCCAATGCCACCAATGACCTTTGTGTAAGATCATAGCATTAGCTTTATGGATTACCATTCAAAGAATAGAAGTGGAGATGGTGTTCTTCAAATCCCCTTAAAACGGTTTTCAGCATTTAGAGAAATTGAGGAAAAATATGTAGATTTTAAAAATGAACCTCATAATGTCAAGCTTTCATTGGCAATTGATGGTGTTAATCCATTCAGAGAGCTTAGATCTACTTACTCAATGTGGCCTATTTTCATTATCAACAATAACATTCCTCCTTGGATGTCAATAAAGAGGGAGCACATAATTTTGACTATGATTATTCCAGGTATTTGATACTTTATTTTTTTGAATGTAACATTTTCATTTCTCTCGTTGTTTGCATAAATATATATTTTATTTATTTACTTACCTATATATACATATATCATGGTAGTAATTATTATGTACCATAATTTTGAACAATTAGGTAAGCACCAGGTCGAAGATATGAATGCATATATTGAGCCTCTTATCGATGATATAATACAGTTATGGCATGGCATCACGATGTATGACATCAATAAACCAATCAAGCAGAAGAGATTTCAATGCTGTGGAATGCTTGCATGGAAAATTCATGATGCCCCAAGACTAACACATGTTTGTGGTATGTAATATTTCATTGCACTTTAATATAATACATAATCATCTAAATTAGATATACCATATTTCATGTTTTAAAAATGATCTCATAGTATAATTTTTATTGATCCGTCTATTGTAGATATTCAAACAAAGGGTAGATTTGCAAGTCTAGTTTGTGGCCCTAAGATGAAGTATCGTCATTCACCAGACTTAGGAAAGATGGTGTTTTATGAGTTTAGGCACTTCATCTCTAGGAACCATAACTATCGTACTACTGAAAAACATATTTTCAGTGATAAAGAAGAAACTGGATTAAAACCACGAAGAGTGACACCTCAGTTGTGGAAGTTGGAATATAACAGAATTAATAATCGTCAAGTAGCTGGTACGTAATTTGTGTATATATATATATATATATATATATATATATATATATATATAGATATGTATGTATGTATGTATGTATGTATGTATATATATATATATCTATCTATACATACATACATACATACATACATACATACATATATATATATATATATATATATATATATATATATATATATATCTATATATATATGTATATATATACATACATACATACATACATACATACACTAAAAATAGCTCATTTGTTTGATACAATGCATGTTGGGAAGAATGTGACAGAAATGTTATGGCGAACCATAGATGGTGCACATGATAGAGATAAAATTGAAAAAATTTGTGCTGACATTGAGAAATCGAATCATGCAATGAAAAGTGTGATCGACAAATCAAATAACAATGGAGGTCGAAATTATAATAATATTCCATGGTTATTAACAGAACAACAAAGAAATGATGTAAAAGAGGTTGTTAGAAGAATTAAATTTCCAACAGGTTTTGCTTCAAACATAAATAATATCTTAATGAAGAAAGGTGACTTCAGTGGGGTGAAAACACATGATTGGCATACCTTTGTTAAGGTAATTTTTTTGGTATACATTTTTGTATGTTATTGCTTGAATACATATTTTAAATTTTCCTTTTTTCTATTTAATTTGGAAACCAATAACGATTCATTTTTTATTTTTATAGTATGTTCTACCTGTATCTCTCCCAAACAACTTCGACAACAATGTCAAACAAGTTATATATGGTCTTAGTAAATACATGAGGTAAGTAGTTTTGATTTATACGCAAAATCTAATTGCTACAATTTCTTTTCGTACTTAATGAAATGATGTATTAATTTACTTGTAATGAAATATATATTATGTTTCATTGAAATAACCTTGCGTAATGATTTGCAGATGGTTTTCATTGAAAGAAATCCATCAAGATGAAATAAAGTATTGGAAGAGAGAAATTCCTAGGCTAATGTGTGAAATGCAAAAGTATCTACCTCCAACATTTTTCAATGCACAAGAACACTACTTGATACACCAAGTTGAGGAGATTGAAATGTGTGGACCAGTACACACAAGGTCAATGTGGATGGTCGAGAGGCACTTGAAATCCTTCAAGGCTTTGGTTAGACAAAGAGCACGACCTGAGGGTTCTATGGTGGAGGGATATGTGGTATATGAATCCATGGTGTATATTAGTCATTATATTCCTATATTAGCTGCACCAGCCATGAAGGCGGTGGATTGCATTTGAGATGTGAAATCCATCAAAAAATTTGAAGTGGAGCACCTATTGGGAAAAGGTAGAATGAAGAAAGTGAGAGGTAAAAGATTTATTATGTATAATACATATAATGTTTCATTTTTTTACATCATGTATATGATCATTATATTCATTTAGGTCTTATTCTTTCATATTTTATTAATTAATATAATTTACCATGGTTATAAGTAATATTTATTAATATTGGTGAATTATTGTTTTTTTATTCAGGTGCTCAAGATTACGAGGCACTACTTTTATACATTGCAAACAATCTTGAGTGGATGAGTGAATGGATTGAAACATGTAAAGCACGTAACGACGGTAGGTTATCATGGCAACTACTGTCTGAATTGATTAGAGAAGCGTATCGTAGTGGAGATGGGAACGTTACGGACATGGAAATCGATTTAGCATATGGTTTGAAAGATAGAAAGGTAAGCAATTAATTCACCTATTTTATTCATTACTTATTTTATACTATATTTATAATGTGACAAGAAGTTTGATTTTTCAGTTAATTTTCATGCTGTGTAAATTATATGTTTAATTATTAATTGAGAATGCATCTTTTTCATGTTTGGCATATTGTAGTTGAAACACCACAAGGCTATGTGGTGCAATGGTCGTCAATTTCGCGTTAAACAGTTGGATGATAACAGGAAAAATTCTGATAGTGGGATAACTGCAGTATTCCAGGTCACTAATGTTTCCTCCAGGAGTGACAGACATCCTCGAGAATCTGAAAATAGATATTATGGGTTTTTAGATGATATAGTTGAGTGTGACTTTAATTCCTTCAAAATAGTTTTGTTCGACGTCAAATGGTATAGGCTACGAATGAATGTACGTGATGATGATAGAACAATTATTCAACATGAAAATGGATTTCCAATGGTTAAAACATCACATTTTGAAGCAGGAAAAGATCGCTATGTTTTTCCAAGCCAATGCGAACAAGTCTTTTACTCAGAGGTTCCAGGTGAGAACGAATGGTCATTTGCTATTAGATATGATCCAAGAGGAAGGCCAGTAGAGTATACTATAGAGGAAGAAGATGATATTGATCAAGAAGAAGATGATGTAGTGGCAGATGAGCAGGAAGATGCATTGACAGACGAAGAAGATATATTAGAAGATGAACCAGGCATAGGAGATGAGGCAACAATTATTGATGATGATGTCGATGAGGATATTATTGAAAATGACATAATTGATGATGATGATGACATGGTCGATCATTTCAACACTGTTTCTGAATCAGATGTTGATATAGATGTCGATTAGTTGGATGAAGATCAAGAAGATACAAAAGAAGAATATTGATACAGATGTTATGTTCGAGTATGAGCTGGTATGTTATAACTTTATATTTTAATATGTAGGAATTATTGTCTTTAAATAATTTACTAATTATGTGGGTTTGTTGCATGTTTTTTATTATTTCAAACCAATAAATAATGGCCTTACTATTGTACAAGCTAAACTAAAATTATGTATTTATACAAACACATATTGAAAATTTTTTTTACGACCTTAATTAATTTTTGGTTTGTTCGTATTCTATTTCATAGATTGGGTATCGGAAAAATGAGAGTGATGTGAGGGGGATGCGAGGGGCCATATAAGCTTCCACCTTCACGTGCTTGGCCTTGTTCAGTACAAAATAGATTATTGTTGAAACCAAGAGAAGCTCATTCATCTTTATTTAATTTGCATTATCGCAAATGTCATCATTGTTGTCTAATTATTGCAGCGGAAATTGCTAAAATTGTTAGAAAACAATAAAATTGAATTTCTTTTAGGAATTGTCCAACGAGGCCATAATAATTTTGTCTAGATAACCATTTTCTTGCAGCCGTGTCATTTCGTTTTAAGGCACCCACCCAAATGCATTCGGGTCGGGTCGTTTCATTTGAGGGCACCCACCCAAACCCGTTCGTGTCGAGTCATTTCGTTTGAGGGCGACCGTATCAAATTTGCTAAGTTGTTACCGCATGAGTGCCTTGTGCATGTTCATGCAACCCGTTTTTCATTTGCTCGCTACAATACTTATAAAATTGTTACATTGAGATGCAAAGAATAAGCAACTAATTTGCACAAACAGAGACCAATGAAACTATCATCTTAAACCCTAACCCTTTAAACAGTAATTCCCAACCCCTAACCCATTTAACCCCCTAAATCTCTAAACCTTTAACCCATTTAACCCCTAAACCATAAACCTCTAAACCCTTAACCGCTAACCACTAAACCCTTAACCCCTAACCCATTTAACCCCCTAAACCTCTAGTAAACCCCTAACTCCGCCCAAGAAAACACGTTCGTACGGGTCAGGTCGAGTCGTGTGATGGTGCTCAAGGAAACGCGTTCAGGCAGGTGATCAAATTGTATAGGAGATCTATGACGACTTACATTTTTCCTTTGCTTGAATATTAATCTCCTAGCAATCTCCTATACAAGTTGATCATCTTTCCACACAAATTAATATTTATGCCCAAACATCATTTTCAAGGACTCCCCTTTTCTACTCTATAATTTTCACATGCCCATTGGCTCTCCTTCCTTGCAATGAATTTATGGTAATGGTAGGGTATATTTTCTTCTCAACTCGTAGCATAGGCTCAAAAAATATTTTTATCTAGCGTTCCCATGTCTCTAGAGGATCATTCATTATGTCTCCTTTCCTTTTCACCCAAAAATATTCGTGGGTGTCCCAATGGGCCAACAATTTTAACATGGCCATGAATACATCTATTTATTCACCTAAAGGGAATATCATAATAATCTAAAACTTGGTTAGTTCCATCTCTACACAACTTAGCTACAATTTTGGTGGTCTAAGATTTTGTTCTTTCATTCATTTTAAAGAACTTCTCTAGAGTGTCCCCAATAAGTATGAAATATCTCCCATTACAAATTCAACAAGAAGTGAAAGGAGCTTTACCCGAATAGCTTATACAATCTCTTTTTCCTTGAGAGGGTCATAATAGGGTCACCATTCTTTTAATGACATGTAATTATTGCTCGAGAAACAATTCTATTTTTGGATGACTTCCACATTCTTACCAGACATGAAAGTAATTAAACAATGTCTATCCCTTTGCTCTTAAGTGGAAGAATGAAGTATAACCCAACACCAATGTCCAATGCCTATTTATTCATTGACTCATAAAGGTTTTAGATATATGTCTCATATATCAATTTTTCATAGGTAGCATTAATGTAGCATTTGATCCATGTGTGCATATTCCATGAAAATTATCATTAAAATATCTTATTTCATCTTAATATCTTTAACTTTAATCCTTCTAATCCTATTTCTAGTACCAAGCTTTTCCCTTTTGTTATTTGCCCAAGAACCCTACCCCACCTTGTAAAGAACACATAGTGATGTTTCCCAAAATTTAGATCTCCTTCACCTAATAGAAACCTCTAGCAATTATAAGTTCTTAAAGTTCAAAGGTTTGATTAAACACACAAAAGAGTATAAGGAAGCTTATGGGGTGATATTAAGAAGGTAACTAAAAGCTTTTATTCAAAACCTTAATTCCATGTTTAAGGGAACTAAACGAATTATATGCCATTTTTAAATCAAACCTAAGTTGGAATTTGAAAGGTTTTAATACCTATTTATATGGTGGAGCATTACCGCCATAAAGTATGGTTTTAATAGGAATTTCAAACGAATTACAAAGGTTTCGGATTAATCATCGCGGGCCTTTCAAAATTTTACATTAATCACTATAGCTACCCCTACATGTATTTAGTACCACAGCTCCTTGCCTTTTCTAATCGACTCAAACCCTACTGAATATACACCTGCTACTACAAATAATCGCATATCGCGCAAGAAACTCCAAAAAGCAGGCCCTTGCTGCAAAGAACCGCCCATCGTGCAAGAAACTCCAGAAAGTAGGCCCTTCCTCCATCAGCAGGAAAAATGGTATGGCCAAACAGAATTTTTCTAGATTTTGAAAAGTGATTCTACCATTTAGAATGCCCAGGATTTGAAACAGAGGAATAAATTGGGCTGCTCGTTTTCCTTGAATAGGGCACGCTTATAGATTTAGTTTTGTTTTTAATAAAAGTCAGTGTAAGACATAACAGATTCCCCAAACCTCAGTATCCAACATGCTTTCCATAAAATTTGGCGGTTGATTTCCATCATCACAATTTGGTCTTTACAAGAAGAAAAATTGATCACCATTTCCTACCATTTTCCTTCAAACAATATTAAGCACATGTAGTCATCATCCGACTTTGATAGATCCATCGGAAAACAAGACCAAGAAAGACATGCTTCGACAAATATCGTATATTCCATACACACTCAATACAATACCACTAGAGCTTCAGTAAGGACAGGTGAAATATACATTAAAAAGCAGGGTTTCTATTACTAAAAACCCTAAAATTTGTAAGTTCAATATATATATGAAACCAAACCATAACACACCAATATTTAGCGCCTTAAAACTAGGATCAGAGCAAAATCGGGCTACAACTATCATTGAATGTAGACAAGTATGCGAGAGAATTTCTATTTTTATTTTAAGCTGGCGAAGCCATCTTCATTCTTTATAGGCAACACCCATTTTCTCATTATATCTTGGGAGTTCTGCAAGAGACACCTAGTCACACTGGGGTCAAACCCAGTTCACCTTTTCCTACTGATTAAACTCCAATATGTTCACTTTTACCTGGAGAGATTTAAAATATCTAATAGTATTATTAAGGACAACAACAGTGTCCATGTAATCTTCACCAGAGATTATATTTCTCAGAAGTTGGACCATTCCTTTAATTCTCTCTTTTTTGGATTTCTTGGCAAAAGCAGATTTCCCTGAAAGAGATTTATGTGACTATCTTCATCTAAGTGTGCTATTATTTGTACTTCCCTCAGTCAGCATGCTAATAGCACTCAAAGCACAGATATTCTTTGTTTTGCATTCATTTTCATTGGTATTTTTGCAATTCTTGGTTTGGATGTCCACTTCTTGGGTCGGAGTGACCAGAAGGGAGTTATCAAACAAAAAACAATTGTCATTTATGCTAGACTCGCCAACCGATTCTTCAATAATAGCAGGTCCAAAGTCTGCCTCCTCTTCTTTATGTTCCTATTGATTAATACCCGTTTTCTTGGTAGAAATCCCAGCACTAGTATCATCCCTAACTTGTGTACATGCCTTTTTATTTCCACTATATTCACTTGGTGAGTGATCAGTGCTACTCTCCTCTTCATCAGAACTCAAAAGAGCGTCTAAGTTTACAGTGTTTTCATGTAAATGAGTTTGAGAATTTCCAGAGTTTCCTTTGCTTAATACATCACAACTCACACGAATTGCATCTTCATTTTAAACCACAGGACAATCAATAAACTCACCCCCATAGCTGTGTAGGGCTATCATTCACAATTGACTCAATCCCATATTTGGCATAGTTGTAAAAGATGAGGGAATAGTTTCCCTGTACCATGGAAAATTAACATCCCAGAGGCCTGATGTTCCTGCAGCCAGTACTTCAGAAATTGCGTTCTTCTCCATGGCCATGTTTTCAGGGTTGGTCTCTTTCTTTGCCTTGCCATTGCCGGGAAAAATCTCCGAAAAGCTCTATGCTAGTACAAGGTGAAAATTAAACCCACATCTGCTCATATTATAGTCACACATGAACATACTATTGTAATAATTAGGTGCTTGTAATTTGAAAGTATCAAGAAATCTAATTTGTCATAATTTATCAGCACAATCACCACCCCAAACATTGGCACAATTTCCATGTGGCATGGATGATACATCTCCCTTGACAGGAGTTATACATTCAGCATAAGGGCCAGATAAGTTAGCCATGTGGATATAATTATAGCTAATGCTAAAACTCAATCTCCAGCATGCTTTCCATAAAATTTGGCACTTGATTTCCATCATCACAATTTGGTCTTTACAAGAAGAAAAATTGATCAGCATTTCCTACCATTTTCCTTCAAACAATATTAAGCACATGCATTCATCATCCGAATTTGATAGATCCATCGGAAAAGAAGACCAAGAAAGACATGTTTCGACAAATATCATATATTCCATACACACTCAATAAAATACCACCAGAGCCTCAGTAAGGACAGGTGCAATATACATTAAAAAGCGGGGTTTCTATGACTAAAAACGCTACAATTTGTAAGTTCAATATATATATCAAACCAAACCACAACACACCAATATTTAGCGCCTTAAAACTAGGATTAGATCAAAATTTGGCTACAGCTATCATTGAATGTAGACAAGTATGCGAGAGAATTTCTATTTTTATTTTAAGCTGGCGAAGCCATCTTCGTGTTTTTTAGGCAGCATCAAATTTCTCATTATATCTTGGGAGTTCTGCAAGAGACACCTTGTCAAACTGGGGTCAAACCCAGTTCACATTTTCCTGTTGATTAGCCTCCAATATATTCACTTTTACCTGAGATATTTAACATATCTAATAGTCTTATTAAGGACAATAACAGTGTCCATGTAATCTTCACCAGAGATTATATTTCTCAGAAGTTGGACCATTCCTTTAATTCTCTCTTTTTTGGATTTCTTGGCAGAAGAAGATTTCCCTGAAAGAGATTTATGTGACTGTCTGCATCTAAGTGCGCTATTCTTTGTACTTCCCTCAGTCAGCATGCTAACAACACTCAATGCACATATATTCTTGTTGTTGCATTCATTCTCATTGGAATTTTTGCAAGTATTGGTTTGGATGTCCACTTCCTGGGTTAGAGTGACCAGAAGGAAGCTATCAAACAAAAAAACTGGATCCTTTTGAAAAGAAAATGCTACAAAAAAACCCACAGACAATGACTGTAGCTGTCATCTCGACTTACAAACAGTAGTCAGCCCTTTCCTATCCATTTTCTATTGAATCAGCTGATTCAATTACAACCAACGAAGTTACAATACAAGTCTGTAATACCAAGTTCTAGAATAGTTGGACCCTTTTCCTAAAGCAAGAGTTATTCAAATTAAGAAAAGAGGAGGGTTTCAAGGTTTCAAGAGTTTAGTTCTTGACTCTAGCTAAAAACATGGAATGAAGGGAAACCAACGAGCCTTGTTATATTCGACCTATGGAGGAGAAGCCCTGAACAAGCTAGTCAGGTGATGTAGTGCTTAGCCCCCCACACACTATTTTTTAGCTTCGATCACCTTTGTATTTTTCCAGAGTATCCTGGGCAGGGCAACCTTGCCACTTTATAACACTTGTATATTGTACAATTTCTTTAATAGCAGTCTCCCAATCATTCACTACTTTCTTGAATACCAAAAAAAAGTTGTTAATATCCAAATTGAGGATCACTAAAATTTATTCATGGCAGTGTGGTGGATCGCAAGAGCACATCTAGATGCTACTTCACATGTAGATCTCCTTCGGGCAGGAAATTGAAGTCGGTAGCCTTGAGCACCGCTGAGGCCGAATACATTGTAACATGTATGCCCTATTGTGAAGTCACTTGGTTGCGAAAGCTCTTCAGTGAGTTGTTTGAGCATGTTCTAGATGCCACCATTATCCTTTGTGATAACTAGAGGGGGATTCGTTTGTCATAGAATCTCGTGTTCCACGAACGATCCAAGCATGTTGATGGTTGGTACCACTTTATCTGGGATATGGTACAGCGAGGCGCCGTAAGGCTCGATCATATAGGAACTGATGAGCAGGATGCAGATATTCTCACAATGCCCTTGGGAAAGGTCATGTTCCTAACCTTCCGTGAGAATCTTGGTATCGTGGAATGACCCTATTCTGAGGGTCCTGTTGGACGATGAGCTCTAGGAGCTCTGGGGGCTTTGGGGATAGCTTCTCGGAGCTATAAGAAACCATAGGGCTAGGCTTACCGAACCTTGCTGGTGTGCTTGGGCCCCACCGTGATGATTGAGTTGGTTCGCTTCTCATGATTTGTGCCCCATATGCATCCTACCCATTTGAGTTCTGGACTCATGGGAAGTACCTCTCATTTGGCCAATGAGGTGGGAAAATCTAGAGACTAGTAGAAAATACTGATGGACACATCAGAGATTTCCGTACTCTCTATCTAGGATGACACATGTCCAACCACTTGATCTAAGATCAAGTCTAGTGAGGTTTCGGACCTCCTACTAACTTTGGGTCAGATAAACCAACTTCGGGTTGGTATGTGACTCTTTGAGTCCATGTGAGATTTCAGACCTCTAACTGACTTCGGTTCAGTGAGACTAACTTTGGGTTAGTATATATGACTCTCTTGACTCCAAGTGAGGTTTTGGACCTCCTACTGACTTCGGGTCAGGTAAACCAATTTCGAGTTGGTATGAGACTCTTTGTGAGTCCGATAGAGGTTTCAGACCTCTGGGCTGAATCTGTCAGTCGAGGAATGAAGTCTTTGTGAATGACCCACTTCTATTCTGAAATAAAGAGGCCAACAAAGCAAGTTACGGAGGGATGACGCACGATGTTTGATTGCACAGGTGCATGGAGTTCTCCCTAGTTGAGAGGGAGTGTTAAAATTGGACAACTAGGTCCAAAATCCATGTTGTGATGCTCATATGAAGATACCAATATTTGTATTGGGTTCCTCTTTCAGAGAGGTGTAAGATCGATCTAAAATTGATCTCAATCCGATGAGCATAACATATATTTTTAATTTATTTTTAATACTTTCAAAATATGTGCAGGTCGGCCTTAAGGTTTTACACCCCCAGCAAATGTGTCACACACCCTCAATGATTGATATAAATAGTCAACGTTCGAGGAAATTTCAATCATCTCATCACACACATCCTCATGATCTAAATCTGGATGATGCCGGAAATGGATGCCGTAAATCTGGATGATGCCGTAAATCTGGATGCCGTAAATATGGATGATGCTGTAAATCTGGATGATGCCGTAAATCTAGATGTTGTAAATATGGATGATGCCATAAATCTAGATGATGTCGTAAATATGGATGATGCCGTAAATCTGGATGATGCCAGAAATGGATGCCGTAAATATGGATGATGCCGGAAATGGATGTTGTAAATATCGATGATGCCATAAATCTGGATGCCGTAAATATGGATGATGTCGTAAATTTGGATGATGTCGGAAATCTGGATGTGGGATTCTTTTGTTGAATTATGTTGATTTTTGATGAGCTGTCTTTAAGGGCTGTGTGTGTGACACTTCTGGTTGGCTGACCGTATTGAGACTTTACTGGTTGAAGCATCCTGTTGACCGCCGTAACGCACCAACACACTTATATGTTTCTGGTTTGTCTTCTGTAGATCCACTAGTATGTTATATCAGCATTTTACTTGATTTTCTATGTGATTGCTGTAGTAAAAATTAAAGTTGCATCAAGCATAGAACATCTACATAAATTTACACATATTTTAAGAGGCACGGTTTTTCCAAGATCCAAACAACTACATCATTCATCCAAATACAGAGTTAAATACAAAGTTTTAATCACCTATAGTCATATAAGGGACCATTTGTATCTGAAATGAAGCACATGAGATTGATGGTTGATTAATATAGGGTCATATACAGAGTTTTCTTCATATAAGGTCTTGGTTTTTCCTCCTTCCCAATCTGGATGTGTTTTATGTTGTGGCTCTAATGTATCAAAATTTATATAGAGGTTGACATCCACAAGGTGTTCCAAGAGGATTCGTTACTACATCAAGCTCAAACCTCTATCTCATTTATTTCTTGAAGCTCAAATGTTGTGTGAACCTTAGGCATCATTTCACACTAAAGAAGCCTCGAGCAAAGGTAATTAATAGATACCAAATAATTATCTCTACATCGAGTTACAACACAGGAGAACAAAAAACGTATTAAGATAGGTCTAATGGGAAAATAATTTTAAACAAGAAGAGAGGCAGGTCTTAGTGAGAATAATGGAGTTATTAGAACCACCAAAGATTTGATATCATGTCATATAAAGGTGTAACTCCAAACTTGGATCATATTCCATTAACATGAATCCATATTTAATATGGTAATATGACTCTTCTGTGGTTGTATCCTATGTTCATTTCCACTGTTTGTATGGTACTGATGAAACTAGTAGAAAGTCTACTTTAGAGGTCAAATCACTGCTATAGAAGAATGTGACTATGTTGTTGATTTTCTAGTGTTTTGTTTCAATTTTTTTGTGATTTATACACAACAGACTCAATAATACTGAAGTTATGAAGTTGATTTGTTTCGTTAATTAATATACCTTTTGAGATTTTAAAATTTCACTACGAATAACCTAGTTTAGTCTCATTGTCAACTCATCTCTTGTTTGGGTGCCTTAATGTGCAATGACATGTTTCCAGGACTAAATTCAATGCAAGGCATATTTGAAACTCTAACTCTGTCTTCTGGTGTCTTATTAGAAGTTATTTCAGTTTTCATTTTTTGTTTTCAAGTTAGATATTGTTTTCAAGTTATTACATTTATAATTTTATTGTAATGTGGCAGACTGATCAGGGCAGTACAAGAACAACCCCGAGACAGGATGATCATGGAAAGGGACCAGCGGAAGAACATGTAAAGTGCTAGCATTGCTCTATCTTCAGGTATTTTATTCATTTACATAATTGAAATAATATTAATTTTGTTCAAATTTGCAAACACCTGGCCATGGTACGCCTGATGATTCCCTGTGTGAGGAAGAGCTTTCTTCATCCCTATCTCCATTGCTCTTGCTATGAAAAAAGGCGCGAAAAACAAGGTTGGAATTTGATAGTTTGGTAGACGCGCCTCAAACACCTGAAACATAAGCGAGGATAAAACAACTTATGACCCAGCTAACAACATATCAGGTAATAATAAAAAATCAAAAGGATATTTTTTTTGTTCTGCATGAGATGAATTGTGATAGTTTGATTTTTAATTTTTACATTGAATAAACTAACAAAAATCTCTTTTGTATGTAGCGTTATCTGACACTTGCTGAACTTGGTGTTGGTGGTAGTGGGACACAATCTTCAGGTATTTTATTTATTTACATAATTGAAATAATATTAATTTTGTTCAAATTTGCAAACACCTGGCCATGGTACGCCTGATGATTCCCTGTGTGAGGAAGAGCTTTCTTCATCCCTATCTCCATTTCTCTTGCTGCGAAAAAAGGTGCGAAAAACAAGGTTGGAATTTGATAGTTTGGTAGACGCACCTCAAACACCTGAAACATAAGCGAGGATAAAACAAATTATGACCCAGCTAACAACATATCAGGTAATAATAAAAAATCCAAAGGATATTTTTTTTGTTCTGCATGAGATGAATTGTGATAGTTTGATTTTTAATTTTTACATTGACTAAACTAACAAAAATCTCTTTTGTATGTAGCGTTATCTGACACTTGCTGAACCTGGTGTTGGCGGTAGTGGGACACAAGGGCAAGAGATTGCTGAGTAACCCTCTCATACACCTTCTACTCCTTTAGGTACCAACCAAGAAACACACCCTGCCCAAGCAGACACCCAGCCAACCACTGAATGTGTTGGAAGTGATGAGGCTGATATGGCCAACTACATTATTGCGTTTCCTGGAGCTTCACGTGTCAGCTCCATGGGGACCATTAATGGCATGTTGCTGGTGAACGATGAAGGTGTCCCTATAAAGCACGTACAACTCCCAAGTAAGTTTTAATATTTTAACTATTTCATGTTCTCTATCTAAAACATATTTTATCATGATTTTTATTTTTAAATTAATGATAATATCTTTTTTGCTGTGTAGGAAACAATGAGTTCTACAGGTTTTTGGAGAGCCATGCGTTGGTAATTTTTGGCCCAACCATACGCACAAGGTGGAATTCCCAGAATTCCAACCTGAAAAAAGAACTTCTAGATTATCTAGAAACCCTTCTTGGGGTGGGCACATTTGACAGAACAGCGGTGGCTTGGGTAGCTGGAAAATATTTGAAATATACTAGGGACACCTATAGGATGCAATTGCAATTTAACCCTAGATACGAGCATCCTCTCACAGTTCCAGAGAGTGAGTGGAGAGCACTCATCCATGATGGAAAAGAGAAAAGGGCAAAGAAAGAAGGAAAAATGCCAACTGGACCCGAAAGGTAAATTACAACTTTAATTCAATAGCCTTAACTTTCTCTATGTCTAAAATAAAAGTGTGCTACATCATATCTGATTTCAATATTTTGATGGTAGGTTGCCTGACACCTCGAAGGCAACCAAAGCTAGGATTGAAAAAAAGGGCCATCACAAGCTAGGCTAGGGCGGCTACTTGAAATTAGCCGCAAGAATTGTAAGTAGCTAAACATCTTATAATTAATTGTATCGCCTTCCAACGTTTTTGTCATCCTATCAAATAAAATTAAAAATACACAATCATATGTAATGTAGGGTGATGACTTCAGAACAGAAACTATAGAGGAAGATAAAAATATCGCTTTCCATTTCGGCTATCAAGCCGTAGTTGAACGTCGCAGAAGCTTGGGGCAGGTCCCAAGATCCAGAATGCCTGATAAGGTAAAACATTAAACTTTCAATATGTTTGTTTTCGTCCATAAATTTAATGTCTAACAACTTTGTTTAAATCAGGGGAGCAGCACTACCGACGAGGCAAATAACCCAGTTTTAGAGCCAGATGTAGATGATCCTCACGTGCAACCTGATCATTGTAGTGGGGACCAGGCCAACAATGCTACTATTAGTGAGGGCCATGACGGTAATTAATTTCCACTTATAATTTTTTCTAATTATACCTTGATGGTTTTCCTTATAACGTTTTTTGTTTAAATGACAGAGAATGTTTCCCTTGAGGATCTTACCTACAGAGAGGAAGACAGGGCAACAGTCTCAACGACGACAACTGGTGCACCAGGTAAATAATCTCATTGCAATTTTTTTTATTAATATTACCGAACTAGTTCAATGATATTTAAAAACTGACAATTAAAATTTAATATTATTTTTTTTTGTAGGCGATGCCCTGTCACTGGATGAGACCAAACATCGTGACTACGCAACTAGGTCAGCAGTGCGGGAAAGGCACAAAACAGGACCAGAGCACGATGATATTGATGATGTAATTAGGAGCTTTAGAAATAGGAAGAAGAAAAAGAAAAATTGATAATGTAAAATATTTTATTATTATAAGACAAAAGTTACCATACTTGGAACGTTTTTTGCGTTATATAAAAAACTCATTTATCATACTATTTTTATGTCAAACACTAATTTCAATGTTTCCTTGTGTACTTTTTGTTGCATTGTTTTTTAATTAGTTATTGAATATTTTTTTTTATGCTCATGAAAGTAAAAAATGAAATATAGATTGGGTATTGGGGAATTGAGAGTGATGTGAGGGGGAGGGGAGGGGCCATAAGAGCTTCCACCTTCACGTGGTTGGCCCTGTTTAGTAGAGAATAATTTATTGGAGCGATTTAATCTTGGAGCAAACCTCCCTCGATCCAACGTAGCAACAAAAAAGTCACTGTTGACTTAGTTGCTACGCTTTCAGATCGTGGGAGGCTTGTTCCAAGTTCATGCGACTCCAATAAATTTTTCTTGAAACGAAGACGAGCTTATTTAGGTATGTTTTGACATTTTCAACATATGTTCTAACATTATCATAAGAATGCATCTTAGAGTAGAAAATACTACATCAATTACTTGTATTTATTGTATAGATAATGATGGATTTTGATTGACTTGGCAGTGTAGGTACAAATCCTCTTGCATCATGAGCAATACAACTTGTCAACCAGGGTCATGTCCAGGATATTTTTTCTTGTGTGCTTGACCAAGTTCGTAATGTCACATTTTGTAAGTTCCTTTACAGTTCATAATTCAATATTAAGCTTGTTCAGGATTATTATCTAGGTTTTTTGTATGTGTTTTTTCATCTATTTGACTATAAGAAACTCTGCATGTTTCCTGTTGTTCACTATGATTTCTCCATTTACCACTCCCAGGATGAATCCAAATTCATTGTTACATAGGTTAATTTATTGTTACTATGATTTCTCCATTTACGATTTCATAGGTTGCATCATGTAACGTTGTCAATCTCAGGTTGGTGATGAGCTTTAGTTCTCTAGATTTAGGGCTTTTCTGATATTTTCTCCCTCATGTCATTCCTGCATCACCTCGTTGTTTGAGCATGCCAATTGTCTACCACTTGTACCAATTGGCACATGTCAATCTCTGAGTGGTGCCACATTTCACCTATTTTCGGCCTACTTGACCACCTGAAAAATTCAAATCCACACACCATGTGTCTTTATCATAGAGTGCCACATGTCCTAGATATTTTAGATGCTAACATCATGATTCTAATGTGTTATGTCAACCAATCACAGTGGTCCATGTGGCCTTGTGCCATGTCACCAGTCTAGAAGAGAGATTTGAGCCTTTTCTTTTCATGATTTTTCTATTATAATTTTTTTCTTCAGGACGAGAAATCCCTTTTGCAATAGATGGGGATTTTCCCATTTCCCTGGAGTTATCTCCTAGGACACCCTTCAAGCCATCATCCAAGAGGAAATCTACAACTCTCTGTTGTTGCCCTCTTCCCCTTGAATTACGCGCTTCTAGAAGACTAGTTAGAGCACTCTTCTAGCCTTTATCCCATTGCTTCATCATTGTATCAACTTCTCCCATAGGCTAATTTTATTTTTTGTCCACTTAAAGGAAGAAAAAACTACCCTAGGGTGAGGTTGCTCCTCAACTATCCCTACCGCACTTATGGACCAACTAGCAATATGAACGTTTCCCTTACTTATGGAGACACCCCCTATGCTACTGCACATTCAATTCCGGAAGCTACTTGCTAAGGAACACTCCTACACTATGCCTAATGCTTCTCCAAACAATCCCTCTAACTATTTTTGTATCAACCTCCCTTTTTGGTCTTTTAGACAAAGGTGACCCTCACACCATCAAGCACATAATGCTATCACAAGACTCAAACCCAATCCTACATCTGTTCTCCACAAACTTCTCTTCCAATTAGTTAAAATGTGATTTGTATTTTTTGAAGAACTCGGCCCTGGTTAGGGCACCTATCCCTACTCAAATCCACCCTTCCTCCCACCTGTAAGCCTTCTTCTTTATGTGTTCTTGTTGGAGACAATTGTGGCCTTATTGTGTCTTGTAAGTACCTTTAATGGCCTTGCTACAGGACAGTAGCGCATTTATATTTGTAAATGAAAATGAGCAGACATAACATGGACCTAATTTTCCCCAAGGAATAAGGTTTAGACTTGGACTTCTCCTCCTAGCCATGATAGTCCATGGTGAGTAGAATGGAATGGTTAGAGATGCTTTTCTGTTGCACAACAATTCGGGACCTTGCCTAGTCTTGAAATTTCAATGACATTGGGGCTATGGCAGCTTCCTACTCTACCTCTTGGGCCTTGGTACTGATGCATACAATAAAATTGATCATATAAAATAACCAAGCCCTCTACAATCATATTTATAATCTCTTTTGTTCTTGGGAAAAATATACCTCTGGCAGAAACTAAATTATTTATAAGGCTAATTTCTGGTCCTGGAAACATTGTATTCATTTTAGTCCCAAAGTTTCAATCTTAACTGAGTTTGAGAAACCAGATAATATAATTAATCATGCAGTCTATAATGACACAGAAATTTGATACTTTTAATGTCTCAGCTACACTATATAATACAACTATCTAAAACGTTAAAAATCAGATCGTGTTCTAAAATGCTAAAAATCAGATCCTCTAGATCTTGTTGGCAACTTGTGTAGGATCACCATTAAGTTCTGCTTTAGGGACAACTCCATTGGCATGCTGCACTTCTTGGTGACTCATGTCTTTGAGTTTAGCATAGGTATGATTACTTCACTCTGGCCTCTACAACGTAGCTTGTCCCAAAGTGTACCCTTCAATACTCTACGTTCTGCTTCAGGACCCTCCTCTTACAGCGAGAATGCTAGGGCTTCATCCTAAGGTGTGCTAGATTTATGTGAGGGTCATCCATTTGAATCTCCCAAACTCTCTGACGTTCACTCATGCAATCTGACACAACTTCATATTTTCTTTCATGCATATGTGTTTGAGTTTAGAATTATAGATTAGCACATGGTTAATTGCTGCAAAGTGTTGATTGTGGTACTGTAAAGTTACAGTAGCAATGGATTTTTGTTTTGAAAGGAAATCCTTGTGTAATTCCCTCTCCTTCCTCAACACATTTGGATA
The DNA here is from genome assembly GCA_034641835.2 of Pinus albicaulis. Lineage (NCBI taxonomy): Eukaryota > Viridiplantae > Streptophyta > Pinopsida > Pinales > Pinaceae > Pinus > Pinus albicaulis. Next base: position 1,509,278,813 of record CM076570.1, on the reverse strand, counting down.
GAGGGCAGCTATTCTGAGTCAGTTAATTTGATTTGAACCCATGATCAATGCCTTCCCCATCAGAACCATGCCTTGGGTGAATGTTCAACCAATCTTTCTAACTGTTGGATCTTATAGTGTTTGTTGATAGATACATATCCATAAGGTTTTTTACTCCATATGAACACGGCCTTGAATATTAGAAGAAATGGAATTCCTCCATTTTGTGTTACCACATATGGATGACAGGTGCCTTTGAGCATTGGTCACTCCCTGTAGGATATCATCCACCAATGGATCAGTCCATTCACAGTGGTTGATGAAGCTGAGGGCAAGCCCATATCTGAGCCTCCTTGTTTGTCCCTACAGTAGGCCTTTACATCCTCTCCATCCTCTCTATTTTACTTAGCAGTTAGATTTCCAGTCTCAATCATCTTTATTGTCCATGCACATTCTCTTCTCTTACACTCTCTCATAACTAGACATTTAGCAATTAGTTTCTTGTTTGCTTGTAGACCTTAATATTTTTATGCTTTCAGCATTGTTCGAGGAGATGATTTTAAACTTCTACTTTGTACCTGAACTAGATGTGCTATCTTAGTCCCTTTTACCTAATTTTGTGGTCATTTGTTGGACATTAATACAATTATCTTGTATGTTAACCTCAAACTAAAACTTCTTTTATTTTTCAATTGTGTGTTTGAAAATTATGTATGTTCACATGCTGCTAACTCCTGAGTGCATTTTAAAAGGAATATCTAATGGGAACAAAAACTGTCAGAGTTTTAGTTAATAGTAAATACTAAATACACATTCTTGTATTGAAAACACCAGTAAAAAGATGTTGTATAGAGGTAGTAAGTTGGGAACTATGGAGAGGATTGAATTGTTGAAGAACTCATTTGGAAATCGCCTTTTGACATGTTTACAGAGAAAAAAATACCGTTGCTTACAGCTTGTCGAAGAGAGGCCTAAATAGTAGTTTCGGTATCATGCACTATCAGCTTCACAGGTCAGATGGGCAAGGGGCAGCTGGTGCTATTCATTTTTCCTGAATAGGGTCTGTCTCTTATGGCCATTAACCTCACATACTATTTCCTGTTCCTTTTGGGAAGCACTGGTACAACTCTTTTTTTTTTTTGCTAGCGTTTTGTGACTTTCTGGGTGGTGATGCTGACTACTTATCACGTCCTGGAACTATATATTGTTTTCTCTGTTTTAATATGGCTGTGTCCATATCTGTTTTCGTCATAGTGATCTAGTCTGATTTTGTTTGGAACTTTCTAATCCCTCATGATACATCATTTGGCTCTGTAGCCTTGGATGTTCTGAAGTTTTTGTAATGATACTATAATGATGCATGCTACCTTTTTGAGCCACAATTTATTTTTGCAGAGCCTGGTTCCTTGGATAACATTGTTTCTAACCCCATGACTAGTGCTGCTACTCTGGATTCATAATGTAAAGAGTAAAAGCAAACTCTCGGAGAACTAGAACTAGTTCTAATTCTTGGTCTAGAACTAGATCTGAGATGGCGATGCATTGAGTACAAATTTAGGGTTATAGAACTTGGAGAAAGAGTATACTTCAAACCTCCGCACAATACTTCGTTCTTCATGTATCTTCAAATAATAGGGTTTAACTTGAGCGAGGGCTACTTCTGTGTTATTGAAAAGGTGTCTCTAAAATTTGCATCATTATGTACCTTTTAACATTCATTTTAGCACAATGAATCAGGCCACAAAGAATCATATAAAGAGAGAGATGTCATAGAACTCAACTACCACATAGGCATAATGCCACAAAGATTTCAAAACTTGTATGTTAGAGTGTCACAAAAATTCAGTATACTATAATGCCATAAAAGATTCAGATGCCACCAAAGAAGTCATAGGTTCAGATCTATCGTGAATGCTTCTTGTGTTTTTCTATTGTAAACAATTCTCCCAATCTTTTGAGATTCGATGCTTCAACAAATTTATTTTCATATGATATTTGATACTTCAAATCACATGTCACACATGTATGGTACACTTCCAAATTTTGTTCTGCTTCATTTTCTACCTTCATTTTCCCATAAAATTTTTATCCTTTTGTGAAGATGATTATCATAAACTTGACCTTCAACCTTAAGCAAGAGCGAGTTATAATAGATGGTTAAGAGGTTTCAAACTTCGTTGGATATTCTTTCATCTTCTTCCACAAATCACAAAGAATATTGTATCGAATGTCATGTATAGTCACATGTAACTGTTTGGTGTCATCATAAGTGCTTGTTTCTGTAACTTGGTCGAGAGATTAGCTTCAAAGAGATCTAGGATTTATTCTTTCAGTCTTAGTCCTAGATTCCTTTAGGATTCAACCTATAGAATTTTTTGAAAGATGCTTCAGACCATAATCTCAAATTAGGATATAGACTTTTAGATTGCAGACATAGAGCATAGAGGATAACTTACTTGTAAAAGGAAAGAGAATCTATCAAGAGTATTTATTTGGCTTCCAATAACATCTTTCAATGATGGCTACTACAGAGAAGATGATCTTTAAGTATATTTGTTACAATATCTAGCATTCATACATTAATAATTACTTACACAGGTAATAATTACTTACTTAGCTAGAGTTACTTACACAGGTAAGAATGACATCTAGGAAGGGATATAACTGCAGGGAAGAAGCAAGAGGTTCCTTAGCTTCTTGATGTAGGGGAATTAGGCTAAATCAAACTCCATATGTTTTATTAGACTTAGGGGTTTTTGAGTTTTCAAGAGAGTTAGCCTTATGTAATGAATTGAGTAGGTTTTAATTCATTTTTGATTAAATGTAGAGAAAATTATAACTTCCCTCGAATTATTAGAGAACAAGAGAAATCGATTAGAATATGAAGAGTCAGTTCAGAGCAGTTATGGAGTTAGGCTAAATTTAGGATTTGAGGAGTTTTGTTGAATGATTGAAGGAACTGGATCGATTCATGATCAATTTGTATTAGTGTAAGCCTCTAAGGCATTGGTGGTAGACCAGGATAGTGAGAAAGAAGGTCGTAGAATTGAAGACCTAGCCAAGACAGGCAGTTTGTAAGAGACTTCATTTATGTGAAAGGATCTGTTTAGTTTACATGAGTTTTATTGATTAAATTCTGTGTGAAAAGGTCTAGAATCTCTGTGCTTAATTGTGTGAAGATACCCTGAAATTTGGGGTTTTAATTGACACTCTGTTCTAAATAAGAAATTGGTGTTAATTCATGTGGGTTTACATATACTCTGTAGACTCGTTTAAATGCTTTCTATGTAGAAAATCGACAGAGGTCGAAAGGATTGATTTTGTTCATTTATGCATATTGAAACTCTGGTTAAGGTCTGTAAGCATTGAAATCTATTCTTCGATTGAATTTGATCGAGTCGATCCATGATTGTTAGTTTATAATATATAAAAGGCATTTGTATTATATGCATACAAGTCCTGGGAAACACCGTGTTAAATGTTGATGAACAGGGGTTAACATACGAAAAGGAGAGATAATGAAACCATATTGAATAGAATGGACGGAACCACGAGCGCAGAGAGAAGCGAAATCTTGAATGAGCAAAAAAATCGGGATTTGGAACCAGTAGTATCGCATAGGTCTTAGAGTGGTAAGCAGATTTGAGTTTTGGAACGCGGTATATGACTTCACCTGAGACGTGGCAATAAGTGGGTTTGAGAAACCACTCTTGTCGTGTTTTTTTTTAGCATTAAACCTCTGTGAGAAAAAAAATGTGATATTTGTTTATGGTCATCGGATCATCCAAAGAAACATGATGAGCTATCCACCATTGGATGTTGAAGGTACGTTAGCGCTGGGGCCCAACTCTAATATATGTTGATTGTTGCTATTCTAATTAAGGTTTGCGGGTTATATGAATCACCATAACAAAAGGTTCACCATCGAGGCGTAATGCATTATGTATAATGTGCGTTGATTTGCCATAGGGTTATATTGTAATTCGGGTCTTGAACAAAGTATATAGTGTGCATCCAGTGTCATATTAAGTAGAAGGCAAGACTTGTGTATTGGGTTCGATTGCAACCCAAAGATTGGGTTTAGTGAAGTGACTTCCGAATAGGGCTAGGGTTAGTGTATAAATCCTAATTTTATGCCGAGAGTTAATTAATCCAAGGATTTTATGGTAATACTGTTCAAAAGGCGAATTCATTTGGAAATGAATTAAAGGTGTAGACTTTGGAACAAGTGGGTTCCAACATATGATTTCATAATCATATATAAAAGGTAAAGAATTCTTCATATAGAGATCGAATGAAAGAAAATCCTTAGGCATAAGGTTTTTTTAGTTTTGCAAGATAAAGCCTTGTATATGCGTTGAATGGTTTTACAACCACTAAATGAAAAGCTTCCGAATGTGAAACAAAACATTGGTTGGCTTGTATTAAAAAAGTATCTTATATGTTTTGATGGTTTATAATAAGGTTTTATATGAATATAAAAGGAGAGAGAGCTTCCGCATAAGAGCATAGAATCTGGGCTGTTGAAATGTGTGGTTTTTACAAACACAAGAGAAATTTGAAATTAATATCTCACATCTCAGATTTGAGATATTAAAGCCTCTAGCTAGATTTTATTTAAATTTCCAGTCCAGAAGATAGAACCCTATGAGTTTTCCATATTGAGAGTTTGTAAAGGAATGAAACTTGGGATTCATTTATATCCACAATAAAGGCGGGACTGTGGGTTTTACCTGGCATCACTTCTCATATGCAAACCAACCATAAAGATGTTCATCCCAGGACTTAAGAATAAGGTCAATAAAGGAACTTTATTTGGCACAAAACTGACACAGAATCTCAAAAATGTTCTCTAGCTCCCCAAACCAATCATGGTATTGTGGATAAAATATAACCCTATCCTTTTCCATTGCTTTGTCTTATAGTTCCTGGATCCTTCTTGAAGCTTATCAATGAGTCTTTTACCCTGTTCTTAACCTGCAGCTTCTGAAAATTCAAAAAATTCTTTGGAATTCGGCTCCATGTCCCCTATTTTGGCCTTCATTTCTTTGAAATCCTTGTATATTCACAAATATTTACAGATTAGTGCTTCCATTATTGATCAAATTTAGAGATTTATTCACTAGAGTAGTGAAACAAAACTATGCATTGCTTACCATATCTATGTAATTTTCCTGCAAGCATTATTCTGATGGTGACCCTTTTCGGGTCGAAGTCTTTACAAATCTGAATGCACTTTAAATGGAAATAGAAAATGTGTTTTTTCATGCCATAGTGTGTCATGGTTATGTGGTAACATTTTCTATGGAAGCTTTATGTACTATGCGAGAGTTGTGTTATTCTATTGATGCACCAGAAAATATGTATAATATTATTTTGATCAAAGTGGGTGCACCTCAGTGTTTTTATTTTCATGTGTATTGTGTTTATAGAAAACTAAATTTTGTTGCTCCATTTCATTTCACATATTTCCAGACAAAATCAAAAGTTTCTTGAAAATGGTTGCATGATTGGTGTAAACCCCTCAGTTGAGATTTTGTTCTTATTTTTCATTCTGGGAAAATTAAAGAGTTTGCATTTATAAAGGGATTATGTCCATAAGTACATGTGTGAAGGTGCCAAATACAATTTGCATGTTGGGAAATGTCTCACCTAAAGAAACAATGATGACGACAATACCCTTACCATTCAAATCACATGTATTTTTTGGAAAAATTGATGGAGATTGGGAATGTGGATCTTTCCATTGAGCTATCTGATATTCATTCATGTTAATTGTTCAAATTACCATATTTGTTTGTTGATTGGATGTTCTATGTAATTAATAATTATGGTCTCTTCTATGTGGAAAGAAATCGATATAGAAGCCCATTCTTTATTACTAATGGAGTCAAATCCCCTCTCTGAATTCAGAAATATGTTGGTTCATATGTATTTAACAGGGTAGCCAAATCATGATTTCCCTAGGTATTTACTTTTCTCATGGATGCCAATCGCATTCCAGACCTTCAGCGCATGTACTCTCTTTTTAAAAGGGTGAGTGCACTTGAGCTACTTTGGTTGGCTCTGAGTGCATACATTAAATCTATTGGGCAAGGCATTGTATTGGATGAAATGAAAGACAAGGACATGGTGTCATCACTTCTAGACTTGAAAGCACGACTTGATACAATATGGGAAGAAAGTTTTTTGAAGAATGAGGCCTTTTCGAATACTATCAAGGATGCCTTTGAGCATCTGATAAATCTAAGGCAGGTTAGTTACTATATGTTTATGCTCATTTTCTTTCTGTTTATACAGATTTTTCATTGAATTTGTGCTCTTGATTATCAAATTAAGTGAGACAGAAAGTTTGAAAGGATTAATGAAAAAACAACTAAAGGTAAGTAATGAAAGAATTTTTTTAGGCAGACAATTGCATTCATAATATTAGATATATTGTTTTTGCATTTATCTGAATTATGGCCTTTGTCTGCAGAACTGACCAACAGAACTTATTGCCAAATTTCTTGATGAGAAACTTCGATCTGGTAACTAAGGTACTTCAAAGGAGGAGTTGGAGAATACACTGGATAGAGTTCTTGTTTTGTTAAGGTTTATTCAAGTAAGGGACCAACTGATATTCATTTATAAAAGTCTTCTATACTAATTAACCCCAACAAATGAGATGTACTAATAGCTTAACATTGCCTCATGTATGCACTATGGTAGAATTTAAAAGTGGTATGAGATCCAATTGTACATCTTAAACCATTAGAATTGGAGCTTAACAAATCTTGTGCATCAATTCGAGCAGTATATGCACAAGACAGGGCACTAATAACAAGGTTTCCCCAAAAGCTTCAATTATCTATGCAAAACAAAGAGTTGTTGGAAGTTTCATTTTAGCTATCTTGTGTATGTGCTGGATAGATAAAATTGTTATGAGCTAGCTATTGAACTACACTTGGATTGCTCCATAAATATAAGGGTTTCGTGTAACCATATGAAAGCCCTTCTATTGTTTATTTTTTTCTTCCACTAAGTTTCCCAACAAAAAGAGCAGGTGAAACAACTTGGGTTACATCACATCTCATGCTATTTCCAAATGAGAGAGGATGATTTAAGAATTGGGAAGTCTCTGATTGCATAGATGTTTCTTGAACTGAATATCTTTGTGATATTAGTGGATGGTCTATTGATGAGGTGCAATAAGAGGAACAAACTGAATGACCAAAGACACCTTATTTTCTGTGAAATTCACAAACTTTTGAGCAACAGGTTATGGATTTTCTTTCATTTAACTTGGCTTTGAATATTACCCGTTTGGCTGCCAATCTATTATTTGAAACTTAATTGTTAGATACAGAGGTTATTCTTATACCATCACAAGAGTGGATAGGAATATTTCCTTGTGAAACTAGAGGTCCCATATACATATTGAAGTCTTTCCAAATACTAAGCCATATTTGTGTGCATCATTTACATGTAACCCACAACCATATTACAAAATGCAAACCCATTAATTATCATTCTAGAAAATATTGACTATCTCCTCCACAAAGGTGTCACATAACACACATACAACATGAAATGGTGTTATGGCCATGATTCAACTTCCAAGTGATTCCTCCCTTCTTGGTTCAATGTTGGGGTGTGATTATTACTCTTCCTAAAATAATTTATAAATTTAAAACCCACAAAAATTAAGACATGTCAATGAATAGATGACAACAATGCATCCACAGTGAATGGAATTTTGACATATATTACCAGTATCCTCTATTTCATCTCAAATTTAACAAACACATCTTATCGCAGCTCCTTGATGTTATATCACCTCATACCTCATAGCATAAAAGGTATAGTGACAAGCCATACAAGCCCATCAAGTCGATGGACTTGGTGTATTTATAGTTTTTGTGTGCTTCAACTCATTGTCACTTAAATTTTCTCGTAAAGAAAGTGAAGCAATCAACATTGATTTTGATGACAAACATGAACCTTTCTTTGAGATAACAAAGATTCCATATTCATAGACATCACCAGCTTGGTAAATATATATATATTTTTTTTTCGTCGGTCTACCGACGCTTAATAAGCATTGGTCTTGCAACGCCACATAAGAGTCAGTCTTGTGACACTTTATAAGTGTCGGTCTTGCGACGTTCCATTTTTTTTTTTTTAATTAATTTTTTGTCGGTATTGCGACACTTCTTCCTGGCGTCGGTCTTGCGACGCTTTTGCAAAGCGTTGATATTGCGACACTTCGGCAATGCGTTGGTCTTGCGACACTTTTGCAAAGTGTTGGTATTGCGCCACTTTAATAAGCATCGGTAGAGCGACGTTCAAAACGTTGGACCACATATTGTCGGAATTATGATATTCTACAAATGTCGGAAGAGTGATAGTTTAAAAACTTTGGAAGAGAGACCTACAAAATGTCGGAACACATTTCGTTGGAATTGCGACAGTTTACGAACGTCGGAAGAGCGACGGTTTGGAAAACGTCGGAAGAGTGACGGTTGTTTGGAAATGTCGGAAAAGGTGTCAGTATTGCGACACTTTGGCAAAGTGTCAGAATTTGCGATGTAATGGCTAAACACGTTTTTTCCAGCCTCGAACTGTCGCTCTTGCGACGACTATGTGTCAGAATAGCGATGAAGTGGCTGTCGGAAATTCGGCCAAATTTTCTAGTGTGTAGATTCAATGTTTGTTACATGTCTGACAAAATGCCTATCATGGCTAGTAGGGGTCTGGTTGATTTCTTGATGATGTATTTGCTTTCTTTTCATTTTTATGTTGTTATTTATCATCCCTTAAGTTTTCATGAAGTTATGGGCAATGATCTAGGCTTTGGGCTTGAAAACGTGGCTCAAATCCTGGATCCACAGGCACAAAACTAAGTAATTAGAGCCCTCGTTGCTATCTTGCAGTGTTATTCCTACATCTATAGCCTCCTAGTTGTTGTTATGCAGTGTGATGCTTGCAGCTATGGCTAAAATAGGGAAAAAGGTTAGTGTGACCATGGGGTAAGAGGCCTGGAAGATTGGGTTAGGTGTTGGGGGTGTCATTAATGATGTACAAGGCTTGTTTGTTGTGCTTCTGATCCAGGTGGATATTGGTGGCCACCCGCCTATTCCACTTGGGCCCCCACCATTGTCTCTTTCAGTTTTTCCGTTTTGGCATAACTTACTATTTTTAGCAGTTTTTCGGGTCCTGAACTTCCGGAGCCGTTTTGAGGCCCTAAACGACGTTTTTTGGGTACGAAAGCGCCAGCGAATTTTCTGATGAAGACGTCTCGGCAGTACATGGTCTCGGATAGAGCTTTCTAATGATGTATCATGTGCGTCAAACGGAGATAGTATGCCAAAGTTACGTCCCTGGGAAGTTGAAACACCAATTTACCCAAGCGGGGCCCATAGTTTTGGCGCTTCATCTCCTAGGGTTAGGTTTTTGGGATGTTTAGGGTTCTCCATTGTTTCTCAATAATAAATAGGCCCTCACGCCTCATTGTAAAGCAGTTCAGAGGTCTGTAGCCACCACATCTCTTCTCAGAGATAGCTACCAGCACCCTAGCTAGTTTTATTTCCATTGTCTGTAAGCAAATTTCAGTTCTTTGATATTAATGAAATGAAGTGTTATTTCCGCTGCATCTCTGTATTTATGGTTATGTGTTTATTCTGTTGCGTTCCTGCATAAATCCGGATCAGCTTCCATTGGTTCCACTTCCTTAAGGTCACATAGGAGGTTTAATCTCATTATAGTAGCCTCTCATCGCAGGTTTACCCTGGTTGATCAGTTACTTGGGTAGATGTGGGAAGGGGGGGTTACAACCAATTCTATTTCATAAGGCATCACATTCCATAATAAAAATTTTTGTGAAGTTTGTTATAGCTAAGACTCATGCTTTGCACATTTCCTCTTTAAGATGTTCAAATGCCAAGGTTTCTTCTGGATTCTGAGAAACTGCATCTTTCTTTAGTAATGTTGTTAGAGACTTTATTATTTTCCCATAATTCTTAACAAAATTGCGATAATACCCTTTAAACCCGAGAAATCCTCGAAGATGCTTTAGCGTTATGGGGATTTTCTGTTCCTTAATGGATTTAATTTTGTTAGAGTCTACCTTAACATCCTCATGAGATACAATATAGACCAAATATTCCACCTCCTATACTCCAAAGAAACATTTAGAGGTTTTTTCATACAATTGTTTCTCATCCAATAGTTTGAGCACCCTATCAACATGTCGAACATGATCCCTCGAAGACTTGTTGTATATTAGTATATCATCAAAAAATACTAACACAAGGGTTTGAAAATGGAATTCATAAAATATTGAAATGTGGAATGTGCATTAGTAAGGCCAAAAGGCATGACCAAAAATTCATAATCAAATTCATGAGTTTTCAATGTTTTTTTCATAATTTATTTAGTCTTTATTCTAATTTGATAATATCTTAAACGAAGATCCAAATTTGTGAAGTAAATTTCTCCATTTAATTCATCCAACAATTCATCAATGACAAGAATGAGAAATTTATCTTTAATAGTGAGCTTGTTAAGCTCCATATAATTTGGAAATACACCACAATCCATCCTTCTTGTGCACAAATACTTCTATAGCAAAGAAATAATTTTGGGTAGGTTGAATTATACCATCCTTTAGTGTTTATGCTACCATATGTTCAGTTTCATTCTTTAAGGAATGGGGATATCTGTGAGGCTTGATGTTTAAAGGAACACTTCCTGGAATTAAGTGAATAGAATGATCATAATCATGAATATTTGGGAGACCTTTGGGAGTCTCAAATACCTTGGAATGATTTTCCAAGACTTCTTGCCACCTTGAATGCCTTCTTCAATGAACCAAGTTCCCAAAGATGAACCTTATGTTGGATGTTATCATTCAAAGCCCCTATGAAGAAATCAATCTTTTTCTCCTCTGGAATATCAATTACCCTGATATTAATTTTTTTTGTAAGTCCTAAATTTGCTCCACCATTGAACCCTTTTGTTTGAGATTTATAAATTGGATAAAGAAGTTGTTTATCTTTGTATCCTCATAATGTGCTATCATTTACTTCGTAAAAATTGACCAAGTGAAAAGTGGTTTATGAGAACAAATCCATTGATACAATACAAATTAATTGGTTTCTAAATATAAATATTCAATGCATACCTTTTGTGTGCGTTTCACATCATGTTGATCAAAATATTGCTTATCTGTAGTATCTGTGTTACCAGATCATTGTCATTAAAATTCCTCAAATCAATGTTTAGAATGTGGTTGGTCTTTAATCCAAAGTTAGAGTCTCTAAAATCATGATTAACATTCTTTTGTTCTCATCATGAGTTTCATGGAATACTTTTTCATCATTAGGAAGCATTTCTTATAGAAACGTTGTGAAACCTTCTTTCAAACCTTCCATGTCTGTTTTTAAATAATTCTTCAAACCATCCATATTAGCTTCCATGTATTCTTTTAATCCATCATTGAAATCTTCCCTATCTGCTTTAAACCATTCTTCAAACCATCCATCTTACATTCCATTTAATTTTTGGTTACTCTTTCTAAGAGAAAAAAATATTGTACTTTGTCGTGTAATTTTGATATATTATTTTTCATTTCTTCGTCTTCTTCATGTGTCATAGTAGAGCTTTTTGGTTGCTTACTCATAGTACCATTTTTTTGTTTCTAAGCATATTGGAACTAGATAATGATATCTATGCTTTAGTATTAATACCTTTTGAATTACTTCACATTGATTTTTCAAACAAAAATTATGATACACTCATTTTTATTCTTTCATTTTGGAGCTTGATCTTGAAACTATTATATCTATGAAATTCGAGTTCGAGTTCTATTCAATATCTAAAAAAATGGGCAATATATATCTTAAGAAATTAACATATTATTTATTTTTTCCCTTTCAAAATTTTTTAAAAATGAATTTAATTATAATAATATTTAAAATTTTTAAAAAAAATCATTAAATCTCTTTCAATCAAATTTGTTGATATTGCAAGTGAGAAAACATAGTAAAATCTATTAACATGAGTAACAAAAAGTACACAGTAAGACACTATTGCAGAGTGAGAAAACATAGTAAAATCTATTAACATGAGTAACAAAACATACAAAATAAGACACTTGAGACACTGGGTATTAAAATTAGATTTCAAGTGATCTCCACATACCACTCAATTTATGCCTAAATCATTATTCCTATTAGATCCAAATTTATTTAACAATAAGTATTGTACAAAATATCCTTTATATAGAACACAGAAAATGAACCCCTCTAATTAAATTCTATACCTCTAATCTTTTGTTTTTCTCTAGATCATAATGCCTATAATCCAAACTCATAATGACTATCAATTAAAAAAATAACATTTTAAAATGTTTGTTTTTTTTTTAATATAAAACATATTTTTTTAAATTTTTTATAAAAAACTTATATGGTTTTAATAAAAAAAACTTAACCTTATTTAACTAAAAATTTTTAATATAACAACTATAGTTTTTTTTAATATTTTAATAAAAAAATATATTTTCAAACTCAATATTATTTCAATAAACTTTTTAATATAAAATATTAAATTTTTAACATAGAAACTATACTTTTTCATCTCTTTTAATATAGAACTTTTGATAACTATGTTTTAATTTATTTATTTATAATATACTCCATTAAAAAAATCCCATAGGCTTGGGGCCAGCCGTTCCCGCTAATAATAAATGTTGATAGGCTCATTCACATTGCATCCTCTGTTATAGTAAATGAATATAAATTGCAAAATCTGTGAAGCAAATATTGTGTGCCTCAATGTACCGTAAAAATAATTGCACCACCTTAATGCTCACTGTGAACTTGTAAAGTCAGATCCAAAAAAGAATTTAAAAAATTCACAGCAGAACGATGTGGTCGTGGTAAAATGATAAATCGTTCATCTTTTCTGCATGGCATACGTTTCCTTTCACTTACATTGGGTGGCTAGTCTTATTTCATGGGTTGTAGTATAATAAATGTTGTTGGGCAATATATGTTGATGGTTAGATTTATAGTACTTGATCTCATTTATTATCCTATAACTTAAAAAAAATTGTCTACCCAGTATATGGAATAGCTTGGAGGGCAGTTTTTTTGTTAGAATCTGGTAAAAATAAATTCAAAAAATTAGGTAGTTGGAGTGGTTAAATTGCATTTTTGATAGTGGAAATGGATTGAGCACTATCAAAAATCCTTAAGACACTCAAAATATTGAAGTTTAACAACTGTAAATCAGATTCTGATAAATCTTTGTCCAAACCTTTACCGAATTCTAAGCTATTCTGTTGCTTTTTTAAACTACGACCAAAAAAATATTTATCGCCTGTGGTTCTTCCACGTGGGTTTTTCTTAGTCAGAATATCCGTACATCTGTGTTGTAACCGACGCAATCATTGACCACTTGACTTTTAAGACCACTGGATCTTTGAGTTGTCTTCGTCTGGAGTAACCGACCCAACCGTTGACCATTTACTTTTAGGACCAGTGGATCTTTGAGTTGGTTAGTACTTTTCATCATCACATAGGAATGGGTCTTTATCATGTCAATGAGCTATAGTATCTCAATAATACATCAATCTAAAAAATTTAACTAGTTCGAAAAATTCTGTCACCTCAACAGCCTTCCTTAAAAATAAACGAAACACCATTTACATAGAAAACAAACTCTTCGTACTTATAAGTAATTATCTGAACAAATCAAAATCACACTCAGTCATATTAAACAAAAGAGTTATATTCTCTAACAAACACGAGCCATCCATGAACCGATTCCCAGTCAGAGGGATTTGCGCGATTTATCACGTATTTGAAAAGCAAAAAGAGAGAACTGTCAGGATATTTGAGATATTGGACTGAGAAGAAAAAGCTTGGATTTTTTTTTTCAGAAGAAAAAAACGCTAATTATATTAATATATAAACAGTACATTGACATGCATAATCTCAACTGTGAACGAACAGCAGCGAGAATTCCACTAAATACTGGCCAGACATAATAGCTCACTTGAGAGAGTATTATGTCGACCTCCACATATCAGGAATTTACAACCCATACAAAATGACCTTCATTCATATTGAGAACCATTAAATTAGGAAGGTAGGATTTAACCAAATAGAATTGGGCCTTCAGCAAATAAGACTAGTATAATTCGATTGAAGATTGGGTGAGAGAGAGTGATTGAGAAATAAAAGCAAAGAAATGTATCAGAACTCTCCTGATTGTCGATTCAGAACTATTGTGACTTTCTTGAAGACATATAATTGAAAAGTTGCCACTTCATGTAATGATTAGACTGCCACGCCTGAAAAGAGATAGGCCGACTTCCAGATTGAACAGTTTGTATCATAGCCCATCATGCATGATAGTCTTAAACAGTCACGTATGCATTGATTCATGTGTGGCTCGTTTGAGATATTATCCGGCTCGCTTGTGGACGATAAACCCGGCTCGCTTGAAGACATAATATGACACTTGCACTATATGAAAGCATGTGACAGAAGCACATTTTTATAGAGTATGACTGAAACTATATTGGCTGACTATAAGCGACCTGGTACCTGTGCGTAGGCCCGCTAGCCAAAACCAAAAACCATGACAGAAACCTGTAATAACCTATACAGCCTCGTTTGAGAATCTGTGAATCCATACGAAGGAGAGTATAGTGCCCTGCAAAAATCCTGAGAACATAACTGTCATAACAAAAACTTAGCCATACCGTGTTATGGAATTGGAATTGAAGTTTGCCAATGGGATAGGCCATCTCTGAAAAGATGGACCTGCATAATCCCAAAATCTGATACCAAACCTTTCCTGGACAAACCATCCGCCCGGGTATTGTTTTCTCTGTATATGTGCATAATGGGAGGATGGTTGAGATTGGCCCAGAAACTTCGAATCCTTTGTAACCACCCCTGTAAATCATGCTGCAGCATTACCATAGTCCTATTGACCCACCCAATTACAACCTGTGAATCCCCATATACATGTACATCCTGAATCTGAAGAAGAACAGCAAATCGGAGACCCCCCCATAGAGCAATTAGTTCCGCCTTGTTGTTGGAGCCCATACCAGCATTCCAGTGAATATGAACCCGTTCACGCTGAGATATTTTAATCCAGGCACCACACCCCATGAGCCCGTCCACGCAAGCGCCATCGAAATAAATCGCCGTAATTGCCATCACATGAGGTCTGATGCGAATGGAGCAATCCGAAATAATAGCACATGGGGAAGGGCGATCTTCCATCCAGCCTAGGATATAAGAATAAACCTGTGAAATCCGGAAAGGCACCTCATCAAATATCAATCTGTTTCTACCCAGCCACACTTCCCATATGAAAAAGAAGGGCAACGATTTAAATATTCCTTTCAGTTTGTCCCATTCCATGGCTGCAGCCAAAAAATCAATAGGAGACCATGCTGGTCCCATAAAATGAGAAGAGAAGAGCCGCCATAACTGCACGATGACAGGGCAACGGAAAAAAAGATGATCAATTGATTCTAGGTCTTCACAGCATATGTGTCATCTAAAAGGACCCGAGAAGCCTCTCCTAATCAAATTTTCACCCGTAAGGATCTTGCCCTTCCAGACCAACCAGCCAAAGAGGACGATTTTAGTGGGAATTTTCCTCCGCCAGAATGTGTAGAAAGAAGCTGACATCTGATCCCTATAAGAGGCGAAATTCATCACTCTATATATATCTTTGACGATAGGCGCGCCCTCATGTATGGGACCATCCCAAACAATAGAATCCCCACCAGCAGCCCAACTAAAACCCGCAGCCCTGAAAGCGTCCCGAAGCATATTCCATTCCTCCGAGACATTCTCCGGCAAGCCTAGTTGGAGCGCAGTTTTAAATTCTGGTGAATCGAAGGACCATAACCTGACAGTCTGAGAGATGTAATTGATACCCCTGTGAGCAAGGCAGTGTACAAGCAACGGAGAGGGGGCATCGCTTGAGGGGAGCCCAATAATTTTCTTGAATATGAAAGGGATGTTTCCTCCGTCCCTAAACAGCCATGCAAGCCGATCCGAAACATGGCAAATAAAACTTCGCCAGATAGCCGATATGTGCCTGGGGAGAGGAAAATTTGAACAGAGAAGTTGTTGTAGAAGATCCCCCCGTATATATTTGCATTTAATTACATCCTTCCATATACCATTTCCGTGTACTGCCTTCCAGAAGGACTTCATAAGCAACGCCTTATTGAAAATCCTCGTGTTGAGGATACCCCAACCATCATGCTCCTTTGATCTGCATAGGCGCTCCAATTTACATAGATGAATTTTATGAGGCATGTAAGCCCCACCCCATAAGAATTTAGCCATAATTCTGTTCAAACTTTTAATTATGCCATCAGGAATGTAGTACAAATGGCCCCTGTAGACCAACATCTGAGATAGAACCGCCTGGATGAGAATTAGCCTACCCCCCATGGATAACCACCTGTGCGTCCATCCGTTTATCTTCCGTCGGAATTTGTCGGTCATCCAAGTCCAGTCCTGTATCTTATATCCACAGGGCTTAATCCTGAAGCCCAAATAAGTAAACCCAGCAGTAGCCTCCTTAATATCAATCCCCATGAACTCAGCGATGAATTCGATCTCCTGCAAGTCTCCATATTCATATATAATGAATGATTTACTTTTGTTTATTATCAGACCTGTGGCAGCTTCAAAACGATTAAACATTAAATGAATGTAGAACCAGTGGTTCCGATTCAAATATCCAAACAACAAAAGATCATCAACAAATAAGGAATGTGTGCATGATACTTCATTGGAGAAGGAGAAACCCTCAATGCAGCCCCGTCGCTCCGCACTATGCATAATACCACTGAAGCTATTCATGATAAGGATAAATATCAACGGAGAAAGCGCGCAGCCCTGTCTCAGACCGCGCTCAGCAGCAAAAAAAGGGGTAGGGATGCCATTAATAATTACTGCAAATCGAACTGTAGTAATACAGGTCATTATCCATCTTAAAATCTTGATAGGAAGACCAATCTTCATGAGCACTAGCCTAATATATGACCAGTATATAGAATCATAGGCTTTATGAAGATCCACTTTCATCAGAATAGCCTTCCTGTTCTCGGTGTGGATGGAGTGAAGAACTTCTTGTGCTATTGCCACTGCATCATGGATGGACCGGCCCTTAAGGAAACCGAATTGCTCTTTTGAAATACAGACGGACAGAAATCCTTTTAGACGCTCGGCAATAATCTTGGATGTTATCTTGTAAAGAGTGTTGCATAGAGCAATCGGTCTGAAGTCCGCAAATGTTTGGGGCTCGTTCAATTTAGGAATTAGAGCAATGAAAGTTGAATTGAGGTTTGCAGGCATCACTCCCCTCATTCTGATGTGTTCAATGACCTGTGTCAATTCTGCTCCCATCAAATCGAAAAAATGGATAAAAAATTCCGAGGGCCAGCCATCAGGCCCCGGACATTTGTCCGGAGAAAAAGCTTTAAGGACCTTCAAGACTTCATTCCCTGAAATTGCACAATCTAAGGACGAAATGGCTTCAGCGTCAAATACTCTATGGGCATGCTCCAAGAGCCATACCTGGTCCTCATTGTCAATGCCATCCTGTTTTGAGTAGAAAGTTGAAAAGTGTGCAAGCGCTTCATTTTGAATATCCTGAGTTGTATAAGCAACTGTACCATCCTCCCTCTTAATACTCCATATAGCGTTCTTGTTCTTCCTTCCATTTGCATACTTATGGAAATACTTTGTGTTCAGATCACCTTCAGCTAGCCATGTTATTCTACTCTTCAGCCTCCAAGTAATCTCCTCAATCCTGAGGATTTCTCTTTTCCTTTCCCCAAGCCTAACGAGTTCTTGTAATATGTTCTCATCAGGATAATGAATAATAAAAGAGGATATTATCACCTCCATCTGTCTCTGAACTTCCTTAAATTCCTTCTTTAGATTCATCTTCTTTTCACGGTCCCATGACTTGGAAGCAGTGTTAACTTTCTAGAGTCTATAGTGAAAAAAGTCCCAGACACCAGAAAACGGCATGTCATATTCAGCACGCCATATCTCATCAACCATACCAGTGTATTCAGCGTCCTCGAGCCATATTCTATTAAACTTGAACGGTCGACCACAAACCGCCGCATTGTTGGACCAGGAAAAAGAAATTGGCAAATGGTCCAATATATCAGAAACCAGAATCATAGATCTAATATTCTCCAAGATGTCTGCCACATCTTCTTTCACCAACACCCGGTCAAGCCTCTTCCCGATGTAGTTATCACCACCCCGTTTGTTGGACCATGTAGGCGCCATTGGATGTGGCCTAATGTCCTTCAGCCCTTGTGTATAAAACATATCATTTAAAAACCCAACCAGAGGATCCATACGAGCAGCATTGCCCCAGATCTCATCCGCGTTGAGAGTTGAATTAAGGTCGCCCATCATTATGAGGTTTGGGAGAGATAAAATGCCCGATGCCTGTATTCTATTCCAGAAAGCCACTCTGTTAGCATATGGAGCATATATATTAATGAGATTAAAGTTGCCTGGCAAACCTCTAAGCTGACCATTTAGCAGAATACCCCCAAAAAAACTAAATGGTTTGAATGTAGCAAAATCAGGATTCCACATGGCCACCAATCCCCCGGATCGACCACTTGAGCTAATCGCCGCCACCTTCCAACCTTTTCTTATGTTTAAAAACATATTAATAGCCTTCAAACGATTGGACATAGTCTTCTGTCCCAAAAAAACAATAGGGTTCCTGTCGTTAAAAAGTTCCTTGAGGCAATGACATTTGGCGGCATCGCCCAACCCCCGTAAATTCAGTGAAATGATGTGATTCATGAGAGTGATTTCCGCGGGTGGCTTGCTCTAAGCGCCCTGGTTGAGCCATCGGGACCATCATATCCAGCAATAGGAACTTCAGACAGACCCACTTCATCATCGGTAAAGAGAGATACAGCCTTAAACTTCCCTTTATTCCACTTGGAGAGGATGATTTTGATCTTCCAAGTAAAGAGGCAATTCAATGTTGTGAGTTGTTTGAAGAAATTAGGGCATGGTTGAAGAAATTCTTCTAAGGTCCTTCAAATCCACATGTTTGTAACTGAATACATATTATCAAGACAAGGAATGAATCATGTCCTTCTGGTAGGAGTTTTTCCAATGAGCTTCTCCATGGTAATTCTGTTTTCAATATTGTGATTGAGACAAAAATGACTCATGTTCTTCCGGTCAGAGTTTTCTGAATTGGTTTCTCCACGATAATCTTCCGTGTTCAGTGGTGTGATTAATGTTTGTCGTTGGGTGAATGCTTTTCTTACATTATGATGTTCCATACAAAAATTTTATGAACTATGGCGTGCACAATGACTAGATATTCACATACTTCCAGAGTAACACAATATTCATAGAAGCAATGGGCTAATTTCTGCACAAACAAGACATCGAAGTTTATTCAAAGTCCAACAAAATGAAAGTTATGTCACGGGTAACACGTAACGGCCTATGTAACCTAATGGCAAAGCATGCTACAGGGAGAAATCCATTAGTTATAATATATTCGTTAAAAATTGTGTTTTCGGTATCTATTTTCGTTTTTAAATGAGGTAATTTTTTTAACTTTTAATTACATTTTTATATTCTTCACCTGTTTTTAAAAATTTTAAGATAATTCACTAAGAGTTTTTTTTATTTATCCTTTTTTTTAGATTTTTAATTTGTAAATAGATTTTTATATAATGCTATAGTTTACTAATTTCATATGTTCAAAAAATTATAATTCATGTGTATATGTTTATATGATCTATATTTTTAATTTATTTATTTAATAATCAAAGTATTACTACTTTTGATATTACTACTAAGAATATTTTAAAATATTTCATAAAGGTTGAATTTCTATTATCCATTTAATATTTTTTTTTATAGTTAGATTAAAATATTGAAAATCCCATTTCAAAATAAACATGTCCATCATAAAAATATATTATTGAAATAAACAACATAATTAAGAAAACTAGTTAAAAATAAAAAATATTATTTTCATTTTAGAATTGATATTTTTGTGACTAAAATTAATTTGAGTTTATTTAGAAATTTTTGTGTCATATTTAAAACTTATGTGTGTAACAATTGGAACCATTAAGTATAGTTCATCATCATGACATAAATATGCTTGGATATCAACACAAACAAATCTAAATGGGCTAGATGGAAAGATGAAACTCAAAATATTGTTTAAAATTGTAATTTGAAAGTTAAAATTAGTTATCAAATTTAAATTAACTAAAAAATTATCTAAAAACTTAATTCATAATTTTTTGAATAATTAAAAATCACCAACATACTTGGCCAAAATTCATCTATATATATATATATATAAGTTTTCAAAACTGGCCAGTTTTTAGCCCTCGCCATAAAACCGATTGAAAAACCTAGTTTTGTGAGCGAACCACCTTTTTTTTGTCTGACTGGCCATAAATCGACTGATTTATTACCAGACCGGATACGAACCCCATACAATGCAGTTTTGTGAGCTTTGATACATTTTTGAGAGAAATGTGGGGTTGTTTCCCTCCAAAAACAACTCCTCTAAGAAAAACATTCCTCCCCTCTCATTTGCCTCACACATATCAACCCTAGCAACATTAGCAATCAATGGAAAAAGTGAAATTTCCTTTATTTTTAGTTTTCATCATTTTAATTAAATTTTTAACATTACCATGGAATGACTCAAGATGTTTGAGAATTTTTTCTACCTCATTTGATTTCATATGGAGAAACTAGAATTTTAGAGTTCACTCAAAATTCAGCTAACTTAATGCTTTTCAGGATTTCATGGTTTGGGGTTGCAATGTTTCCATTTGATTCTATCAGACATGAGTGTATGAGATTATAGTTTGATCAAGAAAATGAAGCCCTTTAAGAACCTTGATGTTGGTGGCATTGATTTTTAAACTTTGTTGATGTTGGTGGTATTGATTGTTGAACTCCTCTCCCATGGTCTTAACTAGAATGTACCCTTCACTCAAAGGAAAATAATTGGTTAGGCATGATAAGGTTTTAATACCACATTATAAGGTTGAGGAGGTGAACCCTTCACTCAAACCAAAATCACTAGTTAGGCATGTTAAAATTTTTCAATTTCTATCATATTATAACATTGAACAATCCAAGTCTGAAGATTTTTGAAGATTTTGAGTGAGATGATGTTAATGTATCACTTGTTGATGATCCCATTTTTAGTAGCACTGAATCAATGATGATTTTCATGAGTGATCATGGTTATACATGATTTACAGTTTTGATGTTTATTTTTGTTGCTACTACTAGCACTAATGCTAAGGTTGCAGAGGATTTTTAGGAGTCCTCAAACGCTCAACCAAATTATTTATGTAGCTCATGTTGATGAACTCTTGTTTAGTAGTGCCGATGAGTTTGATCATGATGAGGAGTGATCATGCTAATCACTGATATGTAGACTTGTAGTAGTGCCAATTTGATATATTCACCTTTACCTTGTATATAGATGATAAGACTTTGCATATTTTATCTCTATTGGTTGGGAATTATGGTTTAAATCTTAAAAATAATTATTTTCATTAAAAACTAATTATTTCATGTATTTTTTAAAGATCGATTCATTGAGATTTGACTAGTATTGGTTTAACTGGTTCCGGTTTGATAGGCGGACCAGTTCGGTCACTGGTTTCGATTTTTAAAACTATGAGATATATATCAATGCTACATATTTTCCAGCTGGTTTAGATAGGAAGAATCCCCACCTCAAAAGTGAAGGTGAAAAACAAAACCAACCTAATAGAAAAATTGCACATGCATCATCGGAATCTGGGCACCCAAAACGAACTTATCCTTTCTGTATTAATTTGATATCCCTATATGATAGAGAATCAAAATTTAGTCATAATTTGGTTGAATAAATTGGTAATTTTTTTTTAATAAATATAATAATTGAATGTAATAATATATGAAGGTAATATTATCAGCTTCTTTATTGAAGTTAGCCTTATCTCCTTGAAAACATGACTATGTTTTGATATTTGATGTATAATAGAAGCTTTATAACATGGACACTAAGAGGCTGCCCAAAATTTCCTCTAACTCTAGCCTGAACCCCCACATCTAGATCAAGGGAGGATGGCATAAGGATGCCCACTTGCATAAAGATGCCCACTTTTGGCTCGACCATTAGGAAATAAAGGAAGAGATAATCTTGGAGAATAAGGATAATATTAAAAATACTATTACTTCCCAATTTAAGAATAATTTGTGGGATGTTAAGAAGCTAGAGGGGAAAAAGAAGCTAAGGTGTTATAAGGAGGTGATTAACCCCACACTTGTTAAGAAATATTAGTGCTAAGAAGAAGATGAGCATTGCGAAGGTAAGAACTAATTCTCCTCAGCGCCAAAGTGAAATTGAACATTCTTCTTTTCCCAAAACTCCTTGGGATGAAAGAATCTATCACCTCTAGGATACTAAGAAGGCAAAACAATTTCCACACTACCAACCTTCATGAATTGTTGAGTCAACAAAACTATAGCTACCTAGGAACATTTCTTTCCCTTCTTTTTTTATTATAGAAATAAAATATGAAAGAGTCAAATAATCTCTTACTTTCTTAAGGTCCAATAGCTCACATTGATCTTTAATGAAAGTTAATCATCACCATCATCATAGTGGTGAAATCTCATGTTGTACAATTTCAAAAATATTTTGAATTTATAAAATGTATCTTATAACATTAAAAAGATTTTAAAAAGTTAGCAATAATAATTTTTAAATTTTAAATTTTCTTAATTTCTAATAAACCAAAATTAATTTGAATAAATAATAATAATTATCTTAATTGAAACGAATATTAATAAATATCCCCATCATCAAAAAAATAAATATCATCATCATAAAAACATAAATAATATTATTTTTATCAAAAATTCTTTTAAAAACAAAAAAATAACTCCAGCATTTAAAAAAAAATTAAATATATAAAAAATTTAGAAAATTTAAATATATCTAACTTTACACTATCTCATTAAACTTTAAATTATTATCATCATTTTCACTTTCAAAATTTTAATCTCTTTTTTCTTTCCAATGATTTCAATTTCTTGTTATGGTCTTTTTCAAACCCACTTCATCCTATATTTCTTGTTATGGTCTTTTTCAAACCCACTTCATCCTAAAGAGATAGGAGACTAAACCACCAAAATAATGTATCCTACAAAAATATCATATTAAATAATAAAAATAATGAAACGAATATGAACATTTTCATATATAATAATGAAGAGTAAAGTCTTTATTAAATTATACATTAACAATTAAACTTTTAAAATGTGGTGTGATTAACTGCATAATGAGAATCAGAATCTTGAAGTGCGTACGGGTGTTTTTATACAAAATCATCATAAATATAGTAATAGACATCTAATTACATAATTAAAGCGAATTCCGTCTCCCCAAACCCAGTTTCGATTAACTGATTAATAATAAATAAATAAAAAACAAACAAGGAAAGGCTATTCGCTCACATATTTAATTTAAAATTCTTATTTTCGCAAGTTGCTTAGTAACGGCTATAATTTGGCAAGTTTGTTAGCAACGGTTCTGTAGTAATTTTGGATAAACTAATATAACAAAATGAGTGAAATGCCATTTTTAAGAGAATGAATGGCACCGACTCCGACGCGATGGCAAAGGTCATTGCAAAACCAGCAGAAGAAAGTAGCGTTTTACTAATATTTAATTAATGTTATTAAACTAGTTTAGATGTATTTAAGTGGGAAAGCTTATTGTTAAATTAGTAGGAGAAAGTAGGGTTTTATTAATATTTAATTAATGTTGTTAAATTAGTTTAGATTTATTTAATTATGGATTTAATATGAGTTAAGAGAGATTAAATTTCTTAAAATTAAATGTTTTTTTAGAATAAAAAATACAATGTGTTATGTTTCATTGTTCATATTATATTTTTAAATGCTAAATAAAATATATAAGGTTAAATATAAATTTTAACCATTAATTTTTTTTTATGTATATGGACATATAAAATTAATATGGACATAAATTAGTTAATATAGATATTCAAATAATTTATTTTTATTGAAATATTTTTGAAAAGTATAATATTTAAATATATAATTGACACATTTTCTTTATTTCTAATTACTTTATAACATATTCTTTCTTTTTCTAATTATAACTAACATTATTTTTCTATTTAAAACATAACACCATAGATAAACAAACTTATATATCTTTTTGTATTGAATTGTAAAATAAACTTCAAGCTCAATAATAATATAAAAATAAATAAACAATTTATTCTTAGCCAAAAGATTTCACCATAAAGTGAAATATCTTATTAATAAATTGAAATATCCTTTTGACCTGATACAGTTGAACTTGATAACTATACTTTTGTGTATATACTCCATTAAAGAAACTCATATGCTTGGGGCTTAGCCGGTCCCGCTAATAATAAATGTTTGATAGGCTCACACGGCATGCACAGGTACAGTAAATGAATATAAATTGCAAAATCTGCGAAGCAAATATTGTGTGCCTGAATGTACCGTACAAATAATTCCACCACCTTAATCACCAGTACTGTGAACTTGGAAAGCAAGACCCTAAAAAGCATTTAAAAAATTCACGGCAGAAGGTTGTGGTCGTGGTAAGATGATAAATCGTTCATGTTTTGAGCCATATTTTCGGAGTTGTCTACTCAGGCAAGGAAATAGTTCTGACGGCAGTTTTTTTTGTTGGAATCTGGGCAACTAAAATTCAAGAAATCAGATAGTTGGAGTGTTTGGAATCTATTTTTGATAGTAGAAATGGATTCAGCACTGCCAAAAACGTTTAGAGCACTCAAAATACTAAAGTATAACAACTGTAAAAAAAATTTAAAAATCTTTACCAGATTCTGGGCCAAAACTTAAGACTAAAGCCATATTTTCTTTTCCACACCAACGTTTACTTTCAGTTGCACAACTTCTTTACTTTCACTTACCCGGGGACACCGTTCATCCACGTGCGTCTGTCTTCGTCAGAATATCCGTACATCTGTGCAGTAACCGACCCAACCGTTGACCACTTGACTTTTAGGATCACTGGATCTTTGAGTTGCTTTGTGCCTTTCATCATCACATGGGAATGGTCTCTATGATGTCAATGGGCTATAGTTATGGACATTGGGCTTAGAGCTACTCCATTGGCTACCACTTTACCTTCATTTGTATGTTGTTGGCCTTCAACAAATTAAAAAGTTGGTCAATATATTGGTACGTGTATATTGAAACCTAGATCAAAAGTTGGTCTATATATAGATACGTGTATGTTGAAACTTAGACCAATGAACTTCGGCCAATCATGGCATCTTATGCATAGTGTTCAACTGTTTAGGATCCAAATATGTAAGATGAGTCACTATTGGTGGCATGTAAGGTTTTGGTGATTCAATGTTTAGAGAAAATATAATAATTTTTTAAATATATTTTATTTATTTTATTTTATTAAAAAACATTGTAGAATATTGAGTATAAATTATTTCAAGCATTTATTTATTAATTATGGATAACTGAATTAAAATTTTAAAAATCTAATTTTAAAATAAACATTAATTATATGAAAATAAATTATTAAAATAAATAATATATTTTAGGAATATTGCTTCTGTGATCCATAAATTGTGAAAAAAAAAATTTCGGTAAAAATCACATCTAAATAAATTTGGTCGAACTTTGATTTAGTCAAACTAGCTGTTAATTTTCAACGGCTAGTTGGAGCTTCTCGTATCTATTTAATTGGGTTTCCTGATCAGTTTTTTCATCAAGTCTTGATGATGAATTACACTGGCTGGTTTGAAAAGCATCCAAATTTATTTGGATGTGATTTTTACCGAAAGATTTTTTTCACAATAAATAATATAATTTTTATTTTAAATTTGTAATTTAAAAGATAGAATTAATTATTCGAAAATGATCAAAATTTACTATTAACAAATCAAAGTAAAGAATGGAAATGTTAAAAATGATATCGTTTAAGAGGAAAACTACCCATACATCAAAGGCATGGGAATGAGAATGAAAAAGGACTCACCCCTCCTTTATTCTCTTTATAACAGAGGAATCAAATTTTAACAGAGAATGATAATCATATATTAATTGTTGAGTTTATAATATTTATTGTATAATATTATATTAATTATTGAGTTTATAATATTTATTTTATAATATTATATTAATTGTTGAGTTTAAAATATTTATTATATAATATTAAAGAATTTAAAGGAAGTTAAAAAACAAATATTAAAAATGTAGTTAGATCTAAACCATTTTTTATTTTTTCTCATTTTTAATAAATCAAAATTAATGAAAATTAATAAATGTCTTCTGTTAAAATAGTCAATAAATTATTTATTAATATGAATATTAAATTTGTGTAAAATGTAATAGACATGTGACATACATATGAGATTATTCATAATGGGGTAAATTTATAACATATACATCAGATATGTAAATAATTTAATAGATCAATAACATGTTAAAACAATTGGCCAACAATAAATTTATGTGGACTCTACATGAAAAAACCACTGGAAAAGATCTATAACTTTCAATCTTTTTGGATTCTCAACTTCACACATAATGTGTAAAAAAAAAAGTACATATAATATTTTTCATAGAATAATCTAAAGAAATATTATTAACACAATACCATGTGCTATGAAAACCATGAGTCTAAAACCACTAACTCAAAACCAAAGTGGTATAATTTTTTGAGAAGTTTTAGATCAATACATTATATTTTTATTTTATTTATTTGGTTTCACATACACCATTTTCATCTTCCCAAAAACATGACTAATATTACTTTTATCAAAATTGATATAAAAACAAAAAAATAACTTCAAAATTTAAAAGAATTTAAAGATATATAACTCTATATTATATGGTAGAATTTTATAAATTGATTTTTTTTTCTTTTTCATTCTTATGATTTCAAATTTATATTGTAGTATAAATTGATTTTTTTTTTCTTTTTCATTCTTATGATTTCAAATTTATATTGTAGTGTTCTCTATCTATTCATCATACAAAGACATTAAATTAAACCATTAAAATAATAAATTATATAAAATAATTAAATTAAATAATCAAAATAATGAAATGAATATTTTTTTTTATAATGAAAATTACATTTATTATTGAATTATTTACTAACATATATTTTTTTAAATTTTAAAAGATTAACAATGAAGGTCTAGGTGTCTATTGTTAAATTAAAAATAGATATTGTTAGGACACTTTTTCTTATATAGGATTATTAGGTTCTACAATACTACAGACCTAATAATTATAGTAATAATAATATGAATGAACCCAACCTAGTTACTACTTCTGATTAAAAAAACAACAACGCAGAGATAAAAAGGTATTCGATAGCATGTTCAATTGATGATATGTTAGCAAGTTAGTTAGCAACGGTTATGTAGTAATTTTGAAAAAACTAACCAAACAAAATGAGTGAAATGCATTTTTCAGAAAATGAATGGCACCGACTCCCACGCCATTGCAATGCTCATTGCAAAACCACTTTTATATAACTAAAAGGAAGTATAGTTTTAATATGCTCAGTTAATCTAACAAAATAATAATATTGAAACTAAACAGACCTAGGAAAAATAGTTCTATAGGAAGTATTAGAAAAGTAACTTGTTAATGGAGAGGTTGAATTTGATCACATAGAGCTTCAAGAGGTGAAAATCGGCAGTGTTGGATTTCACCATCAAATACATTGGCAGATATATTTGACTGTTATGACAAATGAAGAAAAGTAAATAATAAGAGAATGTCAGTATTTATCCTTTCAAATTGTTAGGAAGGATGAGAATCCTGTGAACAATTTTTTGCTCTGTCAAAGCAAAACCCAGTTAAGGAATATATTTCTATACTTTGTATATATACTCCATTAAACAAACCCATTGCAGGGGCTCAGCTGGTCCTGCAAATGATAAATGTTAGTAGGCCCTTTCACACAGCATGCTAAGTTATAGTAAATGAATATAAATTGCAAAATCTGTGAAGCAAATATTGTGTTCTTGAATGTAAAAAGAATTCCACTGGAGTCTAGCTTAATGATCACTGTAAATCTATACCCAAAAATGCATTTAATAAATTGCACATCAGAACTGTTTCGTCCTGCTAAAATGATAAATCATTCAGCTTTTCTGCATGGCATATTTTTGGTTTCTATACCAACTTTCCTTTTCAGGAGGGCACCGTTCTTCCAAGTGCGGCTGTCTTCCTCAGAATCTCCGTACATATGTGGAGTAACCCATCGACACAACCGTCGACCACTTTATTTTTTAGTACCGTTGGATATTTGAGTTGCTTCGTGCCTTTCAACATTACATCGGAGTTTATATCTCAAATTATTTGTCTCTTTTCCGAGCAGTGGTCTTTAGTATGTCAATGGCCATAGTTTTTTTTTTTTTTTTTCAAAAATTAAGGATTTCTCTTTCTTTCTGTTCAAGAGAATTAAGGAAGAGGTATATAGTCAACATAAACATTACATAGGTAGATTTTAATGGAGCAATATAAAGGAAATTCACAAAGGAGCATGATGCATCATGTTAATGAGACTTGAACATGGGTGGAGAGATTATCATTAAACCCTTACAACTAAGTGAGTTACATTCAATTGACATTGTGTTTAAAGCTACTTCATTGGCTACGACTTATAGTTATTTGTATATTGTTGGTTTTAAACAAACTAAAAAGTTGCTCAAAATAATCATAGTTTTGCATAGGGTTGAAGTGTTTGGGATCCAGCATGTAGGATGAGTCA
Source organism: Pinus albicaulis (assembly GCA_034641835.2). Taxonomy (NCBI): domain Eukaryota; kingdom Viridiplantae; phylum Streptophyta; class Pinopsida; order Pinales; family Pinaceae; genus Pinus; species Pinus albicaulis. The sequence continues at coordinate 1,509,249,932 of CM076570.1, read as the reverse complement.
CTATTGGTGCTATGAGTCACTAAGGCTACTTGAGGAAAAAAGGACAACTCATCACCAAGAATTACTCTAAAATGGATACATGGATTTTATGCTAAGGGTATTACCAAGGAAAGTAATGGTGTCATTAAAGGTTCCTTGCAAGTTTGTTCTAGACCTCTGTCATGATGTACAAAAATTCTCCAAATGAAATTACTATTGATGTTATTTTTAGTTAACATGTAGTCATTTGTGATGACCCTCAAGACTAAACCCTCTTAGGTTACATTGTAACTATTGGACAAAATAGGGTGTTTCCACATAGATCAAATAATTTAAGCAATCACACACAAACAAATAAATGATCAATAAACTAGTGCATTATGTTTTGAAACCATAAAAATCGAAATAATTCATGGCCCTAACCAACATGGCCACTCAAGGCAGTATATTAATGCAAAAGGATTTTTTTTGTACAGCTAAAGTTCATGGTTTAATTGATTGTTAACTCATAGATCAACACAACTTTCAGTATTCCCCGGATGTGGGTGCCTAACACGTCTTGTACAGGCGGCCACCTGGCTCATCGACGCAGGGGCACCTGGCTTAACAAAATGGAGGCTCATTCACTCCGGCGCGTGCAGACCATAAATAAGGTTGGCAGGGCAGGACGCCGGCACTCTGTGACATTCACTCCCCCTCCCTTGGCCTTCACTTCTTCTAGCTCGCCATTAATGGCAGATGGAACCAACAATTTCCAATTCAAATTTCATTTATCCTTCCCTACAACTCTTATTTGTTATGACTCCTCTGATTGCTTCTTTGCTAACCGTCTGGCTCCCTCTACACATCCCACCTCTTCTCACCAAGTTACTCTCCGTTGCGACTATGCCACATCGCCACTGAATGCGCAGCCGTTGTGGAGATGGCAGACGCTCCCCCTCCTGTGCTCCGGCCCCTGGTTCGTCTATGCGTACTCTGTCCCTCTCTGTTTCCCTTGACGACCCGAAGGTTTTGGATACTATCTATCCCTCCCCGGCACTCTCTGCCCAGCTTCTGGTTTGTCTCCTAGAAGAACAACACCATGTCATTGGCTCGAGAGGCAGAAAGAGGCCTCATAAGTCTACAATCTCACGCTCCCCTTCCCCTCTACCCAAAAAATCCATTAGTCTCCCTGTCAAGAACTTAGCGGACGAATCAGATGGCGACCGGAGCTTCCCTTCGGATGGCACCTGGAAAAAAGAGGTAGTTGCAGACAAAATTTCTCGGACAACAACTGCCAAGCAACATAAGATTATCTCCTCTTCGACTCTGAAGCCTGACCCCCAACTCACAGAGGAGCACATAAAGACCCTGATTGAATACGGTTGCTTTGTGACTGAGGAAAATCCGCATCAAGTGCACAAAATGGGTAGATGCAATTCCTTGGCCCTCTTATATCTCAGTTTACATAGGCTCATCGCTGTTTTTTACGCCTATTTTTTCTTCTTCTTGAAAACTTTTCTACTCCTCGACACAGTAAAGGTTGGTTTCCCCGTGAAGGGAAGCTCAATTTTTTTATTTTTTGAACAGTTCTTATCGAACAGGGGTTGGCTGGTTCAACAACCACATGTCCTAAAGCCCTCTTTTTATTTTTGTACATATTAATGTAGATTATCCTAATTTAGAAGAAAAAAACGCAACTTTTGGTATTAAGCAGAATATGAACCATTGGATTATTTTATGTCTATACAAATTATGACCATTGAATTATATAACTATATATTCATGCTAATTCTTAGTAAAGAAACACAGTTAATTTATAGACACATTAGATCAAGTGGTTCTTAGCTAATTCCGATGAGTTTAAGTATCCTAACATCCCGCCTTAAGAATAATGTTATGCAACCAACTCACAAAATAGAAGAAAATATAGGTCAATGACTTAAAAATTATCCTCTTCGATAGTCAAACCTCCTTTACATTACATAAATGAATCACTCTTGGTTGATATAAATGATAAAACCTCCTTGGTATATATTGGGGTCTAAGGGGTCACCATATAATCAGAGCCTACATATCAATAATAATATAAGGGCATAACAAGAACAATAGTGGGCTTCTATGGGGCACAACAATGGCAATAGGGGGATACACTAACAATAATAATATGGTGAATATACTAGCATTATAAGGAACTAACATGCCCCTCTCCTATAAAAAAAGTGTTGTCCTCAATGCTTGAGTAGTTTCGAATGGTTTTATATAAAATTCTCATCCTCCCCTGTGGAGCCTTCAATGGGTAAGTTCTTCCACTTAATGAGATAATTTGAAATTAATCGATTAAGTATCAGTCGGGTTATTGTTTCTGTGACTGCTTGCGACTCAAATATGATTTTTCTTCTTCGTCAAGTTTGGGCAACACTGTTTGAACTCAGATTTTGTCACCGATAACCTCCTTTAAGGACGAAACAGGAAAGACTAGGTGTACTTGGGAAGATGCATGCAAGTCCAATTTGTATGCCATAGTACCAATATTTTGCAACAACTTGTAAGGACCATAGTAATTGGGTGATAATTTATTATCCTTCTTAGCTTGCTTGAGGGAAATTTGTTTGTATGGTTGTAGTCTTAAAAATACCCAGTCGTCGACATCAAAACGTATTTCACTGCGATGATGATCTTCCTCTTGTTTCATTCAATTTTGCGCCAGACTCAGGTTATGCTTTAATAGTTGTAGAACTTGTTGTTGATTCTCGATGTGCTCTTCCACTAATTTAACCTTAGAATTTTCTTTTAAGGATGATATGATGGATGGTGGATGATATCCATAAAGTGCCATAAATGAGTCCATTTTTGTTGCAGTATGGAAGGAAGTTTTATACCACCATTCAACTAGAGGTAACCACTTGACCCATTTTTTTTGTTTATCAGATACAATGCAACAAAGATATCCTTCCAAAAATTTGTTCACTATCTCAATTTGTTTGTCAAATTGAGGATGCTAAGATGAGCTATGAGCTAACTGAGTACCAAGGAAAGAAAATAATTGTGTCCAAAAAAATTTAGTGAAAATGGGATCTTTGTCCCTTACAATAATCTTTGGGTTTCCATGTATCTTTTGAATTATTTGCATAAATGTTGTGGCAAATGTACTAGCTTTAAAAAGATGAGATAATGCGCACGGGTGTGCGTATTGTGTAAGTCTATCAACTATCACCATGATGACAATATTTCCTTCAAACATGGGTAAAATTGTGATAAAATCCTTTGGGACCTCCTCCCAATAATAACTTGGAATGGCTAAAGGTTGTAATAGACTCAAGGTCTTAATTGTCTCAAATTTATTTTGTTGGAAAACCAACCATTCTGCCACACACTTTTGAATATCATATTTAAGGCCATCCCAGAAAAGAATTCTTCTTTACCCTGTGATAATTTTAAAAAAATCCCTAGTACCCTCTTAAGGGAGAGGTTTGCAATTACAAATGAATCCTTTGCGTGAGTTGGGAATTCTTACAAAGATATAAGTGATCTTTGTACCATAATGATTTATTTTTCGAGTTAAATGTATCAAATGTACTAGGATATTCCTACAAATTTTGAGTGAGTGTCCACACCTCTTTTCCATTCTTCCATTCACCCCTTCCTTCTATAATCAAATTAGGTTGGATAATAGAAATGACACAAATAAATGCTTCCACATCCTCATCCTTTGTTGAGAGAGCATCTGCAACAACATTTTGTTTCCCTTTTTTGTAGATGATTTCAATGTCATAACTCAACATTTTTGTGACACCTTTTTGTTTCTATTTTGAAGATAATATTTGTTCCTAAAAGTATTTAAGACTATTATGATATGTTTTTACCTTGAATTGTCTTCCCATTAGGTAAGGCCTCCAATGCTTTAGTGCATGTATTATTGCCAACATTTCCTCCTCATAAACAGGTTTGTGTAAATACTTTCATTTGATTAGAATACTTTTAAAAGTAATGGGTCTTCCTTCTTGCGTTAAATCAACACCAAATTCATTTCCCAATGAATCAAATTCCACAATAAAGGCTTTTGTGAAGTCTAACGTAGCTAAGATTGGTGGTTGGCACATTTCCTCTTTATTATATTGAAAGGCCTTAGTTGCTTCTATAGTCGAACAAAATTCATATTTATTAGTAATGATGTTAAAGGTGATGTTATTCTCTGATAATTATTTACAAACTTGAAATAATACATTGTCAACCCAAAAAATCCTCGAATATGGTATATGGTTGTGGGGATTTTCCATTCCTTAATGGATTTAATTTTGTTAGGGCCTACCTCAACACCCTCATGAGATACAACATGACCCAAATATTCCACCTCTTGTACTCCAAAGAAACATTTGGAGGTTTTTTCATATAATTTTTTCTCCTCCAATAGTTTGAGCACCTTGTCAACATGTTGAACATGATCATTCCAAGACTTGATATAGATTAGTATATCAAAAAAAAATACTCACACAAATTTTCTAAGGAAGGTTTTTAAAATGGATTTCATCAAACCTTAAAATGTGGAAGGTGCATTAGTAAGAGGAAACGACATGACCAAAAATTCATAATGACCCTCATGAGTTCTGAATGTTGTTTTCATAATGTATTTAGTCTTCATTGCTATTTGATGATATCCTGAACGAAGATCCATCTTGGCGAAGTAAATTTCTCCATGTAATTCGTCAAATAATTCATCAACGATATGGCTGGGAAATTATTGAGATCCCTATAATCCATAAAATTATGCCAAGATCCATCCTTCTTGTGCACCAATACTACTGTAGCACAAAAATAACTTTGACTAGGTTGAACTATACCCGCCTCTAGCATTTTTGCAACCATGCACTCAATTTCACTCTTTTGGGCATATGAATATTTGTAAGCTTTGATTGTTATAGGAACACTCCTTAGAATCAAATGAATAGCATAATCATGATGGGAGACCTTTGGGAGCCTCAAAAACCTTTAAATGATTGTCGAAGAATTTTTGTAGATATTGAGAAATAGATGATTTCGATGTTTGAACCTCTAGTGAGCATAATTGTGCAATGATTCCCTATTTTTATTTCTTCAGAAACTTTTACATGTCATTAGAGCTAATAATCTTCCCACGTTTCCCTGCAATTCCCCTTAATTAAACTTCCTTTCCTTCCCAAATAAATTTCAAGAAATATTTTTTAAAATTAAAATCGATTGTCCCCAAAGATTGTAGCAATTGGAAGCGTAGTACAACATCAACACCACCCATTATAATTGAAATAATTTGACTATTCAATACATATTCCCCCATGGTTAGCTTGATATTATGGTACTTTCTAGAGAAATTTATAGTTCCTCCATTTTCAACCCTTACTTGAAACTCTAGTGCTGGATATAGGAAGCAATTCAATTCCTTGGATATTCTACAATGAATAAAATTATTGGTGCTACCCAAATTAATTAGGACTATTACTTTTCTCTTCTTGATATATCCTTCTATGTTGAGAGTTTGAGGAGTGGTAATTATTGCCAATGCATTACAAGATATGTTCAGATTCATTTATTCTTTCTCTGGGTTTGGTTCCTGGTGTATATCCTCCTCTTTTGATGTTTCTTGTTCCTTTTCTTCCTCCTCTTCACAATCTTTGTAGAATAATTTATTCTTTGCACACTTATGACCTTTAGTGTAATTTCTATCACAACTGTAAAAACACCCCTTTTCTATTTTTTTACTCCATTTTTTTTTGTGCCAACCTTATAGGTTGTGGAAGACGACGAACAACAACACTTCCATCTTTATAGTTGTGAGTGGTATGCTTCATTGTTGCTATATTTTTCATTCAACTTTTCTTGCCACCCTGAATGCCTTCTCCAATGAATCAGGTTCCCAAAGACAAACCTCATGTTGGATGTTATATTTTAAAGTCCCTATTAATCCATAAATGCTATACTCCTCTAGAATATCAGTTACCCTAATATTCAATTTTTGGAAGTCTTCAATGTGCTCCGCCATTGAACCCTTTTGTTTGAGATTTATCAATTGGATAAAGGTGTTGCTCTTTGTATCTTCATAATGTGCTATCATTTCCTCTATAAAAGTTGATCAGGTGACAAGTGGTTTACGAGAACAAATCCGTATATGCCATAGAAACTTATTGAGTTATAAATATAAAGATGCAATACATACCTTCTGTGAGGGTTGCACATCTTGTAGATTAAAATATTGCTCCATCTGTAGTATCCATGTTACCGAATCCTTGCCATCAAAATTCCTCATATCTCTATTTGGAATTCGGTGGTTCTTAAACACCACATTGGAGTCTCTAAAATCATCATTCATATTCCTTTTGTCCTCATCATGATTTTCATGGATTACATTATCACCACTAGGAAGCATTTCTTGCAAAAACTTTGTCAATCCTTTCAACTTGACATTGATCGCATATATTCCTAATTTAAAAACCTCAATGTTTCCTTCTATACCATCCATGTCCTATTTTGATTCTTCAATGACATCTTTGGTTGCTTTTTTTGAGAGCATAATTTGTTGCACTTGGTCCCATAACTTTGATATATCATATTGCAATTCTTCCTCTTCATGCGTCATTGTAGAGCTTTCTGAGCGATTAATGGGTGTATAATTATTTTATTTTAGAGACATTTTAGAACAAAATACTAATATCTATGCTTCAATATGCCCTTTGAATCACTTCAAACTAGTTTTTTCATCATAAAAAATGCATCAAATATGTCTATATAAGTGATCGAAAATTAATGAAGGACAAAATGCATCAAATTTGTTGATATTGCAAGTAAGAAAACATAGTAAAATCTATTAACATGAGTAACAAAAAGTACACAATAAGATACTATTGGAGAGTGAGAAAACATAGTAAAATATATTAACATGAATAACAAAATGTACAGAATAAGACACTTGAGACATTGGCTACTAAAATTAGATTTCAAGTGATCTCCACATGCCACTCAATTTATGCCTAAATCATTATTTTTATCAGATCGAAATTTATTTAACAATAAGTATTTGGAGAGATTATCTTTTATATAGAACACAGAAAATGAACTCCTCTAATTAAATTCTATACCACTAATCCTTTGTTTTTCTCTAAATCATAATTGCTATAATTCAAACTCATAATGGTTATCGATTAAAAAAAAATAACATTTTAAAATGTTTGGTTTTTTTTTTTTTAATATAAAACATATCTTTCTCTAACTTTTTTTTTATTAGAAACTTATATTGTTTTAATAAAAAAACTTAACTTTATTTAACTAAGAATTTTAATACAACAACCATATTTTTTTTAAATATTTTAATAAAAAATTATAATATCAAATTCAATATTATTTGCATAAACTTTTTAATATAAAAAATTATATTTTTAACCCAAGAACTATACTTTTTTCAAAACTTTTAATATAGAACTTTTGATAGCTATGTTTTTTTTTTTATAAATATACTCCATTAAAGAAAACCCATAGGCTTGGGGCTCAGCCGTTCCCGCTAAATGTTGATAGGCTCATTCACACTGCATCCTCTGTTATAGTAAATGAATATAAATTGCAAAATCTGTGAAGCAAATATTGTGTGCCTAAATGTACCGTAAAAATAATTCCACCATCTTAATGCTCACTGTGAACTTGTAAAGCCAGATCCAGAAAAGCGTTTAAAAAATTCACAGCAGAACGATGTGGTCGTGGTAAAAGGATAAATCGTTCATCATTTCTGCATGGCATACGTTTCCTTTCACTTACATTGGGTGGCTAGCCTTATTTCATGGGTTATAGTATAACAAATGCTGTTGGGCAATATATGCTGACGGTTACATTGATAGTATCTAACCTCATTTATTATCCTATATAACTCAAAAAAATATATATATATATAGCTTGCGGTTTTTCCACGTGCGTTTTTCTTAGTCAGAATATCCGTAGATCTGTGGAGTAACCGACCCAACCGTTGACCACTTGACTTTTAAGACCACTGGATCTTTGAGTTGCTTAGTACTTTTCATCATCACATAGGAATGGGTCTTTCTCATGTCAATGAGCTAGAGTATCTCAATAATACATCAATCTAAAAATTTAACTGGTTTGAAAAAATCTGTCATCTCAATAGCTTTCCTTAAAAATTAGCGAAACACCATTTACATAGAAAATAAACTCTTCCTACTTATAAATAATTATCTCAACAAATCACAATCACAGTCATATTAAACAAGAGAGTTATAAGTTAGAAATATTTAATTCTTACTTGTCTATGGTTGTAATTCTCTATCTGAGGAGTTTGTTCCTACATAATAGGAAGTAACTAGAATTATATTATTTCCTAGTTTAGTGTGCGGTTGAGAGAATCTCTCAATCACATTACTGTACGTCCAAGATAGATTTCCTATCTTGAGACTATTTCCTGTATAAATCTGTTCATCATCCTGACATAAAGATGCTTGGATATCAACACAAACAAATCTAAATGGGCTAGATGGGAAGATGAAACTCAAAATATTGTTTTAAAATTGTAATTTGAAAGTTAAAATTAGTTATCAAATTTAAATTAACTAAAAAATTAATTCATAATTTTTTAAATAATTAAAAATCACCTATATACTTGGCCAAAATTCAATATATATATATATATATATATATATATATATATATATATATATATATATATATATAGGTTTTCAAAACTGGCTAGTTTTTAGCCCTCGCCATAAAACTAGTTGAAAAACCCAATTTTGTGAGCGACCCACCTTTTTTTTGTCTGACTGGCCATAAATCGACTGGTTTATTACCAGACCGGATACTAACCCCACAGAATGCAGTTTTGTGAGCTTTGATACCTTTTTAAGAGAAATGTGGGGTTGTTTCCATCCAAAAACAACTCCTCTAAGAAAAACATTCCTCCCCTCTCATTTTCCTCACACATATCAATCCTAGCAACATTAGCAATCAATGGAAAAAGTGAAATTTCCTTTATTTTTAGTTTTCATCATTTTAATTAAATTTTTAACCTTACCATGAAATGACTCAAGATGTTTGAGAATGGTTTCTACCTCATTGGATTTCATATGGAGGAACTAGAATTTTAGAGTTCACTCAAAATTCAGCTAACTTAATGTTTTTCAGGATTTCATGGTTTGGGGTTGCAATGTTTCCATTTGATTCTATCAGACATGAGGATATGAGATTATAGTTTGATCAAGAAAATGAAGCCGTTTAAGAACCTTGATGTTGGTGGCATTGATTTTTAAACTTTGTTGATATTGGTGGTATTGATTATTGAAATCCTCTCCCATGGTCTTAACTAGAATGTACCCTTCACTCAAAGGAAAATAATTGGTTAGGCTTGATAAGCTTTTTATACCACATTATAAGGTTGAGGAGGTGAACCCTTCACTCAAACCAAAATCACTAGTTAGGCATGTTAAAATTTTTCAATTTCTATCATATTATAACATTGAACAATCCAAGTCTAAAGATTTTTGAAGATTTTGAGTGAGATGATGTTTATGTATCACTTGTTGATGATCCCATTTTTAGTAGCACTGAATCAATGATGATTTTCATGAGTGATCATGTTTATACGTGATTTACAGTTTTGATGTTTATTTTTGTTGCTACAACTACCACTAATGTTAAGGTTGCCGAGGATTTTTAGGAGTCCTCAAACACTCAACCAAATTATTTATGTAGCTCATGTTGATGATCCCTTGTTTAGTAGTGCCGATGAGTTTGATCATGATGAGGAGTGATCATGCTAATCACTGATATGTAGACTTGTAGTAGTGCCAATTTGATATATTCACCTTTACCTTGTATATAGATGATAACACTTTGCATATTTTATCTCTATTGGTTGGGAATTATGGTTTAAATCTTAAAAATAGTTATTTTCATTAAAAACTAATTATTTCATGTATTTTTTAAAGACCGATTCATTGTGATCTGACCAATATTGGTTTGACCGGTTCCGGTTTGATAGGCGGACCAGTCCGGTCACCCATTTTGATTTTTAAAACTATTATGTATATATCAATGCTACATGTTTTCCAGTTGGTTTAGATAGGAAGAATCCCCACCTCAAAAGTGAAGGTGAAAAACAAAACCAACCTAATAGAAAAATTGCACATGCATCATCGGAATCTCGGCACCCAAAACAAACTTACCCCTTGTGCATTAATTTGATATCCCTATATGAGAGAGAATCAAAATTTAGTCATAATTTGGTTGAATAAATTGGTAATTTTTTTTTAATAAATATAAAATTAAATGTATAATATATTGAGGTAATATTATCAGTTTCTTTACTGAAGTTAGCCTTATCTCCTTGAAAACATGACTATGTTTTGATATTTGATGTATAATAGAAGCTTTATAACATGGATGCTAAGAGGCTGCCCAAAATTTCCTCTAACTCTAGCCTGAACCCCCACATCCAGATCAAGGGAGGCCGGCATAAGGATGCCCACTTGCATAAGGATGCCCACTTTTGGCTCTACCATTAGGAAATAAAGGAGGAGACAATCTTGGAGAATAAGGATAATATTAAAAATACTCTTACTTCCCAATTTAAGAATAAGTTGTGGGATGTTAAGAAGCTAGAGGGGAAAAAGAAGCTAAGGTGTTATAAGCAGGTGATTAACCCCACTCAACCCCACTCTTGCTAACAAAAATTAGTGCTAAGAAGAAGATGAGCATTGCGAAGGTAAGAACTAATTCTCTTCAGCTCCAAAGTGAAACTGAACATTGTTCTTTTCCCAAAACTCCTTGGGATGAGAGAATCTATCACCTCTAGGATACTAAGAAGGCAAAACAATTTCCACACTACCAACCTTCATGAATTGTTGAGTCAACAAAACTATAGCTACCAAGGAACATTTCTTTCCCTTCTTTTTTTATTATAGAAATAAATTATGAAAGAGTCAAATAATCTCTTGCTTTCTTAAGGTCCAATAGATCACATTAATCTTTAATGAAAATTAATCATCACCATCATCATAGTGGTGAAATCTCATATTGTACAATTTCAAAAATATTTTGAATTTATAAAATATATCTTATAACATTAAAAAGATTTTAAAAAATTAACAATAATAATTTTTAAATTTAAAATTTTCTTAATTTCTAATAAACTAAAATTATTTTGAATAGCTAATAATAATTATCATAATTGAAACGAATATTAATAAATATCCCCATCATCATAAAAATAAATATCATCATCATAAAAACATGAGTAATATTATTTTTATCAAAAATTCTTTTAAAATAAAAAAATAACTCCACCATTTAAAAAAATTAAATATATAATTTTTTTTGAAAATTTAAATATATCTAACTTTACACTGTCTTATTAAACTTTAAATTATTATTATCATTTTCACTTTCAAAATTTTAATCTCTTTTTTCTTTCCAATGATTTCAATTTCTGGTTATGGTCTTTTTCAAACCCACTTCATCCTAAAGAGATATCAGACTAAACCACCAAAATAATGTATCCTACAAAATAACCATATTAAATAACAAAAATAATGAAACGAATATGAATATTTTCATATATAATAATGAAGAGTAAAGTCTTTATTAAATTATACATTAACAATTAAACTTTTAAAATGTGGTGTGATTAACTGCATAATGAGAATGAGAATATTGAAGTGCATACGGGTGTTTTTATACAAAATCATCATAAATATAGTAATAGACATCTAATTACATAATTATAGTGAATTCCGTCTTCCCCAACCCAGTTTCGATTAACTGATTAATAATAAATAAATAAAAAACAAACAAGGAAAGGGTATTCGCTCACATATTTAATTTAAAATTCTTATTTTCGCAAGTTGGATAGTAACTGCTATAATTTGGCAAGTTTGTTAGCAACGGTTCTGTAGTAATTTTGGTTAAACTAATATAACGAAATGAGTGAAATGCCATTTTTAAGAGAATGAATGGCACCGACTCCGACGCGATGGCAAAGGTCATTGCAAAACCAGTAGAAGAAAGTAGAGTTTTACTAATATTTAATTAATGTTATTAAACTAATTTAGATCTATTTAAGTGGCAAAGCTCATTGCAAAATTAATAGAAGAAAGTAGAGTTTCACTAATATTTAATTAATATTATTAATATTATTAAATTAGTTTAGATTTATTTAAGTATAGATTTAATATGAGTTGAGAGAGCAAATTTCTTAAAGTGTAAATGTTTTTTTAGAGTGAAAATTACAATGTTTTATGGTTTATATTATATTTTTGAATGCTAAATAAATATATATAAGACTGATTATAAATTTTAACTATTAATTTTTTTTTTTTAATGTATATAGATATATAAAATTAATATGGACATAACTTAGTTAACATAGATCTTCAAATAGTTTATTTAAATTTTTTATTGAATTTTTTTTGAAAAATATAAGATTTAAACATATGATTGACACATTTTCTTTACTTCTAATTACTTTACAATATATTCTCTTTTTTTTTAATTATAACTAACAGTATTTTTCTATTTAAAACATAACCTTAGATGAACAAACTTATATATCTTTTTATATTGGATTGTAAATAAACTTCAAACTCAATAATAATATAAAAAATAAATAAACAATTAGTTCTTTACCAGAATTATCTTATAAATAGATTGAAATATCCTTTTGACCTGATACGGCTGAACTTGATAACTATACTTTTGTGTATATACTCCATTAAAGAAACCCATAGGCTTGCTGCTTAGGCGGTCCCGCTAATAATAAATGTTGATAGGCTCACACAGCATGCTCAGTTACAGTAAATGAATATAAATTACAAAATCTGTGAAGCAAATATTGTGTGCCTGAATGTACCGTACAAATAATTCAACCACCTTAATCATCAGTACTGTGAACTTGTAAAGCCAGATCCTAAAAAGCATTTAAAAAATTCACAGCAGAACGGTGTGGTCGTGGTAAGATGATAAATCGTTCATCTTTTGTGCATGCCATATTTTCCTTTCCACACACCACGTTTACTTTCACTTACCCGGGGACACCGTTCTTCCACGTGCGTCTATCTTCGTCATATTTTCCTTTCCACACACCACGTTTACTTTCACTTACCCGGGGACACCGTTCTTCCACGTGCGTCTATCTTCGTCTGAATATCCGTACATCTACGCAGTAACCGACCCAACCGTTGATAACTTCACTTTTAGGATCACTGGATCTTTGAGTTGTTTTGTGCCTTTCATCATCACATAGGAATGGTCTCTATGATGTCAATGGGCTATAATTATGGACATTGGGCTTAGAGCTACTCCATTGGCTACCACTTTACCTTCATTTCTATGTTGTTGGCCTTCAACAAATTAAAAAGTTGGTCAATATATTGGTACGTGTATATTGAAACCTAGATCAAAAGTTGGTCTATATATAGATACGTGTATGTTGAAACTTAGACCAATTAACTTCAGCCAATCATGGTATCTTATGCATAGTGTTCAACTGTTTAGGATCCAAATATGTAAGATGAGTCACTATTGGTGGCATGTAAGGTTTTGGTGATTCAATGTTTATATAATTTAATTGAGAAAATATAATATTTTTTTAAATATATTTTATTTTTTTATTTTATTAAAAAATATTGTAGAATATTGAGTATAAATTATTTCAAGCATTTATTTATTTATTAATTATTAATAGCTGAATTAAAATTTTAAAAATTTAATTCTAAAATAAACATTAATTATATGAAAATAAATAATATATTTTAGGAATATTGCTTCTGTGATCTATAAATTGTGAAAAAAATCTTTCGGTAAAAATCACATCCAAATAAATAATATAATTTTTATTTTTTAAAATTATCATTTTAAATTTGTAATTTAAAAGATAGAATTAATTATTTGGAAATGATCAAAATTTACTATTAACAAATCAAAGTAAAGAATGGAAATGTTAAAAATGATATCGTTTAAGAGGAAAACTACCCATACATCAAGGGCATGGGAATCAGAATGAAAAAGGACTCACCCCTCCTTTATTCTCTTTATAACAGAGGAATCAAATTTTAACAGAGAATGATAATCATATATTAATTGTTGAGTTTATAATATTTATTGTATAATATGTAATATTCCTAATTAGCAATAAGCTAATTGGAATATTAGTTCAGGCCAATTTTGCCGCCTACAGTTAAATGTAAATATCAGTGAGCGGGTCGTGGACTCACCCGAGCGCGCGAAGGCGAGTACGCGGGCTGAGTTAGCAGCATGGGGGCCGAGAAGGGGCCGAGAAGGGTTGCGCGGGAAAGGAGGAGTCGAGGGTTTGAGAGGAAGGCCGCATACAAAAGGGAGAGAGCTCCTTATTTTTGGATTATTGATGTTTATGATATTGAACTGGTCGCCAAGACTTGAGCACGCCGGCTGTTTAGCAGGTCTCTAGCACTGTTTAGTGCGCCGAGTGTCTCCGAGCGGAGATCTCAACCTCAGCCCCGGGGGACTTCGAGTGCCTGCTCGGGTGAGGCAGTCCTATCATCGTTTTGCAGAAGGATTGGGTCTGGAGCTTGTTGCAAACTTGTTGCAGAGCTGGGTCAGGAGTGGCAGCGCCGTCTGAGTGAAAAGACCGCAGTTCATCGCGTGTGTGCACAGAGTCGTTATCATTTTGGAGGTTTCGGGTCTAGAGTTTGAAGTAGAGACAGTCCATGCCGTTGAGGGCCTGAGCAGTGTCGGGAGTCGCTCAATGGTTCCCTTTTCCAGCCGCAGCACATTGCCAGCACTCGGCAGTTATTCCCAGGATCATTTACCCTTTGGAGATTATTTCCGAGAATGGCAGTCCAAGGGGGAAGACTTCAAAGCAGCTTTGCCCTTCAGAGATTACTGTCAGCTCAGGCAGGATGAAGGAGGAAGGTACAATGGTAACAGAGGGGTTTCTAGCATGCAGAGTTCAAATTTGCAGCATACTACTGGAAGGTCACCTCTTCCCATGAATGGGAAATCCACTAGTCCCTGTGAGTCTAACCCCAAGAGGAAGATGAGTTTATTCTCATCTCTTTTCAGACCCAGAGAAGATGCATCCACCTTTGAGGAGGTCAAGAAGGAAGAGGAAGTACCATGCGCTTCCAATTCTAATCGAGAAGAAGAGATCACATCACCTCTTGAGGAGGCTTGTGAAAGCGCTGTCACACTCATGGAGGAGCAGCCACATGCATCGACAGTTAGGGTAGCCAACACTTTTGAGGATGGGACTCTTGCAGCTCTACAAGAAGTTCCAAATGCACATCAAGAGCAGCTTGGTTGCACTGCGCTGTGCAACATGGAAATGATCAAGAAGGAATCAAACCGTCATTCTCATGAGCCATTATTGGATTGCACATCACATTGGAGGTTGGGGTTTGAATATTTGAAGATTGATGGTAGACATCTTGCAGTGAGAAACATTTTCTCCCTTTAATATGACACTTTCTCAATGAGCTCCTCCCAGCTCAAAGAGGAACTTCTACTTTCAGATCCAAGACCTCATTGGTTTTGGAAGACTATGGATGAAAGGGAGGTCTCCAGGGGAGATCTCATTGGAGATGCACTTCGGCACACTTTTCTTCCCTTCTCACAAGAGCAGATAGAAGATGGAGGACATCTTAGGATGGATAACATCTCTCATGCTTGTGTTGGACATCCCTTGAGCCATACACATCATGATGGGAGGTTTTTTCCTACCACCTATTTGATTCTTGATAGGGTCTCATTGATCCTTAAGAAGTTTATATTTCAAAATCCCATGAAGTGCAAAGTTAGAAATTTGATTTGGGAGGATGGTAGCCCTCATGGGAGGAGTACCAGGATTAGGAGAAGAAGGAGGCATCCACAAGTGATTGAGTGGATGTGGTTGATGAGCAAGGAGCTAGAAGGCTACTTACAGATCTATGATACCGAGCAGCAAGAGGCTTGGCTGCGCTGGTTACTGTTGAGGGAGTTGGGGCATCATTTGTACCTACAGATCTATGATACCGGGCAGCAGGAGGCTTGGCTGCGTTGGTTACTCTTGAAAGAGTTTGGCCATCACTTGGCAAACACTCTTCCTAAGAGTAGGAGGACAGAGAGAAGATGGCTGGATACTTGCATCATTGAGCAGCATAGAGGATGGATGTATGGTGTTGATATGATACTCATATCATTCATTATGTCTTCATCACATGAGTTGTATGATGGAAGTATGGGGAGGCAGCAAATTGTCTTGTTGCTTTGCTTGTTTCTGGAAGAGCAAGGGCAGATTTGCTCTCACGCTTTGTAGGGCACTATCTCCTTGATCTTTGATGATGGCTTGGAAGCACTTCCAACTTGGGAGGTGTTCTACATTTGTTGCAGCATTATTGGAGGAGTCTTTGACAAGAAGCGTGTCAAAGAACAGAGCTTTGTATTGACCGGAGCTTATTTGCATGAGCTCACAACGCTGTTACTGTGGAGCAGAACCTCATGGATGAAGTTTTCCTGGCAGAGATATAGTGGATCTATAACCCATAGGTCCCAGGATCACTTCATATTTGTTGCACTTGATGAACAAAGAGGAGGTAATGATGATAGAAACATCTATGGCATATTCTGCTTGACTTGGATTTCCAAGCATGAGGAGGATTACCTTCTGGCAGCACTTGGTTCATTCTTCTTCATGTGCATTGCTTCACCAGAGGGCAAGCTTGTCACATTGCTCCATGAATTGTATTGGGCCAATCTACATGATGGAGGCAACCACCTCTTTTGTGGCCTTGGGCAAATGTTTTGTCATCACTTGTATGCTCATTTTATGCACTCTAACATGTATCATATGAAGACATCCATGAGTAATAGGAACATTTTGCCATATACTCTTATCAAGCAGCAACTTGTAAAACTGCGTTGTACTTGTTTGGGAAGCTGTTGGTACCTCTTTTCATCACTTGTAACCTTCAACGCTTCCTTCATTTTGCTGTTGATCATGTCTCCATTTGCTGATATAAATCAGATTTGTATGGGAGGCTTGATTATGAAGGAGACACATGAGCTGGATGTGTCTTTGAGTGGGAAGAATTCTCACATTTTCTGCACTACATGTTCTAATGGGAGCATGGGAGGAGGCATGGCCACCACTACTACGTATGCGTTCTCTTTTGAGGTGGGCCATGAGGTTGATAGTCATCCATTGTACAGTTATGGGCAAGTGTTTGGTCTTATGTTGTTGTCGTATTCAGCCATTTACTATCCATTAGTAAATGTGATGGATCTTGTACATTGCTTGCCATGTAATTTTCTGAAGTTGCAGTGGATGAGACTGCGTTGTATCCTTATGAGAGATTGTTTGCGTCATATATCATCATGTAAAAACTTCAGCAAAACTCTCATTAGGATGATCCATGATGACCATGTCCTATTCTTCATGGATGGAATGTTTTGGGCCAGCTTATTCTTCATTATTGGAGGAACCTTCTCTGGAGGATTGCTCCTCACTTTGCCATGGGAGGGCAATAATTTTGCAGCCCAGGACCAGCATATACTCTACACTTGTCATGAGTGGAGAGAAGGACAGCATGGGGTAAGCTATGATGCTTGCCAAGTTCAGATCTACAGCCCACCTTCATTACCAGAGCTTGAGGTGGAGGGCAGACCCAGTGGAGATATGGCAGAGGTAGAACAGGAGGGCATTCCTTCTATATGCTAGGGTGAGGACTCTTTTTCTTATGAGTCCATAGGATCAGTTGAGGATGCTCTTGGGGAGCGAGGGCAGTCATGCAGAGATGGTGACAGTAGACCGGAGCTGCATTTCGGTGTCCAGGGTTAGCAGTCACGGGACTCTGCAGGAGATACTCTGGATGAAGAGACACTTGTGACGATCCAGCCAGAGTTGTATTTGCTGGAGCCTGAGTCAGTAGAGGAGGATGTTATGCACATCATGCATGATATTCCTTTGAGGGAGAGCCAGATGGAGGCTCACATAGAGTCTGTGATGGATATGCGGCTAACCGCGGGGTCAGCCATCGAGGAGGAACAATCAGATGCACTGCCATCGAGTAGGGTGACGGCAGTTGCGGATCCATATCTTCTGGAGTTGTTGCAGGTTGATGGGATTGCTCTGCAGGAGACGAGTAGACAGCGGGAGTATGACATTCTTGATCAGGAGTGGGAAGAGCTGTTGGATATGGTGGAGCATCTATTTATGGATCAACACAGGGATGAGGTGCAGATAGATGTACTCGCAGTCAGCAGAGCTACAATGTTTTTAGTGAGTATCCCTCTCCAGGAGTACATCGATGGAGCTTGCAGCATATCCTGCCCACTTTGGCCCATTACAGAGAGAGGGGCTTCCTTCCTCAGGCAAATTTCTTTGGCAGATAGGGCAGAGCAGCGAGAGTTGATCACAGGCTGGCGGCGACATTCCAGGCATGCTCCATATGCAGTTGTTGTTGCTACATCGGACCCTTCTTCCAGGATGGACTGGCGGGAGATCATGAGTTGGTACCCTCTTGATGGTACAGTATTCTTCGTAGGGAGCACAGCAGAGCAGGGGCCCTTAGACATAGTAGACGTTACAGATCCCAGCTGGCAGGAGCACACCGGTTGTCGTTACTTCAGGACTCCTTCCCGATTTCAGGAGAGCGGGGTCAGCATGGGATTGAGTCAGGATTTGGATTGGATAGAGATGATGAGTTGGTATGCAGTTACAGGTACAGCACTGCAGGAGCCCGGGAGCATTAATGCTTGTTGGTGGTCTTCACCTCTTAGAGCATCAGTCATAGCCAGAGATAGTGAGCAGTCCGAGCCATGGGACTTGGGCGATTATTGGCCATGGTGGCGATGGGATCCGGGAGGATTATTGGTTGGCTAGTACTGTGAGAGGTCAGTTTGGGATCCTGGCATTGAGAGATCCCTTCATATCAGGGCGATGCGGAGGTCAGAGAGGTTTCAGTGGCACATCTCGGACCCAGGCACATTTTGCAGTGTCAGTAAGGAGCATCAGCTAGAGAGGAGGCTTGTTCAGGCATTGGCTGAGGACAAGCAATTTTTGTCAGATGAGGATGCCACTTGGGAGAGCGAGAAAGGATCTTGCAGCGCCCATCACTACAGTTGCTTGGGGTAAAGCAACATTTTGCCAGGGGAGACTGTAATATTCCTAATTAGCATTAAGCTAATTGGAATATTAGTTCGGGCCAATTTTTCCGCCTACAGTTAAATGTAAATATCAGTGAGCGGGTCGTGGACTCACCCGAGCGCGCGAAGGCAAGTACGCGGGCTGAGTTGGCAGCGTGGGGGCCGAGAAGGGCTGCGCGGGAAAGGAGGAGTCGAGGGTTTGAGAGGAAGGCCGCATAGAAAAAGGAGAGAGCTCCTTATTTTTGGATTATTGATGTTTATGATATTGAACTGGTCGTGAAGACTTGAGCACGTCGGCTGTTTAGCAGGTCTGTAGCACTGTTTAGTGCGCCGAGTGTCTCCGAGCGGAGATCTCAACCTCAGCCCCGGGGGACTTCGAGTGCCTGCTCGGGTGAGGCAATCCTATCATTGTTTTGCAGAAGGATTGGGTCTGGAGCTTGTTGCAAACTTGTTGCAGAGCTGCGTCAGGAGTGGCAGCGCCGTTTGAGTGAAAAGACCGCAGTTCATCGCGTGTGTGCACAGAGTCGTTATCATTTTGGAGGTTTCGGGTCTAGAGTTTGAAGTAGAGACAGTCCGTGCCGTTGAGGGCCTGAGCAGTGTCGGGAGTCGCTCAATGGTTCCCTTTTCCAGCTGCAGCACATTGGCAGCACTCGGCAGTTATTCCCAGCCGCTTGAACTCGAATAGGAAAACCGTTGTACCCCTTTGTTTTCTGAGGAAGTCTTTTTATCTTGCCCGCGCCAGTTGAGCGCTATCATCGGGGCATCTATTGTAATCACTGATAATTCCCAGCATAATAAAATGGCTCAGCTTTTCGCTATTTAACGTATATCTGTGCATGAGCAGTCCTATTATTTTATGTGTTGTGAATGTTTGCTTTTAGAGTCATTCCATCGATGTAGCATTTGTTGTGTTTTATTAATATCCTTAAACAAGAATATTACATAATATTATATTAATTATTGAGTTTATAATATTTATTGTATAATATTATATTAATTGTTGAGTTTAAAATATTTATTTTATAATATTAAAGGATTTAAAGGAAGTTAAAAAACACATATTAAAAAAGTAGTTAGATCTAAACAAATTTTTATTTTTTCTCATTTTTAATAAATCAAAATTAATGAAAATTAATAAATATCTTCTGTTAAAATAGTCAACAAATTATTTATTAATATGAATATTGAATTTGTGTAAAATGTAATAGACATGTGACATACATATGAGATTATTCATAATGGGGTAAATTTATAACATATACATCAGATATGTAAATAATTTAATAGATCAATAACATGTTAAAACAATTGGTGAACAATAAATTTATGTGGACTCTACATGAAAAAACCACTGGGAAAGATCTATAACTTTCAATCTTTTTGGATTCTCAATTTCACACTTAATGTGTAAAAAAAAAGTACATATAATATTTTTCATAGAATAATCTAAAGAAATATTATTAACACAATACCATGTGCTATGAAAACCATGAGTCTAAAACCACTAACTCAAAACCAAAGTGGTAGAATTTTTTGAGAAATTTCAGATCAATACATTATATATATTTTTTGTTTCACATACACCATTTTCATCTTCGCAAAAACATGAGTAATATTACATTTATCAAAATTTTAATCTCTTTTTTCTTTTCAATGATTTCAATTTCTTGTTATGGTATTTTTCAAAACCACTTCATCCTAAAAAGATATCAGACTAAACCACCAAAATAATGTATCCTACAAAAATACCATATTAAATAACAAAAATAATGAAACGAATATGAATATTTTCATATATAATAATGAAGAGTAAAGTCTTTATTAAATTATACATCAACAATTAAACTTTTAAAATGTGGTGTGATTAACTGCCCAATGAGAATGAGAATCTTGAAGTGCATACGGGTGTTTTTATACAAAATCATCATAAATATAGTAATAGACATCTAATTACATAATTAAAGGGAATTCCGTCTCCCCCACCCCAGTTTCGATTAAGTGATTAATAATAAATAAATAATTAACAAACAAGGAAAGGCTATTCGCTCACATATTTAATTTAAAATTCTTATTTTCGCAAGTTGGATAGTAACTACTATAATTTGGCAAGTTTGTTAGCAACGGTTCTGTAGTAATTTTGGTTAAACTAATATAACAAAATGAGTGAAATGCCATTTTTAAGAGAATGAATGGCACCGACTCCGACGCGATGGCAAAGGTCATTGCAAAACCAGTGGAAGAAAGTAGAGTTTTACTAATATTTAATTAAGGTTATTAAACTAATTTAGATCTATTTAAGTGGCAAAGTTCTTTGCAAAATTAATAGAAGAAAGTAGAGTTTTACTGATATTTAATTAATATTATTAAATTAGTTTAGATTTATTTAAGTATGGATTTAATATGAGTTGAGAGAGCAAATTTTTTAAAGTGTAAATGTTTTTTAGAGTGAAAATTACAATGTATTATGTTTAATGGTTTATATTATATTTTTGAATGCTAAATAAAGTATATATAAGACCGATTATAAATTTTAACTATTAATTTTTTTTAATGTATATAGATATATAAAATTAATATGGACATAACTTAGTTAACATAGATCTTCAAATAGTTTACTTAAATTTTTTATTGAATTTCTTTTGAAAAATATAAGATTTAAACATATGATTGACCCATTTTCTTTACTTCTAATTACTTTACAATAATATATATATATATATATTTAATTATAACTAACAATATTTTTCTATTTAAAACATAACTTTAGATAAACAAACTTATATATCTTTTTATATTGGATTGTAAAATAAACTTCAAACTCAATAATAATATAAAAATAAATAAACAATTAGTTCTTTGCCAGAATACTTCACCATACAGTGAAATATCTTAAAAATAGATTGAAATATCCTTTTGACATGATACAGCTGAACTGCAAATACTCCATTAAAGAAACCCATAGGCTTGGGGCTTAGGCGGTCCCGCTAATAATAAATGTTGATAGGCTCAACGTGGCAGCTTTACCAAAATCCTCATTAATTACTAGGGACATGGGGACGTTTTCAATAGACAGTGATTCACAGGATAATGTCATTCGGGATTCTATTGCAGGTCATGAGAAGGAGAAGTCTTTTGAATACCAGATTGATGAACTTATCATTCGAAGTGCATTGGATAATAACAAGTCTCATAGTACCGAGTCACAGAAGGACGATAAGAGAAAGATAAACAGAAGACGTCGTAAACACAAGAAGAATTACGACAGGCATAGGATGGAGATTAATGAGATATACCTGGACTATGAAGATATGCATAGAAGGGTGGCAAGCTTATAGAGAAGAGCAGTTATTGGATGCTGGATGTTTCCTGATAACAGTGAAGTTGATACGACTGCATGGATCAAACAACATTGGAGCCCCATTATCGGTTACGCACCAAAAGTCAGTTTATTGATTAATGGATGGTTTTCTTTCCATTTCATGGACCAGTGTGATGTATACAAGATTATCAGCAGGATGTGGGTCAGAGGATGTAGCTATTTGCAGTTGGTACCATGGTATCTGGGCTTCAACCCAGTTATGGAAGCTCCACGCAGCCGGATTGTCTGGGTAAAATTTCCAGGTTTACCACTGGAGTTCTGGACTCTAAAAGCTCTGAAACAAATTGGGGACTCAATTGGTACTACAAAGTATATTGACCCGAGTATTATTGGCGCTGCTGACAAGAGAATTGCTTGGCTGTTAGTGGAGGTTGACTTTGTGGGCGGTTTACCTGGGGATGTCGACCTATTATGGGGGAACAGACATCATAGACAACGTATTGATTTTTGGGGGATTCCTTTCAGATGCTTGATTTGCCATAAAACGGGACATTTATGAGCTCAATGTCCTCTCCGCCTACGCTCTGGTAGGACGGCGGAAGCTATCTCTGGAGCAAATGGGAGCAGACCAAACCTTGCTGCGACTGGTACTTCGGGTGGAAATACACCAGGTAATCCTTACCCCTCTCATTCGGAAAATGAAGCTTTTCTGTCCGCTGATGATAATTATGATAGACAGGCTCCTTCTTTATTGGATGCTCATGGGCTACCGCCACATGACCCTCCTATTGATGGTGATAGAATTTCTTCGGTTAACCATATTTCACCATCTGCTGATCCCTCTCGTCCTCTCTCGCCGCATGTTATTTCTCATTCTTCACCTATCATCCGCTCCGGAACTCCGGTCTCCTCTTTTCGTCTCTCACCCAGTCACCATAATGAATCCGATCCCCCGCTTTTCCAATCGTTTCATTTCTCGGTGGGTGGACCATCTGCACCATCCTTCGCACCTGGGGTTCGGCCTCCCATATCGAATTCTTTCTCTGATCCTGCTGATGCTGTCACCCCTCCTGAATCCCCTAGGAATTCGGTAGGGAGCGACATTGAATCTATTCTACGCAACCCCAATTTTGATTTGGCGGCTCTCTCTGTGTTTGAAAGACCTCCTTCGGACCTGGAAACATATGCTCCACAATCTTCAAATGCAAATGTTTCTATAAGGGAAAAGACTAAAAATAACAAGAAACAAAATAAAGGAAAGTACAAATCTATCGCTCTGTTTGCTGAGGGAGAAGAAAACTTCACTGATATACCTATATCGAGGGCTGATGCAAACTGGGAGGTGTCGCGGGCGCTTAGAGCAAGAAACCCGGCTCTGGATTTGCAATGAATCACATATTATCACTCAACATTCGGGGTATGGGTGATGGCCCCAAAACACATTGCCTACGGGATTTGATACTGGATAGTAGGTGCAACATCTTTTTGGCACAGGAGACCTTGTGTTTGCGGAAGAAAGCTCTTAAGATTTTCCTTAACTACAGAATCGGGTGGCATGCGGCGGTTACTGATTCAAATGGGCACTCAGGTGGATTAATTGCTATGTGGGATCCAGATTGGTTTACTTTCAAAGCATATAGTTTCTCTGGTGGAATTCTCCTGTCCGGTCATATGAGAGGTACGATTGGACCTATCAATATCATTAACCTATATGCGCCATATGCGGGTAGGCAAACCTTCTGGGACAATTTGCGGGATTCTGGCATCCTAAGATTGCCAAACTTGATTATGATGGGAGATTTCAACATCATTTTATAGGCTGATGAATTATGGGGCAATCATGCTCGCTTGGATCCACTTTCAAGTTTCTTAAATGCAATGTTCTATGATCTACATTTGGTTGATGTCAGACCTTGCCCGCTCATTCCCACATGGACGAATAAAAGAAAAGGGGAAGAATATATAGGGAAGCGACTGGACAGAGTATTGGTAAAAGACAACTTGATTGATAAATGGGGGACCCCTAGATCTCTGGTTATGGTATCTGATATTTCTGACCACATGCCCATCTCATTATCATGGAATGAATGGAGTTTTTACAAAGGATGTCCATACAAGTTTAACCGAGTATGGCTGGATGATGTGGATTATATCAACCTCGTGAAAGCGACATGGAATGAGGATCTCGATTGTGATATGACTGTCCCTATAGAACGCTTTCACTCCAAGCTTCAAAGGGTGAAGGTAGTTTCCAAAAAGTGGGAAGTACAGAAGAAAGCAGCCCTCAAGGCTGAACTTGAGGATATAAAACACCAAATGGAAGATATTTATAAAGGTTTCATTACAAGGGAACCAGAGGAAGCATCATATGCTATACTTGAACAGCTGGGAAGGAGAAAGAGACAGATTCTGGAGATTGAAGAAACCACTTGGAAACTCAAGAGTAGGATAAAATGGCTGAAGGAAGGTGACCTCAATACCAAATTCTTTCATAAATATGCTACAGAAAGAAGGAACAGGAATGCTATATGGAGGATTAAGAAGTCAGATGGCACTTTTGCAATATCTACAGAGGTCATACAAGAAGAGGCCTTCTCACATTTCTCTGATTTTTACAAAAAAGAGAGACATATTGATGTGGAAAACCAATCGTGGTTTTTGGATACTGTTCCGAGAATGTTTGACTCGACGGCTATTGAGATATTGGAACAGGAAATCAAAGGGAATGAAGTACATAAGGTCCTGAAGTCTTTTTCTCATGATAAATGCCCGGGGCCGGATGGCTGGCCGGCGGAATTCTTCTCCTACTTTTTCGACATTAT
Organism: Pinus albicaulis; assembly: GCA_034641835.2. Lineage (NCBI taxonomy): Eukaryota > Viridiplantae > Streptophyta > Pinopsida > Pinales > Pinaceae > Pinus > Pinus albicaulis. Next base: position 1,509,224,711 of record CM076570.1, on the reverse strand, counting down.
TGGTGACGAGCTAACGGAGGTGATTGAACTGATCAGGAAAAGAGGTCATATGCCTGCAAACTTAAATTCCACTTTCATTGCTCTGATACCCAAGGTGGCTGATCCACAATCTTTTAATGATTTCAGACCCATTGCTTTGTGCAATATTATGTATAAAATCACGTCTAAAATCATTTCTAACCGCATCAGAGCTATATTATCTAATCACATCAGCCTTGAACAATACGGTTTCCTACAGGGATGCTCCATTCATGATGCGATCGCCATCGCACAAGAAGTACTACACTTGACACATACTGGAAACAAGGAAGCATTGATTATGAAAGTTGATTTACACAAGGCATATGATTCAGTTGACTGGTCCTTCATTAAGCTCCTACTTCTCAAGATTGGTTTGCCAATCAGAGTCATCCGATGGATTATGTCATGTATAACTACTGTTAGATATGCTGTACTGGTTAATGGAGTACCCACTCGTTTCTTTGAAGCTGCCAGAGGCCTTCGCCAAGGATGTGCCCTCTCCCCTCTTATCTTTATCTTGGTTCTTGATGGTTTTAGTAAGAGATTACACTATGCTGAACAGCGGGGTTATATCAAAGGTTTCACTTTCTCTGAATCTATCTCTACCAATCATTCACTTTTTGTTGATGACATGCTGCTATTTGGGTATCTTAATAGGAATCACTGGTGTTTTATTCAAATGATTTTGATTAAGTTTGAGTCAGCCATCGGATTAGGAATGAACAAAGGAAAATCTTTTCTCCTTTTTGACAAGGGTGAAAGACAGGAGATTCTCTATATAGCTGATCATATGGGGGTACACTGCCATCACATATCTGAAGGCTTCACATATCTGGGATGTTTTTTAAAACCCTGTGGATATAAATGCAGAGACTGGATGTGGTTGGTGGATCGTTTTAGAACTCGGATATTCAGATGGACTCACAAATGGCTATCTATGGGAGGCTGACTCATTCTTATTCAGTCTGTTTTGTCACATCTGATGGTATATTGGAGCCACCTCTTTTACTTGCCGGCCAAGATTGTGGAGCTCATAAACGGGATCATTTCCCAATTTCTGTGGGGAGGTGCAAATATGGAAAAGAAGCTTCATCTGTGTCAGTTGGATATCATATGTAGACCAACCGACTTTGATGGCTGTGGGGTTCTTAATACGAGGATCTTTAACATTGCTCTTTTAATCAAATCTTTCTGGCGCGCAATAAATGGTGACAATATAAGGTGTGCCATTATTAAATGTAAGTATATTTCTGGGGACTTTCTTCATCAGCTATTACACAGGGAACTCTTTTCCCCACCCAATGTATCGGTTATCTGGAGCGGCTTTAAAAAGATCCTTCCTCATATATGTGACCGCGTCACCTAGAGCCTTAGTGATGGTGGAAGGATACCATTGGGTTTTAAAGAGATATCTGGTCTTTCCTCAGAATGCACTTTATCCCCTCATCTTTTAGCCATTCTGATGCAACGGGGTTTCTTTCTGATTTCACAGACCATTTCTGAATGTTCCAATGAAGTGCCAGTTTTCAAAAATGCTGAACAAATGGAATTGGTGGGCGAAGATGCAATGGAATGGGAGGAGATTATTACCTCTTTCAAAAATGCTGGATTTTGTAAATCACCGGGAGGAGATAAAATCATATGGAACGGACTGCTGAAGAATGATGCTATTATTGTAAAAGACGCATACAGGTATATGGTTTTCTCGGCTGCTGGAGGATCCACTTCCAAGATTTTTTATCCTTACTGGAAGCGCAAAGTACCCATTAAGATCATCCTATTCAGATGGTTAGTCTGGAGAGGTAAGATTATGACGTGGGATAATCTTTGCAAGAGGGGTATACAGGGGCCGAATCGCTGTCCTATATGTTGTAAGCAGGCTGAAAGCATACAAAACCTCTTCTTTACATGCCCGGTCATTAAGAATATTTGGAGATCTTTTCTACCCCACATATCCAATTCAAATTGGTCTGCTACTGATTTTATATCGGCAGTATCGGAATGGGATAAGCTCAAAAGCAAATACAGGTCACTTCCTTTCTATTTCATATGGGAAGTTTGGAATGGCAGAAACTACCTCATATTTGAAAATAGGCCTTTCGTCCCACACATTATTATGGCCAAAATCAACAGCTGGATTGTGGATTCGAGTGACCCCCCAATATTATTGATTGATAGATCTATCAGGAACAGACCCCACGAGATTCAACTCCCGGCAATTTTTTTTGATGGGGCATCAAACGCTGGAATCATGGGATGCGGTGTTTGGGTCAAAATATCACAGCGCGAGAGAATACATGTATACTAGAACGGGGGTACTGGTACCAATAATAAGGCGGAAATCATGGCACTTTGGGGCAGTTTCCTTATTTCAACAATTTATCATTTACAGAATCCAAATTTCTATGGGTACTCCAAGCTGGTTATTGATTGGATACATGGCAGAAGTGATATTACTATTCCTAATCTGAAGGGGTGGAAGCAGAGGACTCTTCACATGTGGCAGACTTTGGAAAATCCTCCTATTACTCACATCTACAGGGAGAATAATACCAGGGCGGACAGTCTATCAAAAAAAGGCATCTCTGCAGTTTTTGGCCAGACGCATCTACTTCAGTATATAGATGGGGTACAACATAGATCTTCAGTGATACCAATCCCATGATGCTATTATCACTCTCCTTTTCGCTCTTGTTTTCTTTACTTTCAGATTATATGCATAGTTTTTATATCGGATATATGCTCCTTTTTGTTTTTTCCCATTCCACACAGCTCCTGTTGGTATGGATCGCAGACGGGCCAGATGGATTGCTCCAAGTTTTCCTCTTTACACAGGCTGACTTTTAGATCATTTCTTTGTATGGGATCTTTCCATCTTTGATGATTTATCCACATCAGGCGAGGCGGTTCTTTACATTGAATGTGCGGGTTATCAGGCGAGCCGGAGCTGGGACACTTCAGATGGACCTGGGTATTTGATGACCTTTGCCACGTTTTTCCTGGTTTTCATGTACTTTGATGCTGCTGTTTTCCTCACCAGGCGAGCCTGCTTTCTATATACAACATCTACTGGCTTTTTTCCATCTATATACTTCATCTGTGCTGGGATTTGCTGTACAGGCGTGCCTGCATCGATCTTTATAAGCGTCTTTATATTATGTTTTATGGACTACTGTTTACATCCTTTTTTGATGTTTTACTTGCATCCTTTTATATGCCATGCTTTGAAGTATCTTTTAATCACATGTATACTAATGTATCAGGGATGCTCAGATGTATTTTGATTGGGGTTGGTTTTTTTCCACCCGTAATGATGCTTGCCTTATACATCTTTTGACTCCTCCCACGGTGGTCATTGGATTGTATTTGGGTATCTGTTTTTCATGCTGTCTTTACAGCTATGAATGTATCTTGATCATGTACTATTATATTATCACCTAATATATACAGCGTTTTTTTCCTCTGAAAATAAAAAAAATGAATATAAATTGCAAAATCTGTGAAGCAAATATTGTGTGCCTGAATGTACCGTACAAATAATTCAACCACCTTAATCATCAGTACTGTGAACTTGTAAAGCCAGATCCTAAAAAGCATTTAAAAAATTCACAGCAGAACGGTGTGGTCGTGGTAAGATGATAAGTCGTTCATCTTTTGTGCATGCCATATTTTCCTTTCCACACACCACGTTTACTTTCACTTACCCGGGGACACCGTTCTTCCACGTGCGTCTATCTTCGTCTGAATATCCGTACATCTACGCAGTAACCCACCCAACCGTTGATCACTTGACTTTTAGGATCACTGGATCTTTGAGTGGTTTTGTGCCTTTCATCATCACATAGGAATGGTCTCTATCATGTCAATGGGCTATAATTATGGACATTGGGCTTAGAGCTACTCCATTGGCTACCACTTTACCTTCATTTCTATGTTGTTGGCCTTCAACAAATTAAAAAGTTGGTCAATATATTGGTACGTGTATATTGAAACCTCGATCAAAAGTTGGTCTATATATAGATACGTGTATGTTGAAACTTAGACCAATCATGGCACCTTATGCATAGTGTTCAACTCTTTAGGATCCAAATATGTAAGATGAGTCAGTATTGGTGATATGTAAGGTTTTGGTGATTCAATGTTTATATAACCTAATTGAGAAAATATAATAATTTTTTAAATAAATTTTATTTTTTTATTTTATTAAAAAATATTAAAAAATATTGAGTAGAAATTATTTCAATAATTTATTTATTAATTATTTATAATTAAATTAAAGTTTTAGAAATTTAATTTTATAATTTAAAAGATAAAATATAGAAATAAATTATTATAATAAATAATATAATTTTTATTTTTTAATTTTTTTAATTTATAATTTATAATTTAAAAGATAAAATTAATTATTTGAAAATGATCAAAATTTACTATTAACCGAATGGAAATGTTAAAAATCATATCGTTTAAGAGGAAAACTACCCATGCATCAAGGGCATGGGAGTCAAAAAGGACTCACCCCTCCTTTATTCTCTTTATAAGAGAGGAATCAAATTTTAACGCAGAATGATAATCATATATTAGTTGTTGAGTTTATAATATTTATTTTATAATATTATATTAATAGTTGAGTTTATAATATTTATTGTATAATATTATATTAATTGTTGAGTTTAAAATATTTATTGTATAATATTAAAGGATTTAAAGGAAGTTAAAAAATGCATATTAAAAATAGTTAGATTTAAACAAATTTTTTTCTTTCATTTTTAATAAATCAAAATTAATGAAAATTAATAAATATTTTCTGTTAAAATAGTCAGCAAATTATTTATTAATATTAATATTAGATTTGTGTAAAATTTAATAGACATGTAACATACATTTGAGATTATTCATAATGGGGTAGATTTATAACATATACATTAGATATGTAAATAATTTAATAGATTTTCGTAGAGTTTACATGGAAAAACCACTGGGAAAGATCTATAACTTTTTCTTTAAATAAAAATTTGCAACCATTAGCTCAACTCCAATCATTTTGGATTCTCAACTCTGCACTTAATGTGTAAAAGAAAGTACATATAAATAATTTTCATATAATAATCTAACGAAATATTATTAGCATAATACCATGTGCTATGAAAACCATGAGTCTAAAACCACAAACTCAAAACCAAGGCTCTAGACTTTTTAGAGAAATTTCAAGTCAATACATTATATTTTTATTTTATTTTTTTGGTTTCACATACAACATTTTTATAGTCACAAAAACATGAATAATATTATTTTTATCAAAAATTATATAAAACAAAAAAATAACTTCAAAATTTAAGAGAATTTAAAGATATATAACTCTATATTATATGGTAGAATTTTACAAATTAAACTTTATTTTTTTTTTTTTTCTTTTTCTTTTTCATTTTTATGATTTCAAATTTATATTATAGTGTTTTCCATCTATTCATCATACAAGCACATTAAATTAAACAACCAAAATAATAAATTACATAAAAATATTAAATTAAATAATCAGAATAATGAAATGAATATTTTTTTATAATGAAAGTTACATTTATTATTAAATTATTTGTTAACAATTTTTTTATTTTTGTTTTAAAGGATTAACTATAGAGTTCTAGGTGTCTATTAATAAATTAAAAAAGATATTGTTAAGACCCTTTTTCTTATATAGGATTATTAGTTACTACAATAATACACACCTAATAATTATCGTAATAATAATATGAATGAACTTGTTTCACTCAACCTAGTTACTACTTCTGATTAAAAAAACAAGAAGGCAGAGATAAAAAGGTATTCGATGACATGTTCAATAATATGTTAGCAAGTTAGTTAGCAACGGTTATGTCGTAATTTTGAAAAAACAAACCAAACAAAACGAGTGAAATGCATTTTTCAGAAAATGAAGGGCACCAACTACCACGCCATTGCAATGCTCATTGCAAAACCACTTTTGTATAAGTAAAAGGAAGTATAGTTTTAATATGCTCAGTTAATCTCACTAAATAATAATATTGAAAGTAAACAGATCTAGGAAAAATAGTTCTATAGGAAGTATTAGAAAAATACCTTGTTAATGGAGAGGTTGAATTTGATCACATAGAGTAAAAGCTCAAGAGCGTCAAGAGGTGAATATCGGCAGTGTTGGATTTCACCCTCAAATACATTGGCAGATATATTTGACTGTTACGACAAATGAAGAAAAGTAAATAATAAGAGAATGTCAGCATTTATCCTTTCAAATTGTTAGGAAGGATGAGAATCTTGTAAACAATTTTTTGCTCTGTCAAAGCAAAACCCAGTTAAGGAATATATTTATATACTTTGTGTATATACTCCATTAAACAAACCCATTGCAGGGGCTCAGCTGGTCCTGCAAATAATAAATGTTAGTAGGCCCATTCACACAGCATGCTTAGTTATAGTAAATGAATATAAATTGCAAAATCTGTGAAGCAAATATTGTGTTCTTGAATGTACCGTACAAATAATTCCACTAGAGTCTAGGTTAATGATCACTGTAAACCTATACCCAAAAATGCATTTAAAAAATTACACAGCAGAACAGTTTCGTCTTGGTAAAATGATAAATCATCAAGCGTTTCTGCATGGCATATTTTTGGTTTCTACACCAACTTTCCCTTTCAGGATGGCACCGTTCTTGCAAGTGCGGCTGTCTTCATGAGAATCTCCGTACATATGTGGAGTAACCCATCGACACAACCGTTAGACCACTTTACTTTTTAGTACCGTTGGATCTTTGAGTTGCTTCGGTCCTTTCATCACTTCATCGGAGTTTATATCTCAAATTATTTGTCTCTTTCCGAGGAGTGGTCTTTAGTATGTCAATGGCCATAGTTTTTTTATTTTTTTCAAAAATTACGGATTTCTCTTTCTTTGTGTTCAAGAGAATTAACAAAGAGGTACATAGTCAATATAAACATTACATGGGCAGCTTTTAATATAAAGGAAATTCACAAAGGAGTATTATGTATCATGTTAATGAAACTTGAATATGGGTGGAGAGATTATCATTAAACCCTCCAACTAAGTGAGCTACATTCAATTGACATTGTGCTTAAAGTTACTCCATTGGCTACCACTTATCTTTATTTGTATATTGTCAGTCTTAAACAAACTGAAAAGTTGCTCAAAATAATCATAGTTTTGCATAGGGTTGAAGTGTTTGGGATCCAGCGTGTAGGATGAGTCACTATTGGTGCTATGAGTCACTAAGGCTACTTGAGGAAAAAAGGACAACCCATCACCAAGAATTACTCTACAATGGATACATGGATTTTATGCTAAGGGTATTACCAAGGAAAGTAATGGTGCCATTAAAGGTTCCTTGCAAGTTTGTTCTAGACCTCCGTCATGATGTACAAAAATTCTCCAAATGAAATTACTATTGATGTTATTTTTAGTTAACATGTAGTCATTTGTGATGACCCTCAAGACTAAACCCTCTTAGGTTACTTTGTAACTATTTGACAAAATAGGGTGTTTCCGGATAGATCAACTAGTTTAAGCAATCACACACAAACAAATAAATGATCAATAAACTAGTGTATTATGTTTTGAAACCATAAAAAGCGAAATAATTCATGGCCCTAACCAACATGGCCACTCAAGGCAGTATATTAATGCGAAACAATTTTTTTTTTGTACAACTAAAGTTCATGGTTTAATTGATTGTTAACTCATAAATCAACACAACTTTCGGTATTCCCCGGATGCCGGTGCCTGACACGTCTTGTACAGGTGACCACTTGGCTCATCGACGCAGGGTGACCTGGCTAAACAAAATAGAGCCTCATGCACTCCGGCGCGTGCAGACCATAAATAAGGTTGACAGGGCAGGATGCCAGAACTCTGCGACATTCACTCCCCCTCCCTCGACCTTCACTTCTGCTAGCTTGCCATTAATGGCGGATGGAACCAACAATTTCCAATTCAAGTTTAATTTATTGTTTCTTGCAACTCTTCTTTGTTATGACTCCTCCGGTTGTTGCTTTACTAACCATCTGGCTCCCTCTACGCATTCGACCTCTACTCACCAGGTTCTACTCTCTGCTGCGACTATGCCGCATCACCACCGAATGCGCAGCCGTCGTGGAGGTGGCAGAGGCTCCCCCTCCCACGCTCTGACCCCTAGTTCGTCTGCGTGCACTCTGTCCCTCTGTGTTGCCCTTGACAACTCGAAGGTTTTGGACCCTATCTATCCCTCCCCAGTGCTCTCTACCTAGCTTTTGGTTTGTCTCCTAGAAGAGCAACACCATGACCTTGGATCGAGAGGTAGAAAGAGGCCTCACAAGTCTACAATCTCGCGCTTCACTTCCCCTCTGCCAAAAAAAACTGTTGGTCCCGCTGTCAAAAAATAGGAGGACGACTCAGATGGCGACTAAAGCTTCCCTTCGGATGGCACCTAGAAAAAGAGGTAGTTTCAGATGACATTGCTCGCACAACAACTGCCAAGTAGCACAAGATTGTCTCCTCTTCGACTCTGAACCCTGACCCCTAACTCACAAAGGAGAACATAGAGACCCTGACCGAATAAGGTTTCTTTATGATAGTGGAAAATCCGCATCAGGTGGAAAATGATGCACAAAATGGGTAGATGCAGTTCCTTGGCCCTCTTATATCTCATTTTACATAGGCTCATCTCTAGTTTTAACGCTTATTTTTGCTTCTTCTTGCAAGCTTTTCTACTCTTGGACACATTAAAGGCTAGTTTCCCCTTGAAGTGCAACCCAATTTTTAAATTTTTGAATAGTTCTTATCGAACAGGGGTTGGCTAGTTCAACAACCACATGTCCTGAAGCTCTCTTTTTATTTTTGTACATATTAATATAAATTATCCTAATTTAGAAGAAAAAAAATAGAACTTTATGTATTAAGGAGAATATGAACCATTGGATCATTTTATGTCTATACAAATTATGACCATTGAATTATATAACTATATATTCATGCTCATTCTTACTAAAGAACACACTTAATTTATAGACACATTATATCAAGTGGTTCTTAGCTAATTCCTATGAGTTTAAGTATCCTAACATCCCGCCTTAAGAACAATGTTATGCAACCAACTCACAAAATAGAAGAAAAGATAGGTTAGTGACTTAAAAATTATCCTCTTCGACGGTGAAACCTCCTTTACATTACATAAATGAACAATTCTTGGATGATATAAATGATAAAACCTCCTTGGTATATATAGGGGTCTAAGGGTTCACCATATAATCAGAGCCTACATATTAATAATAATGTAAGGGCATAACAAGAACAATAGTGGGCTTCTATGGGGCACGACAATAACAATAGGGGGATACACTAATAATAATAATACAATGAATATACTAGTATTATAGGGACCTAACATGCCCCTCTCGTTTAAAAAAAGTGTTGTCCTCAATGCTTGAGTAGTTGTGCATGGTTCTATATAAAATTTTCATCCTCCCGTGTGGAACCTTGAGCGGGTAAGTTCTTCCACTTAATGAGATACTTTGAAATTAATCGATTATGTATCCGTTGGGTTATTGTTTCCATGACTACTTGAGGCTCAAATATGATTTTTCCTTCTTCTTCAAGTTATGGCAACACTGTTTGAACTCAAAGTTTGTCATTGGTAACCTCCTTTAAGGATGAAACAAGGAAAACTAGGTGTACTCGGGAATATGCATGCAAGTTCAATTTGTATGCCATAGTACCAATCTTTTGCAAGGCCTTGTAAGGAACATAGTAATTGGGTGATAATTTATTATCCTTCTTAGCTTGCTTGAGGGAAATTTGTTTGTATGATTGTAGCTGTAAAAATACCCAGTCGCCGACATCAAAACATATTTCACTGCGATGATGATCTTCCTGTTGTTTCATTCAATTTTGCGCCAGACTCAGGTTATCCTTTAATAGTTGTAGAGCATGTTGTTGATTCTCGATGTGCTCTTCCACTAATTTAACCTTAGAATTTTCTCTTAAAGATGATGTGATGGATGGTGGATGATATCCATAAAGTGCCATAAATGGTTCCATTTTTGTTGCAGTATGGAAGGAAGTGTTAGACCACCATTCAACTAGAGGTAACCACTTGACCCATTTTTTCTATTTATCATATACAAGGTAACAAAGATATCCTTCCAAAAATTTGTTCATTGTCTCAGTTTGTCTATCAGATTGAGGATGCTAAGATGAGCTATGAGCTAATTGAGTACCAAGGAAAGAAAATAATTCCGTCCAAAAAATTTCAGTGAAAATGGGATCTTTGTCACTTACAATAATCTTTGGGTTTCCATGTATCTTTTGAATTGTTTGCATAAATGTTGTAGAAAATGTACTATATTTAAAAGGATGAGATAATGCACACGTGTGTGCATATTGGGTAACTCTATCAACTACCACCATGATGACAATATTTCCTTCAAACATGGGTAAAATTATGATAAAATCCATTGGGACCTCCTCCCAATAATGAATTGGAATGGATAAAGGTTGTAACAGACTCAAGGTCTTAATTGTCTCAATTTTTTTTTTTGGAAAACCAACGATTCTGCCACACACTTTTGAATATCATATTTAAGGCCATCCCAAAAAATAATTCTTCTTTACCCTGTGATAATTTTTTTAAAATCCTAAGTGCCCTCTTAAGGGAGAGGTTTGCAATTCCAAATGAATCCTTTGTGTGAGTTGGGAATTATTACAAATATATAAGTGTTCTTTGTACCATAGTGACTTATTTTTCCAGTTAAATGTATCAAATGTACTAGGATCTTCCTACGCCTTTTAAATGAGTGTCCACACCTCTTTTCCATTCTTCCATTCACCCCTTGATTCTATAATCAAACTAGGTTGGATAATAGAAATGACACAAATAAATGCTTCCACATCCTCATCCTTTGTTGAGAGAGCATCTGGAACAACATTTTGTTTCCCTTTTTTGTAGATGATTTCAATGTCATAACTCAACATCTTTGTGACCCATTTTTGTTGCTCTTCTGAAGATAATATTTGTTCCAAAAAGTATTTAATACTATCATGATATGTTTTTACCTTGAATTTTCTTCCCATTAGGTAAGGTGTCCAATGCTTTAGTGCATGTATTATTGCCAACATTTCCTCCTCATAAATAGGTTTGTGTAAATACTTTCCTTTGATTGGAAGACTTTCAAAATTAATGGGTCTTCCTTCTTGCATTAAATTAACACCAATTCCATTTCTTGAGGAATCAAATTCCACAATAATGGTTTTTGTGAAGTCTAATGTAGCTAATATTGGTTCTTGGAACATTGCCTCTTTATGATATTCAAAGCCCTTAGTTGCTTCTGCAGTCCAATAAAATGCATATTTATTAGTGATGATGTTAAAGGTGATGTTATTCTCCCATAATTATTTACAAACTTGAAATAATACGCTGTCAACCCAAAAAATCGACGAATACGGTATATGGTTGTGGGGATTTTCCATTCCTTAATGGATTTAATTTTGTTAGGGCCTACCTCAACACCCTCATGAGATACAATATGACCCAAATATTCCACCTCTTGTACTCCAAAGAAGCATTTGGAGGGTTTTTCATATAACGTTTTCTCCTCCAATAGTTTGAGCACCTTGTCAACATGTTGAACATGAACATTCCAAGACTTGATATAGATTAGTATATCATCAAAAAATACTAACGCAAATTTTCTAAGGAAGGTTTCGAAAATGGATTTTATCAAACCTTAAAATGTGGAAGGTACATTAGTAAGACCAAACGACATGACCAAAAATTCATAATGATCCTCATGAGTTCTGAATGTTGTTTTCAGAATGTATTTAGTCTTCATTCCTATTTGATGATATCCTGAATGAAGATCCATCTTGGTGAAGTAAATTGCTCCGTGTAATTCATCAAATAATTCATCAATGATGTGAATGGAAAATTTATCTTTAATAGTGAGCCTATTGAGCTCCCTATAATTCGGAAACTTATGCCAAGATCCATCCTTCTTGTGCACCAATACTACTGGAGCAGAGAAACAACTTTGACTAGGTTGAATTATACCCGCCTCTAGCATTTTTGCAACCGTACACTCAATTTCACTCTTTTGGGCATATTAATATTTGTAAGCTTTGATTTTTAGAGGAACACTTCTTAGAATCAAATGAATAGCATAATCATGATCATGAATAGGTGGGAGACCTTTGGGAGTCCCAAAAATCTTTGAATGATTGTCAAAGACTTTATGGAGATATTGAGAAATAGATGATTTCAATGTTTGAACCTCTAGTGAGCATAATTGTGCAGTGATGCCCTATTTTTATTTCTTCAGAAACTTTTCCATGTCATTAGAGCTAATTATCTTCCTAGGTTTCCCTGCGATACCCCTTAATTCAACTTCCTTTCTTTCCCAAAGAAATTTCAAGAAAAAATATTTAAAATTAAAATCTATTGTCCCCAAAGATTGTAGCAATTGGAATCGTAATACAACATCAACACCACTCATTGTAATTTAAATAATTTGACTATTCAATATATATTCCCCTGTGGTTAGCTTGATATTATGGTATTTTCTAGAGAAATTTATAGTTCCTCCATTTTCAACCATTACTTGAAACTCTAGTGTTGGATATAGGAAGCAATTCAATTCCTTGGCTATCCTACAATGAATAAAATTATTGGTGCTACCAAAATTAATTATGACTATTACCTTTCTCTTCTTGATATATCCTTCTATGTTGAGAGTTTGAGGAGTGGTAATTATTGCCAATGCATTACAAGATATGTTCAGATTAATTTATTCTTTTTGTGGGTTTTGTTCCTGGTGTATATCCTCCTCTTTTGATGTTTCTTGTTCCTTTTCTTCATCCTCTTCACAATCTCTATAGAATAATTTATTCATTGCACACTTATGACCTTTAGTGTAATTTCTATCACAACTGTAAAAACGCCCCTTTTCTCTTTTTTACTCCATTTTATGTGGTTTCAACCTTATAGGTTGTGGAATACTATGAGCAAAAACACTTCCATCTTTATAGTTTTGAGTGGTATACTTCCTTGTTGCTATAATTTTTTATTGAACTTTTCTTGCCACCCTAAATGCCTTCTCCAATGAATCATGTTCCCAAAGATGAACCTCATATTGGATGTTATATTTTAAAGTCCCTATTAATACATAAATCCTATGCTCCTCTGGAATATCGATTACCCTAATATTCAATTTTTGGAAGTCTTCAATGTGCTTCGCCATTGAACCCTTTTGTTTGAGATTTATTAATTGGATAAAGGTGTTGCTCTTTGTATCTTTATAATGTGCAATCATTTCCTCTGTAAAATTGACCAAGTGACAAGTGGTTTAAGGGAAAAAATTTGTATATTCCATAGAAACTTATTGAGTTATAAATATAAAGATGCAATACGTATCTTCTATGAGGGTTTCACATCTTGTAGATTAAAATATTGCTCCATCTGTAGTATCCATTTTACCGAATCCTTGCATTCAAAATTCCTCATATCTCTATTTGGAATTCGGTGGCTCTTAAACCCCACGCTGGAGTCTCTAAAAGCATCATTCACATTCCTTTTGTCCTCATCATGATTTTCATGGATTACATTTTCACCACTAGGAAGTATTTCTTGCAAAAACTTTGTCAACCCTTTCAAATTGACATTAATCACATCTATTCTTAATTTAAAAACCTCAATGTTTCCTTCTATATCATCCATGTCCTATTTTAAGCCATCAATGACATATTTGGTTGCTTTTTGTGAGAGCGTAATTTGTTGCACTTTGGTCCCGTAAGTTTGATATATCATGTTGCAATTCTTCCTCTTCATGCGTCGTAATAGAGCTTTCTAAGCGATTAATGGGTGTAGAATTATTTGATTTTAGAGAAATTTTAGAACAAAATACTAATATCTATGCTTCAATATGCCCTTTGAATCACTTCAAACTGGGCTTTCAAGCGAAAGTTATGCCAGATTAAAAAATACACACTTTTTTTCATGCTTTTTTATTGCTCGATATTGAAATTTTTGTTCTCGGTAATTTCGTATCTCCAAGTTCTGAAATTTCATGTTGTGGTAGTCCTATGATTGTTATTTCAAATGCCGCAATTCAGAAAAAAAGTGGATTCTTTAAGTTAAATCTATTCCCATTATCCCACGATGACTTGATTATGGATTGGTTCAGTAGAGTGAACTTGTACGAAGTTCTAAGTGTCACTATTTCAATATTAGACCCTAAAAATGATATAAAAAATAAAAAATTCCATGAAATTGTGGCCACTTTTTACGAAATTTAAATCTGATGCTTGTAGAGGGAGTTATGATGATTTTCCCAAGGTCACCTATTTGAGACTAAATTCCAGAGCATGCAAAAAACCTAACGTCTTCAGACCATATCTTTGAAAAAATATCGAATCAAGGTATGAAATTTCTACAGGAATTTTATCAGGATTCAGGATCCACATGATAAAAATTTTATCTTTTGAACCTTTTTAGAAAAAAGTTATCAAAAAATTCCAAGATGACCTGTTTGAAGAAGCAACACCCTAGAATCCAAAGCTCTGATACCAAATATTCTTCATCCAACTCAATAAATATAATAAAATATAGATCAATGACTTAGAAATTATCCTTTTAGAGGGAGAAACCTTCTTTACATTACATATATATATAATTCTTGGATGATACAAATGATAATACCTCCTTGGTATATATAGGGGTCTAATGGTTCACAATTTAATGAGAGCCTACATATCAATAATAATGTAAGGGAACAACAATAAAAATTGTGCACTTCTATAGGGCATAACAATAACAACATGGGGGATACATTAGTACATAAATAATAATAGGGGGATACACCAATAATAAAGATAAGGGGAATATACTAGTATTATAGGGACCTAACAAACCACTTGGGATAGGATTGAAGTATTTACAAACTTAACATAATAAAGAAGGCAAGAAGGAATTAGAGCTTACCCCCATTTAATAAAAACTTCTTGAAATCCTAACATAGATCAAAGTTGGAAAAATTTCACTTCCATAAAAAGACTTTGTAAAAAATTCTACAAATCAATGAGTTATACACCTAAAGAGCACTTTGAGAGTCCAATATTGAATGAGATTTTTAATGAAGTGCATGTGTATCTCAAGTTATTTTATATGATGATGTTTAACTAAATATTTGGTGAGCTTGATGATACTCTAATTGTCACACTAGAGTGTGGTCAAATGATGTTTCTAGAATCAAAACTATGGAAGAATGTGACATAGTAATGAGGCTTCTTGACTCACATTAACTATAGATCAATATGTTTCCTCTATTTAAGAAATAAATGGTCATGTAAATGCCTAAGTAAAAGGATAAAAATGTAGGTAAGGTAATTCTTCATAAAGCACTACTTATTCATGAAAATGAAAACTGGAAAAATGATTTGAATAATGGAAATAATGAGAAAAGGGAAAATATTTGAGATATGTTGGGTAAAATAGGGATATATTTGGCATATTATGTTCTTTTATTATTCTACAAAATTGTAGATGAAGATAATAAATAGGGCTATCAAATGAAAATATAAACATTAGTGGTTTCTTTCTTTTTGATGCCTTTTATTTTCTTCTCTCTATTCAAAGGAGAAACCATCTTGACTAGCCTTACATGAAAAGGATTTTCAACATTAGAACTGGCTAGAATTTTGTTGTTTCACAATCACTTGATTTGATGTGTAACAAGAAAACACATCAATGAGAGACCTTATGAGTTTCAACACTTTCCTTCGATGCATACTTAGTTATATACACCCATTTACACTTGACAAGTACTCTTTGTTTCTAAGGAGTTACAAGATCCCAAGTATCATTTTCCATTAAGTCGAAATGTTATTCACTCATTATGTTTTTCCAATTTCTATGGCTATATGATTTTATAAATGTCTCTGGATCATGAGCATTTGAAACTTGATCTAGAAGAGAGAAGGCTTGTTGAAAATATGAATGGATATGCCATTGATTTGTGAGACCACTAGCAATATCACTAGTTTCTCTTAATATGGCATGGAAATATCTATGATGTTATAGTGCTACTGTAGGCTCATGTTCAATGGATGCAATTAGAGAAATTTGAGTAGGAAAATGTGGATTTTCATGCTCATTGTAATTGTTTGAAGAAGGAAAAATAATAGGTTCATAAACAAAAAGGATAGGAATAGAAGATGACACATATGCCCAAGATGGTTTATATGTCAAAGATGACACAAACATTGAATTAGGCTCACAAGTTGACTGATTTTTTTTAATGCAGCCACATAAAAAAAATGAATAAAATATAGATCAATGGCTTGAAAATTATCCTCTTTGAGGGGGAAACCTCCTTTACATCACATAAATGAACAATTATTAGATGATACAAATGACCAGGCCTCCTTGGTATACATATGAGTCTAAGGGGTCATAATATAATCAGAGCCTACATAACAATAATAATGTAAGGGAACAACAATCACACTAGTAAGATTCTATGGGCGCACAAGAATAACAATATGATGGCTACATTGTCACAAGAATATGAATAGGGTGCTACACTAAAAATAAGAATAAGGGGGCTACACTAATAATAACAATAAGGGAGCTTCACTAGTATTACAGGGAGCTAACATGCCCCTCTCCTTCAAAAATGTGTTCTCCTCAATGCTTGAGTAGTTCTAGATGCTTATGTTTAAAATTTTCATCCTCCCATGTGGAATCTTCAGTGGGTAAGTTATTCCACTTAATGAGATACTCCGAAACTAATCGATTCTATAGTTGTCAGGTTCTTGTTTCCATGACTACTTTGGGCTCCAATATGATTTTTACATCTTCTTCAAGTTCTCACGATACTATTTTAATTGAGAGTTTGTCACCGATAAACTTCTTTAAGCATGAAACATAGAAAACTAGGTGAACTTGAGAAGCTATAGGCAACTCCAATTTGTATGCCATAGTACCAATATTTTCAACACTTTGTAAGGACCATAATACTTGGGTGATAACTTATTATCCTTCTTAGTATTATTGAGGGACATTTATTTGTATGGTTGTAGCCTTAAAAATACGTAGCCGCCTACATCAAAACTTCTTTCACTACAATGTTGATCTACTTGTTGTTTCATTCGATTTGCACTAGAGTGAGGTTATACTTTAAGAGTTGGGGAGCTTGTTGGCGATACTTGATGTGATATTCCATGGTTTGAACCTTTGAATTCTCTGTTAAATATGATGTGATGGAAGCTGGATGATATAAATAAAGTCTCATAAATGGGGTCACTTTTGTTGTAATATGGAAGGATGTGTTATGCCACCATTCATCTAGAGGCAACCATTTGACCCATTCTTTTTTTTTATCAGATACAAAGCAAAACATATATACTTCCAAACCTTTTTTCATTATCTCAGTTTTACCGTCAGATTGAGGATTATAATATGAGTTATGATCTAATTTAGTACCAAGACAATAAAATAATTTTGTCCAAAAAATTTCCATGAAAATGGGATCTCTCTCACTTATAATAGTATATGGGTTTCCATGTAGCTTTTGAATTGTTTCCATAAATGCAATAGAAATTGTAATGGATTTAAAATGATGAAATAATGTGAAAAAGTGTGCATACTTTGGAAGTATATCAACTACCACCATGCCGACACACTTTCCTTTAGAATTTAGTAAACCTATGATAAAATCCATTAATAACTCCTCCCAAGGGTGAGTTGGAATGACTAAAGGTTGTAACAGACCCGAGGTCTTAATTGTCTCAAATTTATTCTATTGGTAAACCAAACATTATTCCACAAAATTTTGAATATCATATTTAGGGCCATCCCAAAAAAATTATTTCTTGACCCCGAGGTAATTGTTTTTAAAATATTGAGTGCCCTTCTAAGGGGAAGGTGTGCAATTCCAAAAGAATATTTTGTTTGAGTTGGGAATTCTTACAAAGATATAAACGATATTTTTATCATAATGAATCATTTTTGTAGATAAATGTATTAAATGTGTTGGGATATTTCTGTAAATTTTGAATGAGTGTCCTCACCTCTTCATCATCCTTCCATTCATACCTTAATTTACTTATCCAATTTGGTTGGATAATAGAAATAGAACAAATAAATTCTTCCACATCCTCATTTGTTCTTGAGAGTGCATCTGCAAAAACATTTTGCTTCCCTTTTTTGTAGATTATTTTAAAGTCATAACCCAACATGTTTGTGACACATTTTTTTCTCTTCTAAAGATAATATTTGTTCCAAAAATTATTTAATAATATCGTGATATGTTTTTACCTTGAAGTGTCTTCCCATTAGGATGTCCAGAGCCCTTAGTTGCTTCTCGAGTATGATAAATTGCATCTTTCTATAGTAATGTTGTTAGAGGCATTATTATTCTCCCACAATTCTTAAAAAACTTGTGATAATACCCTTCCAACTCAAGAAATCCTCGAAGATTCTTGGTTGTGGGAATTTTCCATTCCTTAATTGCTTTAATTTTGTTAGGGTCTAGCTTAACATCCTCATGAGATATAATATTGCTCAAATAGTCGACCTCCTGTACTCCAAAGAAACATTTTGAGGTTTTTTCATATAATTGTTTCTCTTACAATAGTGTGAGCACCATGTCAACATGTTGAACATGATACTTCCAAGACTTGTTCTAAATTAGTATATCATGAAAAAATATTAACACAAATTTGCTAAGGGTTTGAAGATGGAATTCGAAGATGGAATTCGTTAAACCTTGAAATGTGGAAGGTGCATTAGTAAAGCCAAAAGGCATGACCAAAACATTACAATGAATTTCATGAGTGTTGTGTAACCAACTTCAAAAATAGAAGAAAAGAGATATCAACGCCTTAGAAATAAGCCACTTCGAGGGGGCAACCTCCAATACATTACATAAATGAACAATTCTTGGATGATACAATTTACAAAACCTCCTTTCTATACATAGGAGTCCATGGGGCCATAATGTAATCCTAGTGGGCCACAATGTAATCCTAGCCGACCTAACAATAATAATTTAAGGGCACAATAATAACAAAATGGGGGTTACAAGGGTACAATAATAACAATAAGGGGGTTACACTAACAACAATAAGGGACTATACTAGTAATATAGGGACCTAACATGCCCCTCTCCTTAAAAAAAAATGTTGTCCTCAACGCTTGAGTAGCTCTGGGTGCTTTTGTATAAAATTCTCATCCTCCCATGTAGAATCTTCAGTGGGTAAGTTCTTCCACTTGATGAGATACTCCGAAATTGATCGATTCCGTAGTTGTCGAGTTCTTGTTTCCGTGACCGCTTCTGGTTCCAATATGATTTTTCCTTCCTCATCAAGTTCTGGCAATATTGTTTGAACTGGAAGATTTTCACCTATAACCTTCTTTAAGCACGAAACATGGAAAACTGGATGTACTCGCGAAGAAGCATGAAGCTCCAATTTGTATGCCATAGTACCAATCTTTTGCAACACCTTGTAAGGACCATAGTACTTTGGCGATAATTTATTATCCTTCTTAGCTTGCTTAAGGGACATTTGTTTATATGGTTGTAGCCGTAAAAATACCCAATCTCCTACATCAAAACTTCTCTCGCTGCGATGTTGATCTGCCTGTTGTTTCATTCGATTTTATGCCAAATTCAGGTTATCCTTTAAGAGTTGGAGAACTTCTTGCTGATGCTCGATGTGATCTTCCACTGCTTGAACCTTCGAATTTTCCCTTTAAGATGATGTGATGGATGGTGGATGATATCCATAAAGTGCCATAAATGGGGTCATTTTTGCTGCAGTATGGAAGGAAGTGTTATACCACTATTCAGCAAGAGGTAACCACTTGACCCATTGTGTTTGTTTATCAGATACAAAACAACGAAGATATCCTTCCAAACATTTATTTACGATCTCAGTTTGACCATCAGATTGAGGATGATAAGATGAGCTACGAGCTAATTGAGTACCCAAACAAGAAAATAACTCCGTCCAAAAATTTCCAGTAAAAATGGGATCTCTGTCGCTCACAATAACCCTTGGGCTTCCATGTAGCTTTTGAATTCTGCCCATAAATGTAGTAGCAACTGTACTTGCTTTAAATGGATGAGATAATGCACAAAAGTGTGCATACTTGGTAAGTCTATCAACTACCACCATGATGAAATTCTTTCCTTCGGACTTAGGTAAACCTGTGATAAAATCCATTGAAATCTCCTCCCAACGTTGACTTGGAATGGATAAAGGTTGTAGAATTCCTGGGGTCTTAATTGTTTCCACTTTATTCTGCTGGCAAACCAAACATTCCGCCACAAACTTTCGAATATCAGATTTAAGGCCATCCCAAAAAAATTCTTTTTTCACCCTGTGGTAAGTTTTTAAAAATCCTGAGTGTCCTCCTAAAGGAGAAGTGTGCAATTCCAAAAGAATCTTTTGTTTTAGTTGGGAATTCTTACAAAGATATAAGCGATCTTTGTACCATAAGGAATCATTTTTCCAACTAAATGTATCAAATGTAATAGGATCTTGCTGCAACTTTTGAATGAGTGTCCATACATCTTTGTCCTTCTTCCATTCATCTCTTGCTTCGGTTATCCAATCTGGTTGGATAATAGAAATGGCACAAAGCAATACTTCCACCTCTTCATTCTTTCTTGAGAGTGCATCTGCAACAACATTAAGCTTTCCTTTTTTGTAGATTATTTCAAAGTCATAACCCAACATCTTTGTGACCCATTTTTGTTGCTCTTCTGAAGATAGTCTTTGTTCCAAAAAGTGTTTAAGACTATCATGATTAGTTTTGACCTTGAAGTGTCTTCCCATTAGGTAAGTTCGCCATTTCTTTAGTGCATGTAGTATTGATAACATTTCCTTCTCATAAATAGGTTTCTGTAAATACTTTCCTTTTATTGGACGACTTTCAAAATCAATGGGTCTTCCTTCCTACATTAAAACAACACCAATTCCATTTCCTGAGGCATCACATTCCACAATAAAGTTTTTTGTGAAGCCTGGCGTAGCTAAGACCGGTGCTAGGCACATTTCCTCTTTAAGATGTTCAAATGCCTCAGTTGCTTCAGGAGTCCATGAAAATGCATCTTTCTTCAATAATGTTGTTAGAGGTGCTGCTATTCTCCCATAATTCTTAACAAACTTGCGATAATACCCTGTTAACCTGAGAAATCCTTGCAACTGCTTTATGGTTGTGGGGACTTTCCATTCCTTAATGGATTTAATTTTGTTAGGGTCTACTTTAACACCCTCATGAGATAGAATATGACCCAGATATTCCACCTCTTGTACTCAAAAGAAACATTTGGATGTTTTTGCATATAATTTTTTCTCCTGCAATAGTTTGAACACCTTGTCAACATGTTCAACATGATCCTTCCAAGACCTGCTGTAGATTAGTATATCATCAAAAAATACTAGCACAAATTTTCTAAGGAAGGGTTTGAAAATGGAATTCATCAACCCTTGAAATGTAGAAGGTACATTGGTAAGGCCAAAAGGCATGACCAAAAATTCATAATGACCCTCATGAGTTCGAAATGCTGTTTTTGGAATATCTTCAGTCTTCATTCTAATTTGATGATATCCTGAATGAAGATCCAACTTGGTAAAATAAATTGCTCCATGTAATTCATCCAATAATTCATCAATCACAGGAATGGAAATTTATCTTTAATGGTGAGCTTATTGAGCTCCCTATAATTCGGACACATTCGCCATGATCCATCCTTCTTGTGTACCAATACTACAGGAGCAGAGAAAGAACTTTGACTAGGTTGAATTATACCCGCCTCTAACATTTCTACAATCATACGTTCAATTTCGCTCTTTTGGAAGTAAGGATATCTATAAGGCCGGATGTTTGGAGGAACACTTCCTGGAATCAAATGAATAGCATGATCATGATCACGAATAGGTGGGAGTCCTTTGGGAGTTTCAAACACCTTGGAATGATTGTCTAATACTTGTTGGAGATCTGCAGAAATAGATGATTTTGATGTTGGAACTTCTAGTGAGCATAATTGTGCAATTACACCTAGTTGTTCTTTCTTTAGAAGCTTTGTCATGACATTAGAGCTTATTATCCTTCCTGGCTTCCTTGCAATACCTCGTAATTCAACTTCCTTTCCCTCTAAAAAAAGTTTCAAGAAAAGTTCTTGAAAATTAAAAACTACCATCCCCAAAGATTGTAACCATCGTACTCCTAGTACAACATCAGTACCTCCCATAGGAATGGAAAGAATTGGACTAGTCAATACATATTCCCCCATGTTTAGCTTGATATTATGGCATTTTCCAGAGCAATTTATAGTTCCTCCATTTGCAACCATCACTTAACATTCTGGTGCTGGGTATAGGAAACAATTTAATTCCTTGGCTACCTTACAATGAATAAAATTATGGGTGCTACCTGAATCAATCAACACTATTACCTTTTTCTTCTTGATATGTCCTTCTATCTTGAGAGTTTGAGGAGTGGTAATTCCTGCCAGTGCATTACATGATATGGTCGGATTCATTACTTCCTCTTCTAGGGCTAGTTCTTGGTGTATATCCTCTTCTTGTTCATTTTCTTCTTCTTCTTCACAATCTATGTAAAATAATTTATTCTCAACACACTTATGACCTTTAGTATATTTGCAATCAAAACTGTAGCAAAGCCCTTTTTCTCTTTTTTCTTCCAATTTTTGTGGTGTCAACCTTGTAGGTTGTGGAAATCTAGGCATAGCAACACATCCTTCTTTATAGAATTGAGTGGTAGGCTTCCTTGTTGCCATAATTTTGCATTCAACTTTTCTTGCCAACCTGAATGCCTTCTCCAATGAATCAGGTTCCAAAACGCGAAATTCATGTTGGATGTTATCCTTTAAAGTGCCTATGAAGAGATCAATCCTGTGTTCCTCTGGAATATCAGTTACCCTTATATTCAATTTTTGGAAGTCCTCAATGTGTTGCCCCACTAAACCCCTTTTTTTTAGATTTATCAATTGGCTAAAGAAGGTGTTGCTCTTTGTATCCTCATAATGTGCTATCATTTCCTCCATAAAAATTGACCAAGTGACAATTTTTTTACGGGAGCAAAGCAATCAATACCATACAAATGTATTTTGTTCTAAATGTAAAGTTGCAATGCGTACCTTTTGTGTGTTTTGCACGTTATTGAGATCAAAATATTTCTCCATCTGTAGTATCCATGTTACAAGATCCTTTCCATCAAACTTCCTCATATCCATTTTTGGAATATGGTGGTTCTTCCCGCCAACATTAGAGTTTATGAAATCAAAATTAACATTTATTTTGTTCTCATCATAGGGTTCTTCTACTATCTTTTCACGATTAGGAAACATTTCTTGTATCAACTTTTTCAAACCTTCCATGTCTGCTTTTAGAACATTCTTCATGTTTTCCATTTTCTCATCGATCTTAGCTTCCATGTCATCCATCTTAGATTCCATGCCAGCCTCCATGCCATCTATCTTAGATTCCATTCCATCTATCTTAGATTCCACGCCTTTCTTCAAACCATCCATATTAGTTTCCACGCCTTTCCTCAAAACTTCCATGTCATTTTTTTTTCTCTTTGCGAGAGAGAAATTTGTTGCACTTGCTCTTGTAATTTTGATATGTCATGTTGCCATTCTTCGTCTTCATGAGTCATAGTAGAGATTTCCAAAGTCTTAATGGGTGTTGAACTATTTTTAGGGGCCATTTTAGAATCCAATACTGATATATATTCTACAATATTCCCTTGCAATCAATTCAACTTGATTCTTCAAACAAGACTTATGCAATTCGGAAAAAAAATACACACCTTTTACTTGCTTTTGAGGAGCTCGATATTGAAATTGAATTATCTTATAATTGAGGAACCTAAATATCTAAAATTCAGCCCTGTAGTAGCCCTCTGATGCTTATTTCCATGCCATAGGTCTGATATGATTTGGATTCTTCAAGACAAAGTTATGTCCAATCTCCCACAATGACCCAATTTTGGACTGGTTCAGTAGATCTAAATTGTACGACTTGCCACGTGGCACTATTTCATCCTTTGGCTCTGAAATTGATAGCAAAGAAACTAAAGTCCGTGTACTTGTGACCAATTTTTACGACACTCCAATCTGATGCTCAAAGAGAGAGTTATGAAGATTTTCCCACGATCACCTCTTTGAGATGAAATTCAGGAGCCTGAACAAGCATTACCTTCCAAAGATCATATCTCCGAAAATATTGCAAACCAAGTTCTGAATTTTTTTTACTATGTTCCTTAGGAGTTCAGCTTCGCACCATAACAATTTTAGCTTCTGAAACTTCGTAGAAAAAAAGTTATAACGCAGATACCAAGATGACCTATTTAGGAGCCTGAAAAAATGCCTAACTTCCAAAGATCATATCTCCAAGAATATTGCGAACCAAGATCTTAAATTTTTTGATGATATTTCTCAGGATTTTGGCTTCGCACCCTAAAAATTTCAGCTTCTGAAACTTTGTAGAACAAAAGTTATAGCCAAAATTTGACGATGACCTATTTGGAGCAGCGAAACCCTAGAATCCAAACCTCTGATACCAAATGTTGTGTAACCAACTTCAAAAATAGAAGAAAAGAGATATCAACGCCTTAGAAATAAGTCACTTCGAGAGGGCAACCTCTAATACATTACATAAATGAGCAATTCTTGGATGATACAATTTACAAAACCTCCTTTCTATATATAGGAGTCCATGGGGCCATAATGTAATCCCAGTGGGCCACAATGTAATCCTAGCTGACCTAAAAATAATAATTTAAGGGCACAATAATAACAAAATGGGGTTTACAAGGGTACAATAATAACAATAAGGGGGTTACACTAACAACAATAAGGGAATATACTAGTGATATAGGGACCTAACAATGAGTTTTGAATGTTGTTTTCAAAATGTACTTAGGCTTTATTCTAATTTGATGATATCTTGAACGAAGATCCAAAATTTTGAAGTAAATTGTTCCATGTAATTCATCCAACAATTCATCAATGACAAGAACAAGAAATTTATCTTTAATATTAATCTTTTCAATCTTCCTATAATTTTGACACATACATCAAGATCCATCCTTGTGCAAAAATACAACTAGAGTAGATAAATAACTTTGAGTAGTTTGAATTATACTGACCTTTAGAATTTCTGCAACCATATGTTCAATTTCATTCTTTTAGGAATAGGGATATCTGTGAGGCTTGATGTTTGGAGGAAGACTTCATGGAATCAAGTGAATAGCATGATCATAATCCTGAATATGTGGGAGGACTTTGGGAGTCTCAAATACCTTGGAATGATTGTCAAAGACTTTTCGGAGATATGGAGAAATAGATGATTTCGATGTTTGAACCTCTAGTGAGAATAATTGTGCAATTTCACCCCATCATTCTTTATTCAAAATATTTGTCATGCTATTAGAGCTTATTTTCTTCCCTGGTTTCCCTATGATACCCCTTAATTCAATTTCCTTTATTTTCAAAAAAAAATTCAAGAAGAGTTCTTAGGAATTAAAATTATCATCCCCAAATATTGTAACCGTTGTGCGCCTAGTACAGCATCAACACCATCCATTGGAATGGAAAGAATTGGACTATTCAATATATATTACCCCATCGTTAGCCTAATATTATGGTACTTACCAGAGCAATAGTTCCCCCATTTTAAACCATCACTTGACAATCTGGTGCTAGATATAGAAAGAAATTCAACTCCTTGGCTATATTACAATGAATAAAATTATGGTTGGTACCCGAATGAATCAAAACTAATACCTTTTTCTTCTTAATATATCCTTCTATATTAAGAGTGTTAGGAGTCGTAATTATCACCAATGCATTAAAATATATTGTCGACTTTATTTCTTATTTCTCTGCGGTTGTTTCCTAGTGTATATCCTCTTCTTTTGATGTTTCTTGTTCCTTTTATTCCTCCTCTTCACAATATATGTAAAATAATTTCTTCTCAACACACTTATGACCTTTAGTGTATTTTCTATCACAATTGTAACAAAGCTCTTTTGATATTTTTTCCTTCAATTGTTTTGGTGTCAAAATTGTAGGTTAAAGAAGACTAGGAGCAACAACACTTCCATATTTATAGTTGCGAGTGTTATAATTCCTTATTTCCATAATTATTCTTTCAACTTTTATTTCCACCCTGAATGCCTTCTCCAATGAACCAAGTTCCCAAAGGCGAACCTCATGTTGGACAAACCTCATGTTGGATGTTATCCTTGAAAGTCCCTATGAAGACATCAATCCTATGCTCATTTGGAATATCAATTATCCTTATACTCAAAATTTTTGTAATTCCTCAATGTGCTCCACCGTTGAAACCTTTTGTTTGAGAATTATCAATTGGCTAAGGAAATTGTTGCTCTTTGTATTTTCATAATGTGTTATCATTTACTCTGTAAAATTTGATCAAGTGACAAGTGGTTTATGATAACAAAGCCATCGATACCATACAAACTAATTGGGCTCTAAATATAAATATGCAATTCATACCTTTTGTGTGCATTTCACATCACAAAATCAAAATATTTCTCCATCTGTAGTATCCATGTTACCAGATCCCTGCCATCAAACTTCCTCATATCAATATTTCGAATGTGGCTAGTATTTAATCAAAAGTTAGAGTCTCTAAAATCATGATTAACATTCCTTTTGTTCTCATCAGGAGTTTCATGGAATAAATTTTCACCATTAGGAAGCATTTCTTATAGCAAATTTTTCAAATCTTCCTTCAAACCTTCCACGTATGCTTTTAAATGATTCTTCAAACCATCGAAATTAAATTCAATGTAGGCCTTTAATCCATGCTTCAAATCATCTATATATGATTTTGAAGCATAATTCAAACTGCCCATCTTACTTTTCATTTCATTTCATTTTTGGTTACTCTTTGCGAGAGTGAAATTTATTTCACTTTTCCGCGTAATTTTGATATATCATGTTTCATTTCTTCCTCTTCTTCATGGGTCATAGTACAATGTTCTGGTTGCTTACTGGGAGTACCCATTTTTTGTTTCTAAGCATATTGGAACAAATAATATTATGCATGCTTTAGTATGCCCTTTGAATTATTTCATATTGATTTTTCAAAACAAACTTATGCAAATTTTAAAAACATACACACAATTTTTTTTTTTTTTGGAGCTTGATATTGAAACTATCATATCTCTTAAATTAAGACCTCCTTATAATACCCCTCCATTGATGTAATGTTGTTTTCTTATTCATACTAAGTTATGTTAGTGTGAATGGCAGAAAATCCATGAAGTAAATTGAAATGATTATGTAAATAAATAAATTTTTTAATTAATAAATAGTTATATTGGAAGTACTTGGGAATGGGACTTTTGAGTATGAGATTCCTGCTAAAGAAAGAAAAAAAAAATATTAGTAGTAAATGAGATTGAGATAACTCTTCCATCCTAAAAATTCTAGATAAGGTTTAATGGACAGGAGAAAAAATTCATTAAATCGCTTAGCTGGGGAAAGATGCTAAGCTTGGACAAGAATAACGAGTTACATGAGAGAAAAGAGGACTTTAAAGGAAAATCCTAGGCTAGTGGTGATGAAAACCACAAAAGTGGGACATCACTGAAGGAAAAATGGATTATGGAAGAGAAAGTATATAATATATCTAATGAAGGATCAATGGAGGTTGTTGATTCTAATTTATGCTGGCAAGAACATCTAGTTCGAGGGGAACCCGAGGATATAATTCAAGTTTGGGAGGAAAAGTGGTCATTCACAAGTCCACTCTTGGTTAGGGTTTGGTTATAATTTTATGTTACCAATTTTTCCATATGGTAGATGCTTAAATGATGCATTTTATGTTACTAACTATTTTTTATTGTAGAGAATGGAACAATAATCTTCTGGTATAAATACTTCAATATGGAGATGATTAAAGTATTGATTCTTTGTCATGAATTATATCGAATTAGAGGATATATTTTTGTTGTAATTTGTATAGAACTGTAAATGGAACAAGAATGGCGAATTTTCTTCCATAATCTCTGAGTGTTGTAAATGAACACATGATAAAATATATTATGCTTCTTTTTGTAGTTTGGTTAATGTAAAATAATATGAAGGGTGATAAGATTTCTTAGTATTGAAGAGGACTGTCTGTTTATGGTTGGATAGTATTTTTATTATGAATCCTTAGTGTTGTATCTATATGTATATATCATTAGGAATATATGTAGTAGTACAAAGTACACTATTGAAAGTTTCACTTAAATCCAAGGAAGGGATCTAAGCACAAGAAAATTTAGAATAAACCGAAATAATGTGCTTTATTCTCCTCTAAGGGTAGGGTATACTGATACAAGGAGTATCGTAAAAACTGTGCTCTATTTGGAGCCGATTTACATAGGGAATGAACTATTGACTGGCTAATAGAAAGTATGATTTTTATTAAAAGGTCGATAATGAACTAGAATTGTGGATAAAGGAAAAGAAAACATCAAGATACTAACTTGAGTAAGGGATTCAGCACAATTAAAAGCAAATGGTTTCTGGTTAGTTACGTTTCTCATAAAATGACCTCGGTATCATTTGTTTAATTTACACTATTCGTGAGGACAAGATTAACGGAATGATGAAGAGAATTTATCGATGTGTAAAGTCACTGCTATTATGAAGAAAGAATAAATGCATGTTTTTCTCAGGGGCCATAGCTAAGCTAACACGGGTCAAATAACATGTTGAAACCACATATGTGGTTTGAATATACAAATTCATCCATTTGAGGGATAATAGCATCGAAATATTTAGGAATCGATTGTGTTAAGCTTGCAGT
Source organism: Pinus albicaulis (assembly GCA_034641835.2). NCBI lineage: Eukaryota > Viridiplantae > Streptophyta > Pinopsida > Pinales > Pinaceae > Pinus > Pinus albicaulis. Next base: position 1,509,195,815 of record CM076570.1, on the reverse strand, counting down.
TGATGCGTACAACCATGTTAAGAGGTAAAATGTATTACTGTTCGAAAGGATAATACCCACGAAACTGAAATAATGGGCAAGGGAAACCCTAAGGAAAACGAAATGAATTTCTAGTTATTAAATATCTGTATATTCTAGCATTTTATTAGATGAATTATGGTATAAAATATAACATAAAAGTTTAAACAAAAACCTTAATAGAACCATACACAGGAAGTGAAATATCCAGCATGCCAATACTACTCTAATACAAATGATTAATCAATTATATTTTGTTGGAACCATTTTTCTAGAGTGGCTACATACAATTCTATATAAATAATATCAAAACAACTGAAGAAATTATAATCAAAAGCACCTAAGTGTAACAATGATATTAAAATTAAATGCTACCAAAATAATTTTTATACAACATCTGGAGTTCTCACCTTGTGGAAAAAGGGTAACCATTATATTTAACTAAAGAATTCGTTAATATAAATACAATGATATACTTGAATGGAGCCTAATATAAGAAGAAATGAATATGGAAATCAATTCATAACTCCCTCATCATAGGGTTCCAATACCCAAATAGCACCGTATCCTACTTCAACATGATATGATAAGTCTAACTCAGCCTTAGATAACCCTTTACACTCTTTCAATTATAATAGCAACACACAATGTTAAAAGAGCCACCGTATCTCATTAGAGTTGAGTAATAAGTATCATCGACCTAGAGGGGGCAACAAGCTGAGGGTTATAACTCTTCAACTCAACCAAAAATTTTGGAGGCCATTACAATAAAAATGATGTAGGAGAAACCCTCATACCTGTAAGGAAAATTCAACCAATGTGATCAATAGTGCTTTCACAAGAAGAGGGTTTAGCTACAAAATAAAAATAAATAAATAAAAATGTAAAACCCAAAATGAGAAAAGAGTATATGGGTTTATAAATGTTAAGAAAATTCGATACCCATTTTCTCTGTTGAATAACCACCAGGAATGGTGTTAAATGAGGTTGAATTATATCAACTATGTTAATATATAAAAATCATGATTAAGTAAATAAATTTAGGGTCATATACCTTTAGGATGTAGTGGAATAGTAATATGCTCTCGATCGTTGAACGAAACTAGTAATATATCAGTTATCCAAAGCCACTCGACTGCAAAAGAGACACATGGGATAAAAGAAATTGGTGAATAACTAAAACCCAAATGATGAAAACTCTATATCACAAGATGAATGGGCAAAAAAAATGAAGAGTGTAACCTGTAGTCTGGACTATGTCATGCTGGAAGAATAGAAGAGAAGAACCTTCCTCAAATATGAGATTTCTGGAGGAAATAAATGATGTCAACACAGAATAAAAAATGGTGACCCTGTTAGTGAGTTTGAGACTACCAAATAAAAGCTTGCACAATTAGTTACACAATAATAATAATAAAAAAACTCACCGTGGTCAAAGATAGTTGGAGCATGTGGTGTATCCAAGCCATAATGGTCGTGTCACTACACCTATGAGTCGATGTCGAGTGCTCAGGAAAAATTTACCAGAGAGGGTTTCGGTCATGGCTAGGAAAGAAGCGGAAAAATGGGAAAACAAATTCAAATTCCCAGGAGAGTGAGGATATAGGGTTTGAATTTGGGGCTTGTTCTCCAAACTGTCGATCAACCCTTGTTTCATCATAAGCGTTCAACGGGAACAAGGATGAGCACATACCATGACATGGGGGAAGGGAGACCTAGAGACACAAAAATTCTTACTATCTTCCCAAAGATAAATGATAGCCAGAATTTTTAATGCAAGTAAATTATAAGTTAAATCAAATACCTTCCTAATGAAATGGCTATGGTGTAGGAAAAATGTCAACTTTCCCATGCACTACCTTGAAAAATAAAATGATACATAATTATCCCTTAAAATGACCCATGGTACATTCCTTTAAGAGCAACCATTGATAGATGTTAGAATCAACGAGAGGAATATTTGGATTTTCAATGCCATAACATAGTTAAATATGAAGTCAATATAATATTTCATAACTATGCTTAGAGTTGAAATGAGGTGAGGGGAAGGTATGAGGGGTATCTTTCACCTAGTTTTGTTACGTGAAAAGGAATTACAATAACCATAATATTTTTAGGAAGACCAATTCCAAATAATAGCTATAGAACGAATGGTATAAATTAAACAACTTATGTAGTAATAACTAGAGCATAAATAAAGAAAAAAAAATTACAGTGGGGGTTATGACAGATGGTATTGGAGCCCAAGTTCACCACTCGGGCCTTAAGGAACAACCACAAAAATACTAAGCATAATTATTGGACTTGATAGGTGATGTAAGAAATAACTAACAATTGATTTTGTGTGAATTACAAGGTAAGTAAGCAAGTGATCCACTTACAGTGTAGATTTTAACCCTGTACATAAATTACCAACAAACTAATTCTTAAAAATAGAAAATAAATAATGGTGATAACATAGACATAAAACACATATACACAAATATTTTCCCCTGGATTCGAAAACCGGTTTTAGACTCTTGTATTTCACAGTATCACCAGGTGACTGATTATTGCTTAAATTTCCATACTGAAAATAATATTCCATGGCCATCATTTATTTTTAGGAAAAGGGGAAATCCCAACTTTCAAGAGCTTCAAAAGAATCTATTATGCCTTTCAGTTTAGTAGAAGGTGAAAATGTTGCTGGTAAGTCAAAAAAGGAGCAACATTAGACCATTAGCAAAAGCAAAGGGGAAGAGAGGAGCAAAATTATAATGAAAGGAAGCAACGACAGTAGAGAAGCAGTTAAGGCAGAAAAAAAACACAGGATCAATTCGTGAACACGGGGAAAGTCGCGAAATGAATCGAGTATTCTACGAAAAACTAAAAGAAATGAATGCGCATGACCAAAGAAGAAAAGTCGGCAAAACACAACAAACGAGCAGTGAGGACCATTGGATCTGAGCATAAACGATGGAAATTATAATCACAAGTTTTACAATATAATCAGAGGAGGTAAGTGTTATAAAAGTGTCGAAGTGTGATGTGCAATATTGGTGGGACTCGGTCACAAATCAAAAAAGTAAAATATAGGCACGGAGGTAAATGGTAAAGTCTACCAAGTGCGATGTGCGGTGCCAGGTGGGACCCGACCGCGATCAAAAATCGCAAAGGTTAAAGGATAAGTGCTAAGGAAAAGGTAAAGAAAGCAGGATGTGAAGTACGATACTAGCACGAATGCGATGCAACTTCATCACTGAAATCTAAACATTTTTAGGTCTGGGTAAATGAGTTGCTTACGATGTTTCGTGTAGAGGGGGTTGAGTCTGGTCCCACCTGTGTGCCACATCATTCCACCTCTAATCGCCCTCCACCTTTCCTCCTTATTTGCTCCTCTTCTCTGCATCTGACGATCCTTAGCGCTTTTCGTTCCCCCCTCAGTCTTCGAACTTTAATCCATAGGGGTCTGGGGTCCGAAATGGGCAGTATCCATTACCACCCACTCCTCCATGTGTCGTACCCTCACAATTTCTCACCCCCACCACTCTCTATTACAACTTACCACTTGTGGCCCCCTCTGAAAGGTTGTTTCCGCTGTCCTCCATCATCTGTCCATGTTTGCTGATGCAGGAGCATTAGGCTCAGAAAATTCTTTGTATTTTAATAAACATAGGGGTCTTGTGTTTTAAAGAAGAATGGTTGCCTATGTATTAAATTGATGTAATTTTAAGTATTTTGAGTGAGATATTTAGAATATTGGATTAATTAAATATTGAGAGGAATTTTGTAAATGTTCTCGAATGTTGGAGAACATGAGAGAATTTGGTTGTTGATATCCCATAGGGAATGAGAGATTTGAAAATTAATTGTAAATATTAAGTTAGAATTGGTTTCATGATTTTATGAGATTAGAGAGGATCCTTAGGGATAAAGAAGAGATTTTAGGACTTAGAGGATTTTGAGGAATTTGTTGAGAAGATAAAGGATTCGAAACCAGAATTGGTTTTAGAACCAATTGTATAAATTGTAAATGTCAAAAGATAGTGGAGAGTAGGGATTTATAATTTTTAGACATATAGAGTTTGTCGTTGTAAGCCTACAGGCCAAAGAGTTGGAAAAGGCATTTTAATTAGAAAATCAAGCCTAAAGGGGAGAAGACAGAACACGATATGTTCTGAGATTATGTAAATATTGTTTATGAATGATAGGAGGGTTTTCATTGTGTTCAGAATTTTTTTCTAGGCTTGACCATAACTGAATAAGACTAATCACGGTTTAATTGAAGTTCTGTATATGGGTTTTAATTGAATGAAGAAGCTTTTGTGAGGAACAAAAGTTTTAAGTTTCAGTTTAATCTGTATGATAATTGTTCTAGCTAAGAAGGAACCAGTGAGTGGTAAAACTTTGCAATAAAGGTTTGATATGTCGATTCTGCATACAATTGTGAACTTAATGTAAATGCCGAGAATTGTGGTTATTAATAGAAAATTCTGTCATTGTGTATCTGAGCCAATGAATTTTATGAATTCACGAGACTGCATAGATCATAAATTCATATTATAATTCTATGTGGACTTGGGTAGAATGAAGATCGATCATCGATCACAGTATGGATCGATGATCTTTAAAAGAATGTGATCCTATAAATCGATATTCACATTGCGTAGAGGCGAGAAGAACACAAAATGATAATTGTGTACATGTATGAGAAGAAGTCACGGGTGTAGATCTAATGTAATTGCAGAGAGATGAAATTGGAGTCAGCATGGAATGGGAATCGAATTGTATAGACTTAAAAGTGAATGTCGATGGTGAAAGGGATTATGTGTTAAGATGGGAGTATCGTGGATGTGCATTGACGGAACTATGAGTCGTTGAACTTAGAATCCGTGAATCAATGGTGCAACAGAATGATAAATTGGTTAAATTATTTATATAGACCCAGTTTTTTATATACAATAATTTCATAGAATCTGTGAAATGAATTCAATCTACAGAAAGATGGAAGTTTTGCATTGGATAAAGGTTGAAACCCATAACTCAGTGAATAGCAAACAGAACCATGAATCAATAGCAAAGGTGGAATGTTGAATCAGTTTTACAAAAAAATAATGGATTTTCGCATGAATTTTAGTTGGTAAGTGGTAAATATTGTGGACATGCGATAGTAGTCATATGGTGACACCTCGCAAGTAAAATCCATCTATTTCACATAGCTACAAAGCATTAATCCTCATGCTAGTTGGAGTGCGATATAGTCTATGATCATTGGATTTAAAGTGTGAGGAAAATCAACGATGAACGATGATGTCGAAGATGAAAGACTTAATGGATGAGTAAGATAGTCAATTTAAAGGTGCATTGGGTAACCAAATGTGGGTCCAATTTATATATGTATGATGGCAATTTGGGTTTTTATCCATAGTTGATTTCGTAGATTCAAAATTTTAATAAATGGGTATTTTATATGGTTGGTAACCATAATGATCAACAAAGGAAATAGCTTCCGCATGTAAAGTTGCCTCCATTGGTTTATCATGGTTCAAATACATGTGAATTTCATTTTTTTTATATGAAGAAGGTGGGTTTTTGTAGTTAAGGCTGCATCAAAGTGGTAACAAAGTTGGAAAAAGCTCTTTTGAAATGATTCAAGTTTTTTTTTTTTTTTTTTTTTTTTTTAAATTAGAATTGCAGAGAATGCATGTGTGGTGGAGAAAGTAAAAGGAGATCAGATTTTGAATTTGATATATTACAACACATAGAGATACAATGTAGATAAATGGTGAAACAAGATCACACAGAGACCTTGATGGTGAGTTGATAAGTGTTATTTTAACTCTAGTTTGAAGATTAATGTTTGTAGAATTCTGATTGCAAATAGTTGAAGAAAATCTCAGCAAAAGAAGATCACAGCCTTAAGATTAGTGATGAAGAAAGCTGGTAAGAGTTTCCGAGGGAAACCAAAGTGTGGAGCAGAACCTTGAAGAATTCCAACAAAGTTTGGATAAAAAGGACAAGTTGTTTTATTAAAAGGTGCAGATGGGTTGAAGCCTAGAAGTAGCAGAGAGGAATGCTCAAGAGGTTCCAGAAGATAGAGAACCATACTTGCCAAAAGTCCAAGTCCAGAGGAAACTTGGTGAGGTAAGTGGCAGCAGGAAGGACTTGCTGTTGCAGAGGCTTAAACAACTCATAGTGAAAGAGTGAGTGATGAACTCATAGAAATGGAAAGAAGAAGATGACTACTGATAGTCATGGCAGGGGTTCTGAGCAAGACCATAGTAGATTAAAGAAGTGGAAAATTGGCACAAGATTGCAGCAGTGATATTGTAGGAAGAATTTTTGAAAGTTCTTGGAAATTTTAGTAGGACCTTATTCCAGCTAAGGCTTGGAATAGACAGGGACAGTGGTGTATTTAAATGAAGTGAGTGCAGCAACCAGAGAAGAGAGCAAGATTGCTCAATACAAATTCTAAGTAGGAGAGAATTTGAAGACCAGGAAGAGGAGAAGCTTAGTGAGAAGATCAACTCAGTAGAAGGTTGATTGGTTGCAGGTGAAGAAGCTCACGCAGAAGAGAAGATGATTATTGAAAGTCATGTGCAAGGTTAAGAAGAAAGCTACAAGATGATGAAGAAGGGTGCTAAATAAATCTGCAGGAAACAAATGAGTCAAGAGGAGCATGTTAAAGATATTGCTGATATAAGAGAACAATTTAATAAATTAAATATGATGATAGAAGAAAACCAAAGACAAGGTTGGGTCTTGAGGAAAAAGACAGTGAAGTGGAATAAATTAAAGAGAAAGCTACAACTGAGACAAGTGAAGTGGTTGGAGGAAAAACACAAAGAAGCAGAGTCAGAAATTGAAGTTTCCATTTGTAGACTAGAACAGGGTAAAATTCTGGGTGAAGATGAAGACTGGAGATCTGTGGAAGATCTTATGAATTCTTGCGGGAATTCAAGACAGCAAGAAGTTTACCTTGCTGAAGAAGGAATTATTAATGATTTCCTGAACTATTGGGCAAGTTCAGATCAACAGGAGGATGTAAAGCCTTGTATTTTTGAATCTAATAATTTTGATGTGATTATAGGTTTTGTAGAGGATGAGAAATATTTTGAAGTCGTCAAAAGTATGGAAGATTATCTTTCAGAAGATAAATACTCTGAAGTAGAGAGTAATGATGAAGAATGTCTCTTGAATGAGGAAAGTAGTGATGCATTTATATTTGAAGTTGTTACAACACAGGAAGAATTTCTTGTGAAAGAAGGAGATGAGATTCAGTCTAAAGAACTGATATGTGAAGCAACAGATGAGATTGTTGAACCATGTAATTTTCAAACTGAAAAATTGTGTATAAGTGATGATGAAATATTTTAGAAATGCCAAAAAGAAATTGCATTGCTGGAATATTTGCTGGAAAAATCAGAGTATGACAGGGAGATCGCAGAAGATAGAGTTCACTATGGTGGACAAGAACATAAAGAAATCATTAGAGCAGATGGTATGGAAAAGAGACTTGTTGACAGTCTCGAGAGTCCTTTAGAGAATTCTTTGGGAAGGTTGAATCAGTATACTAATGTGTTGATAAAGGAGGAAATTTTAGAGCAACAAACTAAAATGTTTCCAAAGGAAAAAGAGGTATTGAGACCTTATGTTTTTTATTTTAAATTTTTTTTTTATGTTTGCAGATTTTGTTGCAGATGCTGGAGAAACTTTGGAACAGGTGAAAAACCAAGTAAAGTATAAGGAATAAAATTCTGTGGAAATATTTAATCCATGGAACATAGGTATTAGAATGCTGGAAAGAATGTTGGAAAGCCAAGAATTTATGTAATAAAAGGTAACTATGGAAGAGAAAGAGGAAAAATGTGAAGATGCAAGAGTCAGAGGACAACAACAACAAACTAAGGGAAAGAGAAGGAGATAACAGTAAATGGAAAAATATGTATTAGTCCAAGAAATTTTTGAAGAAAGAGGACAAAGAAATGGTCATAAGTGACAATCAGGAAGGAGCTATCAGCTGCAGTAAACAAGAGGGTAAGGATGATAGGGCAGAAGTAAGAATAAAAGTTCAACAATCAAGAGGTGAAAGTAATCAACAGTCAGAAGATCTATTGAATAGAGAAATTGAACTGATAAGAAGGATAATGATGAAAGTATCTCAGAGGAAGATAACAGCAAGAAAGAAAAGAAGCAGCAGCAAGAGGAAGACAGTAGCAGACTGTAAAAGCATAGCTAGTGGAGCAAAGCAACATAAAGTGTTGAGACTTGGAGAAAAGCAACAAACAACAAAAAAAATAGAAGACAAATTGCAGAATAAGGTATAGGATCCAGGAAGATAAAGATCAAAAACACATGATCAGTAGATCATGATTATTTTTAAACTTGAGAGTCTGATGAAGGAGCATTAGGCTCAGAAAATTCTTTGTAATTTAATAGACATAGGGGTCTTGTGTTTTCAAAGAAGAATGGTTGCCTATGTTTTAAATTGATGTAATTTTAAGTATTTTGAGTGAGATATTTAAAATATTGGATTAATTAAATATTGAGAGGAATTTCGTAAATGTTCTCGAATGTTGGAGAAGATGAGAGAATTAGGATAGTTGAGATCCCATAGGGAATGAGATATTTGAAAATTAATTGTAATTCTTAAGTCAAAATTGATTTCATGATTTTATGGGATTAGAGAGGATCCTTAGGGATAAAGAAGAGATTTTAGGACTTAGAGAATTTTGAGGAATTTTTTGAGAAGATAGAGGATCTAAAACCAGAATTGGTTTTATAACCAATTGTATAAATTGTAAATCTCAAAAGATAGTGGAGAGCAGGGATTTAGAAGTTTTATACAGATAGAGTTTGTTGTTGTAAGCCTACGGGCCAAGGAGTTTGAAAAGGCCATTTAATTAGAAAATCAAGCCTAAAGGGGAGAAGACAGAACACAAGATGTTCTGAGATTATGTAAATATTGTTTATGAATGATAGGAGGGTTTTCATTTTGTTCATAATTATTTTTTGGGCTTGACCATAACTGAATAAGATTGATCTTAGTTTAATTGAAGTTTTGTATATGGGTTTTAATCGAATGATCAAGAAGATTTTCTGAGGAACAAAAGTTTTAAGTTTCGGTTTAATCTGTATGATAATTTTTCTGGATAAGAAGGAACCAGTGAGTGGTAAAACTCTGCAATAAAGGTTTGATATGGTGATTTTGCACACAATTGTGAACTTAATGTAAATGTTGAGATCTGTGGTTATTAATAGGAAATTCTGTCATTATATATCTGAGCCACATAATTTTATGAAATCATGAGACTGCGTAGATCAGACATTCATATTATAATTCTATGTGGACTTGCGTAGAATGAAGATCGATCATCGAGCACAGTATGGATCGATGATATTTAAAAGAATGTGATCCTGTAAATCGATATTCACACTGTGTAGAGGCAAGAAGGACACAAAATGATAATTGTGTACATGTTTGAGAAGATGTCATGGGTGCAGATCTGAATGTAATTGCAAAGAGCTGAAATTGGAGTCAGCATGGAATGACAATCAAATTTTACAGACTTAAAAGTGAATGTTGAGGGTGAAAGGGATTTTATGTTAAGACAAGAGTATCGTGGATGTGCATTGGCGGAACTGTGAGCCATTAAATGTAGAATCCGTGAATCAATGGTGCAACCGAATGATAAAGTGGTTAAATTATTTATATAGACTGAGTTTTTTATATACAATAATTTCATAGAATCTGTGAAATGAATTCAATCTACAGAAATATGGAAGCTGTGCATTGGATAAAGGTTTAAACCCATAACTAATTTAATAGCAAACGGAACCATGAATCAATAGCGAAGGTGGAATGTTGAACCAGTTTTACAAAACAATAATGGGTTTTCACACAACTTTTAGTTGGTAAGTGGTAAATATCGTGGACATGCGATAGTAGTCATATGGTGACACGTAGCAAGTGAAAACCATCTATTTCGCATAGCTTCAAAGCATTAATCCTCATGCTAGTTGGAGTGCGATATAGTCTATGATCATTGGATTGAAAGTGTGAGGAAAATCAACGATGAACGATGATGTCGAAGATGAACGGCTTAATGGATGAGTAAGACCGTCAATTTAAAGGTGTGTTGGGTAACCAAATGTGGGTCCAATTTATATATGTATGATGGCAATTTGGGTTTTTATCGAAATTCGATTTCGTAGATTCAAAATTTTAATAAATGGGTATTTTATATGGTTGGTAACCATAATTATCATAAAAGGGAATAGCTTCTGCATGAAAATTTGCCTCTGCTAGTTTATCATGGTTCAAATACATGGTTATTGTATTTTTTTTATATGAAGAAGGTGGGTTTTTGTAGCTAAGGCTGCATCATCCACCAATCGCCATCCCTCCACGACCGGGCATATGCTGTTTGTCCGCGGTTTTGTGTAGAAAAGGGGTTGAGCATGACCACAAGACTCAACCACTTGTTCAAAGGGGTTTCAACCATTTACCTGAGAGAAGTAGTAAGGGTCGAGTCGGGAAAGGAATTTTTAAAACTTGTTATGTTATAATGGTAGAAAGACTTGGGGAGGACCTGACAAGGGGAAAAAGGCAGGGTGAGGCTGAATGTCACGATAGCAATCAAAGGGTGTCGAGTCTGGAATAGGGCATTCATATAAAACTGTCATGCTATACCAGCAAAAGCAGAAAAGACAAGACACATCAACACTAGCATCAATAAATGAATGTAGCGAGAGCTACACCAGAATTAATTACCCAACACCGATATTTTGAAAAGCAGGGCCAAATGTCAGAGCCATAAAATATTTTAGATCCATAACGAGGTGCTCAAAATTAATTTTGCAGGCGATATGATGTCAGATATTTTTTTCTCAAGTCTTGCATGGCCATGCATGTTTAATTTCAGCTGTTTTTTAATAAATGAAGTTTGACCAAAATGGGGTTTCTTCTGGGATATGAGGGAGCGCGATGGATGTGATAGGAGTTTGCCTGTCGTTACTGCAGAATCTGCCAACGTTTCTCCTTGTTTCACACTCCAGGTTCTCGGTTCATCGCTAGGCGTACGATGGTCAACCCTCCAGCTATCAGTATGGAATCTTATTCTACATGTGTTTTCTGTTATGCTCAATGGTGTTTAGGATCTAGGGTTTCTGTGGCTAAGCGGTTTTTGCATTCTCTTGGTGTCGCCATAAGAGGGTTTGTCAGCGGTAACTATGGGTTTCGACAGTGTTTCGGTGGAGCTAGAGCCCTCTCCTGAAGACCTTCTTACCTTTTGGGGACTTGAAATCTCAGAGAAAAATCTCGAGCTCTTTTTTCCCACCCCTGTTGTCTCACACAACCTTGCAGCCGAGGCAGCCTTGGGGAGTTTTTCGCAGGGAGCTGGGTTGCTAGGTGAAACCCTAGTCAGTTCCTAGAGTGGGCTTCGTGTTCTTGGGCCACCTGATCTAATTAATGGACGCCCCTCGACTTCTGAAGCAGGCCTCAGAACGATGATTTCTCTAGCTCGGCCTTAGTCTCAGTCACAGGGGCTTCACTCAATCAACCTCTATCCTATCACGTGCATTTGTGGAATATTAAAAAATACCCTTAATTTGACTACATATTGGAAAATACCCCTAAAAATCACATTATTTAACCCCCTACCAATATGAACCCAATACACCTTCTCAATTTAAAAAACCCCTACTTCCAGTAGATATTGTAGGTATCCATTTTTTCATTAACATTTTTTATACCCCTTTATATTTTTTCATTAACTTTGAGCTCCATTTTTTATACCTGTTAATATAAAAACCCTTTACCCCCTATATATGCCCCAATATATTATGCCATTTTTTCCTCAATATAAATCCCCCAATGTGAACCCACGTGATATGGTATTGCTCCCCCAGTGTAGTCCCTGTGGTCTCAGTCGGCCCCTCAAGGTAACGTTTTTCCTTTTGTTCCAACAGGAGGGCTAGAAGATATTGTGGGGTGTAGTGGTTTTCCTTTTACTCTGGGCCTTCATATTCAAGGGGTTGAAACCTCTGTGGGCTTTCACCCCTGAATAGACCTCCTCAAGTAGTATCAGAGGGGCCACGTTTTCCTGAGGTTGGTCAAGGCCTTTCGAAGGCGTTTTCCCCAGTCTATGAAAAGGGCTTTGCTCATGTCGTGCAGAATGGAGGTGACTTGCTTTTTACTGTGAGGGAGGGGGTCTCAGTCCTTGAATGAGGCAGTCGAACAACCTCCTAGATATTTGGCCTCTAAAAATTGGGATCGTGCCCCTCGATTTGAAGCTGTATCAGGGCCCAGTGCCCAGCCGAATCTAAGTCAGAAAGTCGCGCCTCTCAGATCCCTTGAAGACCCTAAGCAGCCCTTGCTCGAGTCTATAGGGGCAGATGTTCCCTTCTCCAATCCTGTGGAAGAAGGGGAGGGTTTCAAGAAAGCTGTGGGAGAGAAGCGGAAGAAATATAAACCTATCAAGAAGAAGGAAGATAGACCTAAATGTCTGCTGGGTGTGGACATTAGCATTGAGGAAGTAATGGAAGCCTCTGAGACAATAATTGTTGGAAGAGTTAGGGGTAGAAAGTATTCAGCAGACTACATCACTGACTGGGCTCAATCTGTGTGGAAGGAATCTCGAGGCATGCCTGTTGATATTTCAATCCTTGTAAGGGGTTGGTTTAGTATCACTTTCGACAGGAAAGATCAAGTAGATTGGGTACTTGAAAGGAACTGGTTTTTCGATAAACGACCCATTCTCTTCAGATTATGGACTCCCCTATTCGATGCTCAAAAGGAAAAAATGGCGGAATCTCCAGTTTGGGTCAAGCTCCCTGGACTCCCTCTTAAGTTCTGGACTGATTCCGTTTTTGTCTCCATAGGCAACACTCTGGGAACTTTCTTGGAAGCTGACAAGTCATTCATTCAAACCAGAGATCGGAGTGTGGCCCGTATACTGGTGAGTCTGAATCCGAGGGAAGGTCTTGCAGACGTGATGAATCTCTACTATCAGGATCTAGAGTTTTTGCAGACCCTTGAATACGAGCACCTTCCCTTTCGATGCAATAGATGCCACAAGTATGGTCATCTGGCAAAGGAGTGTCTGCTTGGTCACCGTCGACGTCGCAGGCCGAAAAAGCACTGTAGGAAAGAAAAAATCATTCTTTCAGATATAGATGAGGTCCCTCAGGAAGCAGTGCCTAGTTCTATTGTGCAGGAGGCTCCCCCTCCTTTTGAGTTCAACGCGGCTCAGGACCAGGAGGCAGAATTAGTCCCTCTCTCCTCCCCTCTCGAGGATATGGCAGACTCCCTGGTTCCCCTACAAGTTGCTGAACTAGTTGGGGTGTCTCAGGCGGGTATGTGCTCCTCTGATCCCCTCCCTTTTCAGTCCTCTACTTGTTTTTCTTTATCTGATTTTGCTGAGCCTGGTCCCTCCAGGAAAATTTTTAAGGATCTATCTACTTTGAATATATCTCTGTCGTCCTTTGATAGTGTTATCCTCTCTATCCCAGACCCTCCTAATCTTCCCTCCTCCCAAGCTGTTGGTGCCTCTCAGCCTCCCGGCCCTCAGGCCTCTTCCTCCGATCTTCCTCCATATAACCTCAGACCTCAGGCTAACAGGGTTGGGACTAGATTTATAGTAGGTGGTCTTGCTCTGAATCCTGTAGTGGTTGGGGTTAGGAAAATGCGAGGCAGAAAATTGAACCTTTCCAAAGCTCAATCGAAAGCTGTTGTGGATATAGCAGATGGTAAACAAATTTCTCTTACTGTGGTGCTTAGAGCGGAGCGGCCACCCCCTGAAGGAGTGCCATGATTATTCTCTCTTTTAATTGTAGAGGCTTAGCTAGCCAGCCTAAAAAGCTAGCTTTCTGAGAACTAGTGTGGTCTCAAAATATGGATATTGTTTTGCTTTAGGAAACTCTAGGGAAAGGGGATGATGTAATCTGTTCAATTTCTAAACTACTGCCTGGCTGGGTTTTTTATGCTCTTGATGCTGTGGGGAGATCTGGGGGTGTGGTTTCTGGTTTTAATGCTAAGAAGTTTAGATTTATTTCCTCCTGGGGTGCTCTGAACTGTCTAGCCTTGGAGTTATTTTCCAGTGAGCTCAATCTCACCTTTCTCTCCCTAAATATATACGGGCCTTGTGTGGATAGAGAACAGTTTTGGTCCTCTGTTTTCAGTTCCAGTTGTCTCTCTCATCCTAACTTAATTATTGGTGGAGATTTGAATTTATCTCTGGGGGAAGTGGAGTCCTGGGGTGCCTTGGCAAGAGCTGATCCGCTTTCTGACTTCTTCAGGAACTCTCTGGCACTTTCCCATTTGGTGGATATTCCCCTCTTGAAGCTGCGCCCTACTTGGAGAAATAGAAGAATTGGACAGGACTGGGTGGGAAAGAGGATCAACCGTTTTTTGATATGTGAGGATTGGGTGGAAAAACTCATGATCTACCGGCATTGGGTGGGTGATGGAGGTATCTCGGACCAGTTTCCAATCTTTTTTGAGATTAAATGTGATGGAAAAAAGCCTGGAATTCCTTTTAGATTCAACTCATCCTGGCTCAAGGATGATTCGTACAATGAACTCTTTTCTTCTACACGGGAGAAAGACAATCTCAGCCCTGAAATCTCAAGGAGTGCCTTTTTCATGAACAACTTGAAGAAAATGAAAGCAGCTTCTAAATCATGGGCTGCCCAGAAAAAGGCGAAAGAAGAAGAGGAGCTTAAGAAGGTCAACTCAAAGATAGATTTGATGGAAGATCCTAAAGGGCGAGGGTATGTTTCTGTCAAATCGAGGGCCAAATTAAAGGAGCTGGAGGTCACTAGGAGAAGCATTCTTCAGATCAGGGAAGAGAGCTGGCGCTTAAAGAGCAGAGCGATCTGGCTTCAAGCGGGAGACGAGAATACTAAATTCTTTCAAAACTTTGCAAATGGTCGGAAGAGTGCAAACACTGTTTGGGAAATTCCTAAAGGAAATGGTGAGAAGGCTTCCTCATTTGAGGACCTGGCTTCCTTCGGTATTAGTCATTTCAAAGCCCTCTTCAGAGCTTCTGCAGAAGCTTCCATAGCTGAAGTTATCAGAGTTGCCCAGCTTTTTCCTAGTTTCATTGATGAAGAAGGCAACGAGGCTATAATGGCTCCTGTCACGAAACAAGAAGTGGAGGATATCTTCAAAGGAATGCCAAAGGATAAAAGTCCAGGTCCGGATGGATGGACTGTCGAATTTTTTCAACATTTTTTTGATGTTCTTGGAGAAGAGCTGGTCGCCGTAGTGGAAGAATCCAGAGTCTCTGGGACCATTTTTCCGACCTTCAACTCCACCTTCCTTGCCTTGATCCCTAAGACTGATCAGCCCAACTCTTTTGCTGATTTTCGCCCCATTTCTTTGTGCACTTGTGTCTATAAAGTTATAGCAAAAGTCATAGCCTCCAGGTTAAAGCCTTTTCTTTCCAGCCATATTTCCCCTGAACAATTTGGGTTCCTGGATGGTAGGCAAATCCATGAAGCTGTAGGGGTAACTCAAGAAACCCTCCACAGTCTGAAAGAATGTGGTAGAAAAGGGGCAATAATAAAAATTGACTTGTCTAAAGCTTATGATAGATTTAGTTGGCTTTATCTGCGCCTATTTCTCACTCACCTCGGCTTTAGATTTGATTTTTTCAGATGGATTATGAGCTGTGCCACCTCTACTGCTATTGCCCTCTTCATAAATGGCTTTGCATCCTCCTTTTTCAACCTTGAACGCGGTCTCAGGCAGGGTTGTCCTCTCTCGCCTTTGCTGTTCCTCCTGGTAGCATAAGGGTTAAGCTTAATGGTTCATAAAGCTAAAAGGTAGGGCAACCTTAAAGGCATTGAAGTGGCGCAAAATATCTGGATTACCCACCTCCTCTTTGTGGATGACATTTTTCTGTTTTTAAATGGGAGTTTGGAGGACTGTCGAGCCCTGCAAAATATTTTGGACCTCTTCCTAAAAGCTACAGGTCTCCAAATCAATTCTCAAAAATCGACTCTCACCCCTTCAGGTCTTTCTGCTGAAGAACTTGGAAGAGTGGTAAGTCTTTTGAATTTTGAAGTAAAGCCCATTCAGGACAACTTCAAGTATTTGGGCTTTTACCTCAAGCTAGACAACTACCGAATTCGGGACTGGAAGTGGCTGCTTGCAAAGATAGAAAAAAGGCTAAATCACTGGAGTTTCAGGTGGCTCTCAAGGGCTGGCAGACTGATCCTAATTAAGTCAGTGCTGATGGCCATTTCAGTATATTGGGCCAGCCTCTCCTAGGTTCTGAAAGGAATTTTGGCCTCCATAGATAAAATGTGCAGTAAATTCCTTTGGGCAGGGTCGAAAACAGAGCATGTCACCCCATGGGTCACTTGGGACCAAATCTCCAGACCTAAGGAATGGGGAGGTTGGGGGATAAAAAAATTGTCTTCTTTCTCAAAATCCCTTGCAACCAAGCTGGCCTGGCGCTTGATCTCTACAGACTCTCTTTGGGTTTCGGTCATCAAAAGGAAATATCTCAACCAAGCTCTGGTTCTGGACTGGATTCGCTCTCCAGTTAAGTCCTCAAAAAATGCTTCTGTAGTTTGGAAAGAGGTTTTTGCGTCGGTTCAAACAGTCGAGCAAGGTTTGGCATGGAACATAGGTGATGGTACTCAAGTCCGTTTAGGTTGCAATCCTTGGGTTGGCTGTTATGACAATTTCTCTCTTTCTCCGGCTTTGGTAGAGTTTCTTAATGAAAGGGGTTATTACTCTTTGAACCAGGTAGCTGATCCCAGATCAACCTCCCTTATGAAACAAGGCTGGCCATTAGGCTTGGATTTGTAGTTGGATGATAGGCGGATGGAAGAATGGAACCGCTATGTCTCAACATTACTTTTTTCTTTTGTCCGGCTCTCGAATGCAAGAGATGAGCTGCGCTGGGTTCATGTGCAGACAGGTTCTTACTCTCCAAAGTCGGGCTACAAATGGCTGATGTCCCAAGTAGGGAGGGGGGCTTTGAGTTGGTGGTACAAATCAATCTGGTAGCTGAAATGCCCAGCCAAGACCAGATTATTCTTCTGGTGCATTCTTCAAAAAAAGGTGCCAACATGGGACTTTCTACAGAAGAGGGGAAAATCAGGACTGAGTTGGTGTTCCCTCTATAAGTCGGCCGAAGAAACTCCTCTCCATCTCTTCCTCCATTGCCCTTTCAATTCCAGTCTATGGGCTGAAACTTTAAGATTGATCAATATTCCTCTTAGCTGGTGCGGTGATGATTTTATTCAAGCTTGGAATCAGTGGTGGCAGGAGGCCCCAAATGATAAATTCAGATCAATCCCTCTTCTAATAGCATGGGGAACCTGGATTGCTCGTAACCGGGCTATTTTTAATGAGCAGTCTTTTCCTCTTGCCAGACTGGCAGCAGAAGGAACTGCTATATATGACAGTATCCCTTCTCCTTCAGGACCAGCACCCCCTCGAAACATTCAGCCTGAGGTGATCAATGAATAAATCCCATGGGATTTTTTTGAAGGGGCCTCTGATCCAAATGGCTCTTATGGTGCTGGTCTAGTTATTCACCTATCTCTTGCAAACTCCCTCCGAGCTTCGGTGAGCCTTGGGCAAGGGTCAAACAACTTTGTAGAACTTAAAGCCCTTCATTTCCTCCTTTGCTGGTTGATTTCGAAACACTTGAGGCAGATCCAGATTTTTGGTGATTCTAGAAATGCTGTGAATTGGTTTAATGGGACTCAGCAGTGTCAAAATTATATTTTGTTACCTTTGCTTAAAGATATTCGTCGCATCAAATGTTTTTTCACTGAGATCTCTGTTTGTCACATTTACAGGGAAAGGAACCAGGAAGCAGATCACTTATCTAAAGAAGGTTCTCAACAAGATTTGGGGTCCTGGACAGTAACTGAGTTGGTGAATTACGCTGTTCATGCAAGGGAACATCCGGTTTTTGCTTGACTCTGTTGTTTTTATTGATGTTATGTACATATTTGCTGTTAAAACTCTATTACACTACTTCATTGGGCTCATAACTGTTTTCCTTATGTAAGGAGGTTATGGGTTCCTTTTTTCCTATATACTGGTGATAGGTGACTGGGATAGTTTCTACTGCCAGTCCCTTTTTTTGATAAATGGAAGCCTTGAGCTTCGCCTTGGCATCTATCACCTTTTTGTTTCTCATCTATGTTTCGGCTTAAAATCTGAGGGATGATGAACAAAAGGAGATTCTTTGGTTCTAGACTGATATATTTGACTTTTATTGGCTGCTTGGCATTACCCCAGGTCTTGCAAAGTAGCTGATTCCTCTCCTCACAAAGGAGAATGGAACTGTACTGAAATGCTATGCATATGCTCTGAGACTATCTATTTCTAATAGAGAGTTCGATTTTTTCTGTGGAAAAAAAAATGAATTTTGACCGAAATAGATTAGGGTTACCAACTCAAGTTTTAGTTAAATACTACTCGAATTTTCATTATCAGGGGTGGAACCTTGATAGAATCTTTGTTGTAAAAGATCAATGTATTGGGCAACTATAACTGTTTTGAGCTAGGCATCAATAATAAAGAGACCATTCACAGGATTCATGAGCTATGTTAATGGTGATGCTCTTTCCTATGTGTTAATGTTTTCCTCTATATTTTCATGTTGTGCATTAGTTTCTCTGATTACAAAACATAAGTTTTAGATTAAGATTTGCTGAGAGAGAACCTTAATTTTGTCTGTTTTTTTATATTAATGTTTTCCTTTGAAGTATATTTAAATAATTCTTAACTTCTCTTTAGCTATTATTGAACTCACTGCTTTCTTTCATCTCATATTCACACTACCACAAGATTCACTCTACTAGATAGCTTGCCCTGTGAATGCCCCTTGAAAAATTTGATGCATAATTCAGCCTCTTATGACTCCATAGCCTAATGGATTAAGCTTCACAGCTCTATCTGTCCAACCACCCAACCAATCAAAACAAACAGTTCTCATAATCTCTATAACTAGCCTAATATCATAAATTATAATCATCAAGATAAATCATAAATCATAAAGAAAAGAGAGAGCCCTCTCTGAATCTAGGAAGGCTAGGTCCTGGACTCCAAAGTGGTTTGATGTTGCTCTCTGTCGTTTTTTCTTACCAATCTTACAAATTATGGAGGGCTAACAACTGGGACTACTAGATTGATTTTCATTATATTCGTTTCAATGTTACAATGCATATATATACACACCAAAGAATTCATAAACCTCAATCCATTAACCCTGGATTAGAACATAACTGTAGTTCCCTTGGCTGGATCTACAAAATATAATGGAAAAAAAAACCATCATGCCCAAAACCATGTGAAAAATCCATGCAAAAAACCATAGGCAAGTCTGCCCACCTGATATAGGGTCCAAATTTGTTTTTCTTGGGGCGCTACCATAGACCTTGTGTAGGGGGGCTACCGCCCCCCTAAAAATCCCCCAAAACGGGGGTATGTCGCCCCCCCTAGGACCCTGCCCCGCACGTGTGACTAGTCCCGGAAACAATATAACACAAACCTAACATTATCCTACTTGTTGTTTTATTTTCGACACAGGGGTTCACAAGAGGGCTTAGTCATTTGTATAGTCCTACAACGCCCATTGATTCTCTACACCAAGAAAAATTCTAAGTGCCCATAGACTTTGTCAATGCATCTACAACATTCTTCAAAGTGTCCACCTTTACCAGCAACACCTTTTTGTCCTCAACCATATCCCTCACAAAGTGATACTGAACATTAATGTGTTTTGTCTTTGAATGATACATAGGGTTCTTTTCCAAGAAAATTGCACTTTGGTTGTCACAGTTTATCCTTATAGCTCACTGTAATAACCCCATACTTGAACACAATCTCTGAACCCAAACTGCTTCCTTGCTTGAATGAGTGGCTACCATGTATTTAACCTTTGTAGTGGAAAAAGCCACTACAAACTGTCTTTTCTCATTTAACTAAATATAACTCCAAATAGTTTAAACACATACCCACTTGTAGATCTTCTCTGATCTAGATCTCCAATCCATTCTGCAGCAACAAAGCCAAAAATGTTCAAAAAAATGTCTAGTCCTGGTATTCCTTGGCAGCATAGACTATAATCACTAGTGCCACACAAATATCTGAAAACCCGCTTCACTGTTGTCCAATTCTCCTTCCTTGGTTTTGACATAAAACTTTCAATATTCCCATTGCATATGTAAGGTATGGTCTAGTACAAACCATTACATACAATAAGATACCCAATTCACTTGCATATGGAATAGGGGACATGTCCTCTTCCTCTTATTGTGACTAGGGACAATGTTCAATAGATAACTTTACACCTACAAGAATAGGAACCTTCACCAGTTTCCTATCATGCATATTAAACCTCTACAATATTGTCTCGAAATACTTCCTCTGGTTAACCGTAGATTCCTCTTTGCTCGATTTTGTTTAATTTCCATGCCCAAAATATAGTTTGTAGAACAAATATCTTTCATGTCAAATTTGGAGGGCAATTGGGTCTTCAAATCTTGGATAATTTCTTTGTCATTTCCAATCAACAACATATCATCCACATACAAGAACAAATAAATAACACGGTCACCAATTAATTTAAAATACACACAATGATCCACTTTTCTTGTGGTGAATCCAAGTCCCCATATTTATGTATCAAATTTCTAATACCACATCCCTGATGACTATTTAAAACCATATATAGAATTTTTTAATCTGCACAACAATTCTTTCTTACCCTTCAACACAAATCCTTTAGGTTGCTTCATGTAGATCTATTCTCCCAGATCCCCGTGAAGAAATGTTGTCTCCACATCCATCTGTTCTACCTCAAACAATCATAGATGCCTCAAGATATCTTCACCAATACCTAAAGTAATTTTCTAGTCTCCACCCTTAGGCTTTACCATGTATCCAAACATTATGGGTCAAGGGATTTCTAGGCCCTTGGAAATTTTCGTGAGACCACCTCATCCAGTTCTAAAATCATCTAGAAATCTAACTCAACCAAAATGAAATAACCAAATCACACCATGACTATCCAGAAATGGAAAGGAAAGGCTGAATACCATTGTTAAACCTAGAAAAACCTATGCCAACGACAACAAGAGAACCAAATACACAAATGCATATACCATGCATGCTAAAACTAGAGAGGAAATCATACAAGAAACTTGATACATGCAAGTCATCTCATTGTAGTCGCTTGATCCAACTCTTCCTTACTTGATATTTGCTTCCCCTTGCTTTCTTGTCCTTCTTTTGCCTTCCTTTCTCCTATGCTAAATTTCTTCAAAAATTATCTAAGTGAGAGAGAGATAGAGAGAGAATAGAGAGAGGGATCCAAAAATGAACTAATAAAAGGGTAAACTGAAAAAAGATGTGATTTGATCCTTGGTATCCTTTTATCGTTGAGGCCTATGTTCTCTTAATTTTCCCTTATTTTAATTTAATTTCTGGCTCACATGCAACCTGTGACCTTTCACCGTCCTTTTCTCTTATTTTCCATTATTGTCATAAATAAATGGCAAATAATGCATCTTTTCCTTTTCCAATGCATTTTCCTTTTCCTTTAAGCCATAATAAACCAAATGAACACTCACTGGGATATTTTTCCCAATATTCAACTTGGAATACATGTCGCGTGACCTTGGTATTCTTTTTTACATTATTAAATGAACTTTTAACTCGGGGTTGTTACATAATATTACTACAACTTCATGACACATAACCAATTTCACTAGCATAGATTGTGCATGGTGGTTTGCAAGTTCCAAATGAACTGCGTATTGACAATTTAAATGCACACCTAATCAAAGACTTCTTGCTCCTATTTTTCCTCAACCAAGTAAAATATGATAAAAGCCTCATACTCTAGTAACATATGGAATCAAAGTTCAAGATAAATACCTGGCACTAGAGCGTAGGTGAAAAATAGGAGATATATTGTAAGTTTCTTGGAGAACAATCCTCCTCAATTCCTAAAAAAAATTAAAATTTTGATTAAGAAACTGCAGTAAAAAGGTGGTTATGGTCTAATGCATAAATAAAGGAAAGTGTGATTCACTAGATCCCTCACACAATCAATACCCATATAACGAACATAAGACACCATAAAACTATTAATTTCTACTATAAAAAAGATGGAAAAATATCTCAGTATAACAATCAAAGACACATTATGAAATCCTTCCTATTTTTAACGAGATGCAACTCCATCTACAAAAAATTAACTCTAAAGTCTCACTAATGGTGAAGAAACTACATAACTTGGAGCACTCCACTTCTGAAGAAAACACACGGACCCTAATACTATAATATGTATTTTAGTTCTGAACGTTTATATTATTTGAATGTTTATATTACTATAATTTGTTATCCATTTTTAGAATTTATTAGACTATTAAGACTATACTAGTATATTAGTAATTTTGAACAGATTTTATTATGGCTCAAAGCCACTTATCTGTGCTACTTTTTAGTTTCCCTATCGACAAATCAACACTACTATATTATTGATTTTTTTTATTAGACAATACACATGGTTAAAGAAATAAAAATACAAAAATAAACTTCATCCCTAGTTTATACCATTCAAAATTGACGAATTTAATCATTATCTTTAGTTGAGATAGTAATTTGTTTATCACTACAAAATTCATCGGCCAAAATATTCTTTATTAATAGTTTATTATTCACTTATAGTTACTATTTATGAAAGATTACTCCACATAAGTGATGATGGGTGATACTTATATTGATTTGTGATGATAAATTTTTTACTACGTTTCTAACGAAGAAAAATGTTATTTAAAAGAGTGAGAATTTTCTTTGATATAATTTCAGAATACTCGTGTAATGGATTTTTGTAATTAGTCTAAAATTGTGGGTGGACATTTCACCTTAAAAAATTGAATTTTCTATAGTATTTATAGATTGTGTACAAAATTAAAATTATAAAACGTTGATATTTTCAATCTAAAATTAAATATACTAATTTATAAATTTATAAATAGTTATCTAGGTGTGAGCATAGTTGTGAAATTTGTGTAAAATGATGATGGACATCAACAAGCATTACACGATTTGTTTATACATATTATGAAATGTCATGTTATTTTAAAACTGTAAAACTTCAAAATCATTTTAATCAAAAGTTTAAAATTGAAATATATAATATGAAGGTGTGAAAATTTAAAAATATTAAAAAAATTACTTAAATGAAATAACTTACAAAGTGTAAAATTAATTTCAATATTTTAAATAATTTATTTTAAGAATATTTAATTTATTTCTTCTATATATTCTTTAGGGAAAAGGAAAATATTTAAATAATAGATTCCTAAAACATTTTAGACAAAATATAACTTGAAATTGGAAAATTTTGTAGCTTAGTTATTACCTAATCAAATATGTAGGTAACTATATGACGGATATTTTAAGAGTGTGTATTAATCTTTTAATTATATATAAATACAATTAAATATTTTATTTATATAAAAATATAAAAATATTGGTATTTATAAATAGATATATTTCATTGTTATTTATATATAAAAAAAACAATCATTTTCAAAATATCTTTAATTATTATCAATATTTTAAAAAGTAATAATTTTATTATTAATAATAAAAATATAATAATTAATATAATTAAAATGTTAAAAAAAATATATCATATTAATTTTATAGGTTTTTTCAACATCCTTGATCAATACATCCATTTCATTAATATAATTTATTTCTAAAGAACATGTTATGAAATAGATAGATGACATTGTAATTTTTGTAATTTGTTATCATTATAATTTGTGAAAAATTTATTTGTTTTAAGATATATATCTCATAAATCTTACTGTAAAACATATATTTATGTTGTCAAGAAATATGGGTTTGGGGGATGAGAACAAAAATGAGATGGGTACGTCACTTTTTGAAATAAGGTATGTGGGTTCTTTAGGGATATATATATATATATATATATATATATATATATATATATATATATATTTTCCAAATTTAAACAAGAGAAATAAAATACTTATGATTTAAACTTTAAAGATTTAACATGCACATCATTAAACATTCAACATTCACATTGAAATTTCAAAATTTCTAGTTTGATATCAAGTGAAAAATGGAGTTTACATATTAATAAGAATCATGATATATGTCCAATGTCATACTACATTCAAAATTTTCCTAAAAGCATCTCCAAACAAGAACTAGGAAATTTTAAATAGTGAACAGTGACTTTCTCAAGCCATGTCATCAATATACATGTCATAAGTATCACTTGGATCTTTTGTTAACAAGTTCTCTAGCTACATAGCTACAATAGTAATGACCTTAACATAGCAACAATAGTAATGACATCCAGCCTACACAATGAATCTACAGTGGCCATCTCTAGGTCGAAACTACAGAAAGAGAAGTAAAAAGGCCAAGCTTGAAAATAATTACAAAAAAATCAGTGAAAATAATTGACCCTAATGTTCCTGATTTTGGGGTTCCATTAAATTCTTGTCATGTTCGACACACCCAGTTATACAAAAGAACCCAAATTTTCGTTGCAAATAACCTCGTGCTTACTCGAAGAACCCGTGATTTTTTGGTGCGTGTTAGAAGAACCCGTACCCAAACTCGGTACTTGGGGATGAGAACCGGGGACATGTTTGAGAACCCCACCCTGAGTTCACTAACTCGTGCAACATATATATAATTTTTATTATTATTATTTTTAACGGTTTTAATTAATTTTTGTCTTTGAAAAACTATTTTATGTTTTGACATTTAATATAGAACGATATTATAGGATTTAATTTTATAAAATATTGAATAATAATAAAAAATAATGTGAGTAATAAATAATAACAATAAAGATATTTAATTCAATATGTGTAATTTTTTATTAATAAAAATACAAAATATAATTTAAATAATTGTGTTTTAGATTAAGTGGATTGTCATTAAGTTTCAAACCAACTAATGGTTTAGGATGAATTTAATTCAACAAGATTTAAAAAAAAGGAAAGAGTCCAAGTTAAAAAAGAATTAGATGTCAGAAAAATAATTAATTTAATAAAAGTCAAAAAATTAAATAATAATTTATATAAAACTAATGATCATAAAGATAGTAAAGGTAAATAGAATGAAGAAAATATATAATACATTAATAATTTATAAGAAAAAGTTCAAAGATTATAATTTGATAATGAATATAAATATAAATGATTTTGATATAATTAAATATAAATAAAAATAATAATATTTCAAAAATATTATTTAATAATAGATTAAATAAAAGATTATATCTATATATATCAGTTTTGGGGATTATATTTTCATGATGTCCAATATATTATACTAATTGGGGTAGGGAATTGAACCGATGACTTCACATCAATTAGTGCTTTAATAAAGCACTCGATCACCGTCTATCCAAAACTCTATGGACAAAATTAAATATATATTAAAAATAAAAATAAATAACTATTAAATAAATATAAACTAATAAAAAAAAATTAAGGGTTAAATAAATATATAATGATTTAAATAATTGAATAAAATGAAATAAAATAAATCTTAATTTTAGAAAATTAATATATATATATATAGATTAAGTGAAATAAAAACACAAATTAGTAATAATATAGCTATAAATAGATTATTTCTATTAATATGTAACAAATTAATAATAATAATATTAAAGGGGATAAATAAATAAATAAGTATTAATAAAAATAGAGATATAAATATAAAGAAAAAATTGATTAAAATAAATAAGAAGAATGATTCGAGGAGAGAGCAGGGATTCAATTTCTACTGATTCTCCATCCATCGTCTCTATTAATATTGTTGGGAGGTTGCTTCTCTATCTCGATGGATTACCAAAACTTCCTCCAATGATAATGAGTGATCTTAGCATGGAAACAAACATCCTTACTAGAAATGTGATTTTGAGTATTTGCAGAATGTTTAGCAAGAGATGAAGAACGAGAGCAATTTAGCTTAATGTCTATAGCACGATTATGAATTCTACGCTTAATAGAATAATACATCTCATCTATATAAGTATTCCCACATTAACAGAGGATCATGTAAACACATTTAATGTTAGTGGGGTCGAGCCGGTTTATGAAAATCCTAAGAGAACACTGAATATTATTAAGAAATTTTAAGGTCACAGATATATTCTTCTTCTTAAGAATACGGGCTAACTTATTAGTGGTTTTTTGAATAAAAATAATATGAAAAGTGACAATAGGGTTGTTGGGATCACCCTTAGCCTTGGGTAAATTTTCCACTATTTAGTAGGCTTTCAAGTATTGACCATTTTTATGAAAACCTCATAAAATATGAGCTTTCTCATCTTTAATATGGATATCATCATAAATCGTCAAGGCTCTAGTAGCAAGGGTGTTCAAAACATTGAATTTTCGAATTAGGTGATGGTGGGAATTGGCTTGGAGATATTGTTTGGTGTGAGCCTTCTTGCGGTAAACCTAATGGGAGATGAGGCCATGCTCCTTCTTGGTTATGGGGACATCAAGAAAGGGAAACCTGTCATTAAATTCAATCTCCATAGCGAATTTGATAAATTAAGAAATGCAATTAAGATGACGCTTAAAGATTTCAATATTTTCCCAAATATGGGGCTAAATGATAAAAGTATCTTAAAAAATATTTTCCAAATATTAGGGTGGAAAGGGGTAGAAGAAATAGATTTAGTCTTAAAATCAGTCATGCAAATATTTTCCACAATAGGGGAGAGAACGGATCTCATAGCAACTCCAAAGGTTTTCTCATAAATTTCATTTTCAAAGTTGAAGAGAGTAAAATTTAAGCAAATACTGAGTAATTTAGTTGTATTTGGGTCAAAAATTTTATTTATATGCTAATGGCCTCGTTAATGTGGATCTTAATAAAAGGAAATACAAAATCAAAATTAGCCAAAATATCATTGGGATAAAGCTTAAATCCTCTAATTTCTTTGATGAAAGAGGAATGGGGATGAAAGAGGAAGGGTCTTTGATGAAAGGGTGATAATTACCAACAAGTGTTGAGATTCAAGAAGATGATGAGCTTAGTCAAAAGAGTCGCCTTCACTAAGTGGGCCCGCAAGCTATTTTTGGTGCAAGCCTATTTTTAGACATGGTGATCATATTTCAGAAGTTGCAGGATGTTATTTGTGGATGGTTGATCAAGTTGGAAAAATAGAAGAAATTATATTTTTATAATATTGGGTGAAGTCTATTTATAGATCATCTATCTAAAAATAGAACTGTCGATTATTATTAGCTCTTAATAATAATCCGACAATAAACAACAACTTATTCTCTTGGAGCACCTTGTTTCAGTGCACAGATTTGGAAAATCAGTGAGTTGAAGGAATTATGCAATTCCTAGGGTTTACTGGTGGTTCATGCACGGAGGACTCAGTTAGAACTGAAGTGGCAAAGTTATGACAGAGTTGGAAGAAGTAATTATGGAGTTGTATTTAGTTTAACTCAGTTAGACTCAGTTGAGCTAGTTGTATCTAGTCTAACCGAATGATACACTAGTGAGAGTGGAGTGAATTAATTAGTTAATTAATTCACAAATAATAACTCATTAATCAACTGAACAATACAGCAGTTAACTACAGTGCATGGCAGTTTCAGTGGAGACCCAGTGGAGAGATAGGTGAAAGGGCAAGATAGACTATCTGTTGTGACCATAGTGATGCATGGATTGCATCTATATATACATTGGAGTTGCCACCATAATTACATAGTCGTAAGGCAAGGGTAATTCGGGACCATCGCAGCTATTATTTAGCAGACGATGTTGAGGTGCTAGCCAGGAGGGCAATAGGATCGTGCATGGATTTGCGTATTTCTTTCTATGTTAAAAGAATTGCACCGAGAGCGCTGAAACTCCTATATGAGATTGTTACATGATCTCCATGATACATAATATATGATAGTTGGGGTTTTGAGCTTCAGGCTCTCCTGTTAAACAACTATGTTATGTGCGATTGTTTTTATTTATGCTTCACATGTGTTTGCAATTAATTTTCCGCAAAATACTAACAGTGGAATGATTCTGTATTTTTCAAGAAGTTAAATATTGTGAGATCAGGGGAATCTGGATATATGCATGCTTAGTGTATACTAATTTCTACACGGTATCATAGTAGTGTTAATTCTTGAAGATTGCAATTGTGAAGAATTGCTGAGTTTGTGCTGGTGGACAATTCGAATTTGCTATAGAAAATTATTGGTGCAGAAGTTGAGTATATATTGAAATGTATTTAAATGGGTTGCGATTGGAGTATTCCCTTGATGGGAGCTTGAATTACATAGCCTGGAAGTATAGAATGAAGGTGGTGCTGGAGGATAATGGACTGAAGGATTTCATCGATAGCGATGTTCCTAAGCCGGGATATAGCGATGCTGCATTACTTGATGCATGGCAAAAAAAGATAACAAAGACAAGAATAATTTTGTTGGAAGGTGTGAAGGACCATATTGTGTCCAGCCTTCATGGGAAAGTGACTCCATTCTTAATGTGGAAGGCTTTGACAGATTTGTTCCAAAGAAGAAGTGACCAGAGGAAGTTGGCACTTAAAGACAAGCTCAGAAAAATAAAAATGGAGAAGGGCGACAATATTCCAAAATATCTCAGGGCGGATATGTGAAGATGGGTTACGCTTTGTGAGAATCGGGGGCGGAAATTTTTTTTCGGCAATAGTTCGGCCGAACTTTCTTAGAAAGTTCGGCCGAACTTGTGATTCCATTAAGATTGACGACACATTGACGGCGTGGGCAAATAGAATTTTTGCCGGAGATGGGAAAACCGGCAACAAAAGTTCGGCCGAACTTTGAGTTCAGCCCACAGGGGCGTCACTCACAAACCAATATTATATCATGTGCATTCATATTGGGGTAAAAAAAATCAAAAAATCAAAAAACATTATATTGCCTTTATAACTAGAGGGGAGGGGTTTTTTTATTTATTATATAAAATATTTATATTTTGAGGTTTTTTTTTTTAATTTTTATGGCCAAGCGGAGTTAGGAAAGTCGTGGAAAGGCGAGAAGGCGAAGACCGCGAGGGGGAAAATGCGATTTTTGGTTCGACTGGTGCATTTGGAGTAGAGCAAGGTTTTAGTTCGACTGGTGCATTTGGAGCACAACTCACCTTCCCTTCCAGGTCTGAGGTACTGTCCACCTTTTACTCGGCATCTACACTTTCATCTCTATATGCTTGGAGATCTACACACTTCTTGGAGATTGTGTAATAGATGCATTTAATTATCATACAAAGGATGGGGTGCCGGTTAGCTTCCATGGATGGAGCCGGATGCACGCATTGATAGATTCATTCATTCAGGGAAGCGTGCCTCACCAGCTTTTGAAGTCAATAGCCTTACCACGGTTGATAGCCTACTGCTTTTGTCTATTTGGTCTATGAAGGTGCATTTGGAGCAGAGCAAGGTGGGAAGGCATTGAGGGGTTTTGGTTCGACTGGTGCAGGCTTCGGAGCAGAGCAAGGTGGGAAGACAGAGCGCGGAGGAGCACGGGAGAATAGGAAAATTTGATTTGAGCTTTGGTTGGAGTTTTGGTTCGATTGGCTTGGACTGGAGGAGCGGGGTTAGGGAAGTAAACACGATTCTGAGTTTTCAGCTGCGATTGCTTCAACTAGTATGTGAGATATTTGTAGACTTTTTAAACTTTTCTCCTATACCATAGAATGCAGCTTGCTTTGATGGGATTGATTAGCCTTTCGCTCCATAGAAACAGACTTATTTATGACCTTGATCTCCAGTGGATAGGTCTGCAGCTTATAATCAGAGATTAGAGCTGATGGAGAAGAAAAAATACTTGCCAGAGAGTGCGGTCTTGAGAGGGTTCTCCCCTTATTCATTCAGTCTCTTGAAACAGAGCTAAAATTCTCTTTCAGTACCTTTTCTATCCTTGATAGGACCTGCGGCCTAATCTCTGTAATTAGGTCTTTGTAAAACTGCCCAGAATTTCTACTTCTTGCTTCCACAATTTCGGTCTAGGGAACTCGATCTTTCTTGAGGTATAGTAATGCCAAACTGATTTTCTTTCTACCCATTGTCCAAAGCCTTACCTCTGATATCATGTTGAGAAATCTAAGGAAAAACAGATATAGAATTTATTACTTGATTTCTTGGCAATTCTTGACACTTTCTTGTGAGTTAACTTGGAGCATTAGTATTGTTATTTAGTTCTGTTTTATCATCAAGACACTTAGTTACTAGGTTGAATCAGGTATAAAGAATATTTGACACTTCTTCTAGGGCATACAAATGCACAGAACCATACCATAGATGATTTTGTCTCTTTCAAGGGATTCTAGATAGGCATTTGACACCTTCTAATGCCCAAAACAATTTGTAACAGAAACATGATATGCATACCAGAGATTTGGAGATATTTGTAGACTTTTTGAACTTTGCTCCTATACCATAGAATGCAGCTTTCTTTGATGGGATTGATTAGCCTTTCTCTCCATAGAAACAGACTTATTTATGACCTTGATCTCCAATGGATAGGTCTGCAGCTTATAATCAGAGATTAGAGCTGATGGAGAAGCAAAAATACTTGCCAGAGAGTGCGGTCTTGAGAGGGTTCTTCCCTTATTCATTCAGTCTCTTGAAACATAGCTAAAATTCTCTTTCAGTACCTTTTCTATCCTTGATAAGACCTGCAGCCTAATCTCTGTAATTAGGGCTTTGTAAAACTGCCCAGAATTTCTACTTCTTGGTTCCACAATTTCGGTCTAGGGAACTCGATCTTTCTTGAGGTATAGTAATGCCAAACTGATTTTCTTTCTGCCCATTTTCCAAAGCCTTACCTCTGATATCATGTTGAGAAATCTAAGGCAAAACAGATATAGAATTTATTACTTGATTTCTTGGCGATTCTTGACACTTTCTTGTGAGTTAACTTGGAGCATTAGTATTGTTATTTAGTTTTGTTTTATCATCAAGACACTTAGTTACTAGGTTGAATCAGGTATAAAGAGTATTTGACACTTCTTCTAGGGCATACAAATGCACAGAACCATACCATAGATGATTTTGTATCCCCTTAGGGTATACAGGCACCAAATGATAGGCGAAACCTTCTGTTAGTTTTATTTGCCTTGTTAGCATACAAAAGGGAATGAAACCCAAATAGAGGAAGTGGTACCATAGAATTTGAGAACCACTCTTGAGCCTAGAAGTAAGGCTAATGAACTATTATGCATAAATACATTTCAAAGAAATAAAATAAAAAATTTAAGGAAACACTCTCTTATTACTAATATAAAAGCAAAATAGTACTCACCTGGCAGATGCCAAGTTCTTCGCTAGTAGGTTCTTTAGGGGCTAAAAAATAAACACAGAATTGCCAAGACTGGCCTTTGAAACATCCAGTGTGGAACCAATGAGCAAATTAAGCATAATTTTTGTGTGGATTTTCCAAGCACCTTTGGAAACAGATTGGTTATATCTTCCATGATTTTTCTTAGAAGCCCATCCTTTAGAAAGAATCTATCTTTGGCAACCCAAGTTTCTGTAAGAAAAGGGCTTAGTGATTTTGGTTGGATTCGTCTTACCATTTTCTCCTTTGTTTGGTCTAGATGTAAGATAACTTTCAAAGGCTTTAAAAATAATTCTATAAAATGGATTGGCATGATTTTGTAAATGATATATCATGTTAAATCAATGCCAAGTCCTTTCTTCTTGGAAAGTATATCATAGCAACACATATCGGAGCATAATAAAAAATGAATAAGAAAGTGAAGTCATGTAAAGCTCCTGTTATATTCTTTCCATTGCCATATAAGACTGTTTTGTAAACCCCATAAAAAGATACATTAGTACATTTTTACAACATTTCCGGGTTTCCCACACATATGAAAGGGGTTGACTTGTCACTTCATTAACAATAATTGCTCTATCTATTCATAGTATAGCTTCATTCTTGATTTTTTTTAAAATTATTTTATTTTCTATGGACCTAAACAGATTTCAGAAATTAAAAACAAAGACTAAGTGTGCATACCTTTTGCCAAGGTACAAAACCATTCTTACTGTGATAGCACCCATCCTAATTTCTCCGTGGATGAACAAATCTCCAAAATTAAACATTGCCTAATCGAGATCTGCTGTTTCCCAAAGAAAAAACTGTTCTTGCTAATGACAGTTTCTCAAGATCTAACCTATCTATTGGACTAAGATCCTCTCAATTTTTCAACACAAGACATGGGAAATTTCTATGGATGCTTGGTGGGTTTATTGCTACTGCTAACATTCATTTGCCAATAATATTTCTGCTACAGTTCACAACATACAGCATACAGAGGAGAGCCAAAAAGATATAGGAAACTCCACTACAGGTTATAAATACTGAGCTTAATTCGATAAATGAAAAAGAAAACGAACAGAAGATGCAACAGAGGTATCCACATCAACCTACACAGTGATTTTAAACTGGACAAAATCCCTTCCAGAAAAAAGATAAAATCAGACCTATATTAATGAACAAAATTTAAACTGTATAGAGTTTTCCTTAGAGACAATCATCTTACTGAGTCTGATCAGTTCTGTCTTTCCAACTGTATGCTCATTGGTGTTGATTGCCAGTTTAACGCCCATGCTTCCTTCAAATTAAATATTTCCCTTCTCGAATCTGTGGAATGTTGCAAAACTATTGCAAGGGTATGTAATTTGGTGCCCCCTATAGAGGATAGTGGGTCACGCAGTCTAAACAGTCCACATTTTCACTTGGAAAACAATAGAAATTGCGGTAAGATTTTGAGAAAATCTTCTTGAAATTTTTGAAAATCCGAGTTACAGCTGTCAAGCTTCAGGATTTTAGGTGCCCCTAGGGTTTTTGATGGTGATAAATCATTTCCACCATAAAAGAAAACGATTTAAGCAATCCCAAAGTCGGATTTCTTGAAAAATTCTCACCGAATTCCATGAAATTGTGGCGTCTTTAGACAATGCCAATAATGGGTAGGCTCTTTGGTGGAAGGTAGTCACTCTGGTCACTAAAATATTCTTCAGGGATGGGGTAAGATGGTTACAAGAAGTGTGAGAGGTAAGATAGGACCAACTTTCCAGCAGGCTTCTGGATGCTTGAAAAATGGTGGAGATCCTTTTAATAACCAATTCGAATAGAATATCAATGGATTGGAATCACAGCTCCATCTCTTTGAGGATTACAAGGCAAGAGAGGCTAGGATTAGAGACCGTGTGCAAAGGATAGGATTTAGGAATGCACCTTCTAAGTTTTTCTTTGGAACTTAAAGCACAAGCATAAATAAAAAGGATTCTTGCCATCCAACATCGTAGTGTTTAGAGAAGATGAGTTGGTGTTTTCCCCTAAGGGGATACCCTAATTTTTTTTTGCATGTCCACAAATCCATGAGCATTTTTTCTTGATATTTTACAAAACTCCTTCTAGGATAAGCCAAGGAATGCTAGAGCACTACAATTACTACCAATATAGACTTCCAAATGTCAATTTTCCTCTAACTAACAACCATCTACTACATTAATGGTTTGTTTAATCTTTAATATTTTATAATAACTAGAACCAATCCCTCTTCCCATATCCATTTGGATTTAGAAAGATTCCAAGGCATTTGAATGCTTCCTTGAATTCAATATGAGGGAAAAAATTGTAACTAACTTTCTAGTTTAGTTTCCAAGCATAATGCAATTTCTTGAACTTTAACCTCCACAATCATAACAACACTTTATATCTCTAGAATTTCGTATAGTTTTTGTTGCTTCTCTTAGAGATCCATTACTTAACAAGAGTACATTATCTATGAATAAAAGATGAGATAAGGATGATACCCTTGTAATATTGGTTTGTAAGTTGGGGTTCTAACTTTTTGTTAGAGTTTTATTGAGAAGTGTTGTAGCTCAAATGTTCTAGGTGGGTTGGGATATCGAGAACCCACTGACAGGGCAAAGTGTCTACACAAACTGAAAAATCCCTTGGGAAGCAAATGCCAGAATTGAAGGCAAGTACCATGCAGTGCAGCTGTCCTGGACTGTAAAATAACCTTGACCTCAACTTTTGGAGTTGGTTCTATTTTGTATAATTTGTCTGTTTATTTAATTGTGTCTGAGGTCACTTTCAACCCATTGATATTTCACTGTGGGATTTTCTTTTTGTGTCCACTGGAAGGTTGAAGCAATTGATCTTGATGGGGTATTGAACTGTGGTTCAGAAGTTTTCTGAATCATAGATTACTTTGTTGAGTTAGATGGCTTGTCAAAAATGAGTATGATCTTTAAATTAAAATTATATCAGTGTTCTGCAATGTATTGATCTGTTGCTCTATTGGGTAGTTTACATTAACATCGCTGTTAAAAGGAGATCTTGTTTGAGGAAATTTCTGAATTGTAGCATACTTTGTTGAGTTAGAGGTTTTTTTTACATATAATTTTTAAATAAACAACTACTGTTAATATATCTACCTATATATATAATTTGTTATATTATAATGTATGTGTAGGATGTAGGTTGGCCTTTTCATCACGCTATCAAAAAGTTACATCTGATATGTCGTTGTGTTACTGGGCTGCCTGATTGATTTGCCTGATGGGAAACCAGACTATTTGAACAAATTTATAGTCTTCAGATTGCTGAGATTTTGCGTTACAAGAGCATCTGACATGACAAAGACTGCTGAGGATAGGCACGCAGGCCTTTTCTTACCGATTTCCCTTCCATGATATGCATTGACATAAAAATTGAGTGCTTAAGACCCAAGACTATAGAGTTGACAATAAAAGCCATGCTTTTATGGTTCAACGCCCTTGGCTGGTGTTCCCATATTGCTCTATCCCCAAGCGCGTTAGAGGGCTTGTTAAAATTGAGTATGATCTTTAAATTAAAATTATAGCAATGTTCTGCAATTTATTTTTCTGTTACTCTATTGGGTAAACCTACATTAACATAGTGGTCAAAAGGGGTATTTCTAAGTAGGCATTGCATCAAAAAATTTGAGAATCACATGGCTATGTTCAAAATCTATTTATAATTTGAATGCCTCATTACATTGTTTCTAAAACATAGGAATCCTCTGCAGGTCTACAATCTATATGTATCAGGTTCCATATTCTAGATGATCTGAAGGAATGAGAAATGATTAGTACATTGATTGACTGGATTTTTACGTGCATAAGCTGTATGCTACTATTATTTGATTTTATTAGTAGTCTCTTTCAAACTGGGCCTTGTTTTAAACGTGGTGTTCATTCACTAGTGATATTTGCTGAAATATTAAGCAGTGGCTTTGGAAATCGTTGTTATCTCTGCCCTATCTAAATGATATGAGTTTCAAAGGGGCGAATATGTTTGCAAGCAGGTCCCAAGTCCATGTTTACGTCCTAAAACCTGGTGTGCACCAGATGGAAACACTTACAAAAATAAAATAAACCAGGCTATTAAATTCTGTCATTTTGGCAAGAGCTGGATTTTGAAATCTCAAGGTGGCCTTATTATGTTGTAGTGTAAAACACCTAGGACTGGTTTCAAAACATTTTGATATTTTCTTGTTCCTTCTTGTTTTTGCATATCCTCCAATGGTATTAGGTCCAATACAATGATTTCTACAGGATGGGCTAAGTGTTTTCTCAGCACTCAGCTTTTGGGTATAAGTTATTGTGGTGTTAAAGACTTCCCAAGCTTCAATGGGAATATGAGTGCTCAAACAGTAAGGCATACTGCTTTGCGTTTTCCCTGAGCATCTTCAATTCAAAATAAATATGGGGCCTACCAGTGTCATAAAAAATTCAATATGTATTTGTGACAACTATATATTGCTTGCTAATAACTTAAAAAACAATACTTCTATCACACAAGCGTGCACTAAGAATGTTTTGTTGGTTTGGTCTGTTAGATTGCAATTATACCAGAATATGACTCGAACCGTTTCTTCAACTCCATTTATTCCCAGCCTTTAGATAGTGGTACCACAACTGTATAGATGAAATAATCCATTGGATTCTATCTTCTAAAAATTGAAATAATTACTTATCTATACATTAATGATTAGGTATGTGCATATAACATGTCCATTTCATACGTTTTCCTCTTCAATGTGAGATTTTGCACGCCATAAGTTCACATAAGTTCACAAGATTTGACATTAAAGTTTTGATTATTTTCTTAGAGAACACAACATACTAAAGGATAAACATGTAATAGACCTTCTTATATCCAATAATTTGGATCATGTTGGATTAGGTAATGAATCTTTTTATATGCAATCATTTGCATTGTGCTATGTTAGGTATTTTCATTGTGCTATGTTAGGTATTGATTCAAACAATCAAACTTACTATTATAAATGTGATATAGATAAGAGAGATAATAAATTTTATTAATTTCCAAGAATAAACCACAAAAGTATGTCGGAAGGACTAAAGATAGTATATCCATTGTCAGTACAAAGTGGTTGTGCCAAGTCAATATGGTACGCAAGAGTAAGGATTATCGAGGAATGTAAAAGATGATTCAACTTAAAAATTTACATCAGGTCACTGCATGCATAAATGAGCACTTAATCTTTGTATCTTGCCTTTCTATTTCTTTTATTCTCAATCAGTAAAATATGAAGAATTTCTTTATATATCAAAGAAAAATCAGAATTGGGAAACTAAGAGCCAAGACCTAGATGAGAAAAGTCTCGAAGAATTCAAAAATTTAGAATCCATTTCATACCAACGAACAGTAAAAGCTATGATGGTTTGGTTTTGGCACGGTTTTGACCTCTTTAGGACACAAAAAATGATGTAAATAAGGCCAAAATTGAGGCAGATTTTGGGGCCTAAGCTTGCTTATAAGTTTTTCAATGTTTGACTTAATAAATCAACTCTCAAATATGTTTTAGTACTCTGTTTTATTTCTGGTTTTAGTTCCATTTGAGGAATCCATCGATAGTACATTTTGAATCAAAATGTTTCATCGCAATAGTAAGAGTTATTCATGTTTTTTGAAGATTTGAATTGAAAGTGCATACCTTGCTTCCTTGCTCATTTTTTTCATAATAAACCAATATGTTTGTGGAATTTTACTTACTTTTTCATTTATTTATGTGCAAAAACAGATGGACTTGTCTTATAAAATTACTATCGATGAAGAGAAACCTGTCATTGGCATTGTCAGGGGTCGAGAAGGTTGTACATTTGCTGAAATCCGTGATGAAATTGTGGATGATGGAATCATTGAATACCCTTTTGATTTTATCCATGATGGAGTAGCTCTAAATCCAAAGCAAGAGAAGAAATGGAAAGTTTATACAACACTTTTAGGCATCAAGAGGAAACTAGACACATTTGATGTGGAAACAAGGTGTTCAAACACAGTGGAAGCAATACCAATCTTTGAAAACACTGAAGAGAATGTGGAGGAACCTATGCATAAACAACCAAGAGTTGAAAATATGCCTTTTTCAGTGGAAGAAGCCACAATTGTTGATTCTTGTGTATTGGCATCTTGGGAAAAAAAAGTGAAAAATTTAATGGAAGAGTTTGTCAATGAGAAACTTACTCTCAAAGTATATTCAGAAAAGGGAGAATCTAAAATAAAGATCCATTGTGAAATTTGTGGCATTGATTATGGAACAGGTGATGTATCCTTGGTAGCGCGAACAATGCGCAACTTCAAAAACCATCATATGAAAACAACGTCCCATCAACAATGTCTTTCAATGCCAAGTGGTAGTGAAATTCCTTCATGTAACAAAGTACAACAAACAACGGTGGTTGGAGATCGATTTCATATTGATCAAGCAATCAAACTTCTAGATGATTTCAACAAGACACAAGAGCCTAATTTGTTCAAGGTGGTGGAAGCAACACTTGCAGACTATAAGGACATGAAAAAAGTGAGAGTTGAATGTACACGATGCAATAAATGGTTTTGTTTAGTTCCGACAAGTGGTAATATTTTCAGTTCTCTAAATGAACACATGAAATCAAAGAAGCACACTACTACTACGACAAATGAGGCTTCACATCAGGAGATTGGTACTGAGGAGTGGCATAGTTGGGAGACCTAAGAAGCCTACCAATGATAAGTCCCAACAAAGTTTGACTAGGTTCTTAGTGCCATCATCACCATCAGTATTACATAGAGGTTCTACAAGTGCAACTCCTACTTCAGGTGTGTTAATTAGTGGTTAATTAATAGTTTAGACTAAACTTGAATATGAATTTGTATATTATTTAGTTAGCGTACTTCTAATTATTTATTTATTTATTTATTGTGTTGTCATCTTATTATAGCTCAATTGTCTCCCTTGTTACTAGAATGTTGGGGCTATTGGTATCCTTATATTGATAGAAATGGGAAGAGATTGGAAACAAAGGTCCTAAAGGATGATCAAAGGGGTGGAAAATTATGGGCCATAGAGAAGCATACCAAGATCATTTATTTATAAATAGTTTTTGGTTATATTTTTGTTGATTTGTTTGTATGAATCTGATGTTAATTTTGTACTTTTTGGCTTTAGGTATAGTGAATACTTCAAATGGTGAATGTTCGAGATAACTCAACCTTTTTTTGCTACCTACTTTTGGTGTAAGTTTCTTTCACTAGCCATTTATCTTTTTGTAGTTGTGTTTCATTCAAACATTAATTTGGTATTTCTTCCATAAAAACAATATAATTACATACCTATATAACTATATGTACCCCTTACCTCAACACATATATACATTTTGAATATAAGGGCATCCCTTGCCTCAACACTTATGTTGGATGCCTTCTACTGTGGTTCTTCTGAAGTTGGTCCATTTAATCACGAAAAGCAAGAAGAATTGGTTCCTTTTTTATGAATATGTTTCGAAGAAACGTATGTGGTTCTTCTCACTAATGTTAATGTTTTACTTGAATTTTTAGATTAATGGTTCGCTTGCTAGAAAGGATATCAAGGATCTAATGGCACGGGGTTCAATCATGATGGTTTCTGTTCACTCAAGTCAACAAATTTACACCAGAGCAATGGATAACACATGAAGTGCATGTTTCGGGGAATTAACACCCTAGAGGTTGGTTGGGATTCAACCTCCACAGAGCAGGGGCGTACTATTTAACAGAGACTCACACAATCATGCATATTCATAAAAACGAAATAGAGCAGAATGAGAGGTTTACCCGTTGGTCCTACGTTTGAAGTAGATCCACGTGGAGTTCAAACTCCCTGCAACCGTACTTCCTCCTTAACCTGAAATACAAGAAGAAACCAGCACAAAGGACAAGTTGTACAACATATTTCTACTCTATATGTTAGTGAGATTCATATAAAACATTAAATAAATCATAATGAATGCTTGTATAACAAATATTCTTCATACATTAAAGCATACACTAACACGTTTATTTCGGGAACAGCATGATACTTCTGTATTATAAATAGTACGTACAAAAGTAATCGGGGAGAGATCACCTGATCCTTCCAAGGCCTTCGCAGACCGTCGTCCGGATCCGTCCAGCCCTTGCCTCGCTAAGACTCCTTCCAAACTGGTGCATACGAGATAAAATATAAAGGGATGTGTATCTCAAGGAAACAAGGGTTTCCTACAATGAACTGGGAAAGTGCAGGAGGCACGGGGAATCAGACTTGGATAGGGAATACCAACAGAGTATAATATCAATAATTCTCTCTCTCCTTTAGGCCATACACATGAGGGCTTTTTATAGTCCCTCCAAGTAGTTTCAGCAGTTGGAAACAGTTGGCCACGGGCTGGGGTGGTTGAACTACCTGAGTAACCATCAACCCAGCGCGAAATTAGGGATTTTTATATATTTTTTAATCATAAAAATGGCATACGCGGAAAAGTCTAGCTGTACTCGCGTATACACGCGGAAAAACACGGGCATAGTCGCGTATGAAGGATTTTCCACTGTTTTTAAGTGAATTTGTCCAAGTCTGTACGAATGGGTGCCCATAAAGCCATGTAGCAATCATGAATCATGTCAAGGTGAGAAATGATGCTATAACGGATGCCCCTAATAACGAGGTCGAGGAAGGGGTACATGTTGGCCGAAATGTATTATGCACATACAAAGAACTTCGCAAGGACAGGAGAGGACTTCACCAGATTTCAGCCTGCCAAAAACCAATGAAAGAAAACAGAGAGTCAACTCATGCTGAGGTGGGCATACCCATGCTCAGTCAAAAATACATCATATAGAAAGTACTGAATAGATCCAACATGTAAACAAGTATAGCTGAACTGAAAGTACACAATGAATCATCTGAGCATGGCCCGGAAATATAAGTCTGAATCGATGTCCAAGTATCACATATAGAAAATTTGATCAAAGATAGTGCAATGGATGTACGATCAAATGGCGGAATCTCCAAGTACCGGATCTGAAGAGGTGGAAACGAATACACAATCACACAACTACGAGGATCAACATATGAATCTTTCTTTGTGCTGAAGCGCAACATATGGGGTGAACGACAACAACGGCGGCCCAGAAAGGAATGTCAACGGTGGGCAAGAAATCGTAATACCGAGGTCTTCACTGATCACAACGGCACAATTCTACCCAATGGGAATAAATGAGCTGAAGTTGACCATGTGAGAAATCGTTGGATTACCGAACAATGATGTTTCCCGTTAACCAACGCGAGACAACCCACCGATAATGATAATGAGTGTCAAGGTGCCCCAGTACAATCTGACAAGTGTGAATGAATGAGTTGAAGTCGAACACTTGAAAGAATCTACCAATCGGGAGGCAATGATGAATCCCCAGCCGATGGCGAAGAGTGCACTTGGCAATGTTTCGCAAACCTAAGGTGCGACAAAAAAGACTCTGAATCTTGTTCCCGAGCAATGAGTCGGTACGATGGGAAAAGATCTGCTGGAAGGAAGGCATTAAGGCATCCCACATCAGTCCAGCGCGAGTGTAACCCGCAGGCCAAGATTTGGAAGGAATCGGACGAAGTAGAGTGATGGAACCAAAACCGAAGTACGTTTCCGACATGCACAAGATGAAGCTAGCGCACGGAAGAAACCCTCTGAACCAACCAATAATGAAAGCTGACACAGAAGCGAGAAATCCACCGATAGGGTCAAATGGAAATCAAGGTACTGCACGAATCCCAAGTGTGATAATGTGTGCTGACGTCGAACACAGGGGAAACCACTCAGTCAAAGACCCATGATGATGATCAAATGCTGAGCACGAGGTCACCTATCAATGATGGAAATAGGCCCAAGGTGCGGCTCTGGGCTTGCTCTCAGAGCAATGTGTCGTAGTCGATAAGAGACAAACCCACCTGCAAGAAGTCAATGGAGACCTTCTCAAACCAACACGAGTAGAAGATCAAAAACATCTGATGTGATATAACATGATACTGACAAGACCGGGAAGGCCGACTGAATAATGAGTCAAGAGACACCGCAGAATGGCCGACTCAGGCTAGACTTCCCTTGAACAAAAGCACGACTCTGTGATGACCATGGCAGTAAAAAGTGACACTGTATAAGTCTGTCTCGCAGGAGGCAAAACAAACTCTCCATATGATTGGAAGAGATAACCAACCGGGGGAGAACTGACAAGTGAAACATGGTAAAGGCTGAACCTAGGTCAAAACTAAACCATCCCAAATGAAGGAAATATATATAAGTATATGTGCTTTGTTCAAGGGCGACAAACTGACTCTGTACTGCCATCAAAATAACGAAGATACATCCCGTTCCCGCTCTTTTGTTATATTTGATTTTTTTTTGTCTTTTTCATAATAAGCCTGAAAA
This sequence comes from Pinus albicaulis, assembly GCA_034641835.2. Lineage (NCBI taxonomy): Eukaryota > Viridiplantae > Streptophyta > Pinopsida > Pinales > Pinaceae > Pinus > Pinus albicaulis. The sequence continues at coordinate 1,509,154,008 of CM076570.1, read as the reverse complement.
AGAATAAAAGAATGCTATGGTACAATGGATAGAACGAGTATCAAGAAAGCAGATGCACTAGTTCCGGGGTTTGGAACAATCCTATGCTCAATGCAAGGTGGCGAAAACTGGTCAGTGATACTCAGAGGAACGTTCCATCCATGGGTACAAAAGGTGTCAAGTCGTGATAGCTAAGTGCATGCAATGGTTAACTTGTACAGAAAGTCAAGGTCAAAAGTTGGCTTAAACATCGAGTCCAAATGAAGCCGGCTAAAGGCCAGGATAAACAAGTAGCCAATATGCAATGCGGTAATACAACTTAACGACACCAGGGAGCCTCTAGGGTATAAGCCAGAAAAATGATAAGTGATGAAGGAGAAGAATGAAGCTTCAACACAAAAGACATGGCGGGACTAAAGAGGACTCCCGAGCCTACATAAAAAGCAGCATGGGCGACAAGTGATAGCGAGGAACTAACTAGGAAGCCCATGTAAAGGAAGGCTCTACCATCAAGTCATGATTTAAAAATCGGCGAGTGAAATGGGTGTAATACTCATGACCTGATGGGATCGACTCTAAGGCAAGTGATCAATATGGAGGCTAGAATGCAAGATGCAACGGAAAGTGATTCCCTAACCTATATGCCAGTGAAGATCATATACCTGCCGTGAAGAGTCTGAAATCATGGATCAAAAACCGGGAAAAGTCTCGAAATCGTCAAAATGTACCTGAAACATACCAAACTAGGCACTTCCAAGCAATCAAGTTATACAGCATAAGACAGATCGAAAAAATAAGCATAAGGAAATTTTTTCAAAAATGTTCAATTTTTTAGCCATAAATACACAAATTACCTCTCAATTGGTTCATTATTGCATAGCTGATTTGGAAAAAGAGCTCTGGAGCTAAAAACTTGTTTCGTCAAATCAGGAACAACCGACTGTCGAAATTCAGTGAAACTTCAGGTAGGCTCCTTAATCATCCTGTTTATTCATTTTGTCCGTTTGAAAATTAAAATTAAGTGAATTTTTGCCTAGAAACCCTTCTTAAAAAATGCGTATCTGCGCATACGCGGGTTCAATGAAGTGAAGCCGCGTATACACGCGACTGTGCACAGAAAAAGTCGCGTATGCGCAAGTCCATAACTCAAAAAGAAGTTTCTAATGCAAATTTTGATGAAATTTTTCAGGATGACTATCTCTTGGAGGGAACGTGAGCACAGCGCAATAGACCAAGAGGTCATGCAGGATCGCGCGGCACAAAATGTCCTCCGAAACTGTGGATTATTCAAAATTTTCAAAATGCCCAATATGAAAAGTAATGTGAGATTGCTTGAAATGCTTGTAAATTATTGGGAACCGGATCAGGATTGCTTCATCATTGATCAAATGCCACTATGCATAGAAGTGGAAGATATATACTTCATCACTGGACTCTCCAGGAGGGGAGACCCAGTGGACTTGCACGGAAAGCCCCTGGGAGGGTTGACCGTGGAAGACTATGTCCAAATATACTGCATAGATAATTCCAAGAAAGTTGGCACACAGATTGCAATCAGAGATATCAGGGATTTGCACATAAAGATCCTCCTATTCACCATCGGCAGAGTGGCAGGATCTGCCTCACTACACCAAGCGTCCAGGACGCACATGAGCATAGCTGTAGAGTGCTTAATTCATGTGTATGATTGGTGCACAGCCCTGCTACAGAACATGAAACAACAACTGACCTCCATTCGCCCAAACAAAGACAAAACACTTTGGCTATGGAACCATTTTGACAACATTCTTCTTCGAGAGAGTTCCAGCTTTGAGACCCAAAGTCATCTCGACTATCAACAGCCCGCGGGACCCAAGAATTGCCCGTTGGGCAGACATGATGAAGAGACTGGGGGGCAGCGAGGTACCCCGAACCACCTGGGACGATGAGTTCTTCTTGTGGTGGAGAGAACAGATCATCGCAGTGGATGACTATCCCTATGCCGGGATGGATTTCCGAGGAGATCCAGATCTAGTACTTCCACCCGGTGCAGCATGGGGAGCAGTCGGTAAGTTTTTTCAACAATTTTAACTTATATGATTTTTTTGGATTTTCAAATATGTATGAAAATGAAAAACAAACATGTTTTTGGATTGGATTCATAATGACTGACAAATGAAAAATGATCATGTTTCAGATGTTGGACCAGTGCGTCCTGAGGGCCTAGCACGTCACAAACGCCGCAGAGGTGAAGCAGAGACAGCGGATTCTGACAGGACCCTCCAGGCCGTGCAGAGAAACTTGGAGGGATTAACCCGCCAAATCCCTCTAGCTGCTGTGGAGGACTTGCCAGAAGCCGTCCAGAGACGGGTTGTAGGAGTACCCCGGGACTGGGTTAGATTGTTTCGCCGTGTGGCCACTGCAGTGATGTTCTATAGGAATGCTGGGCAGGGTCCTCAGGATTAGACAGATTTTCATATTGGATGACTGTATATTTTTTGAGACTGAACATGATGGGGCATAAGCCCAAGTTTTGTACGGCATTGATGGATCCAAAATTTTGTGAAGTTTTTTGACATACTGATGATATATATACATCGATATTTTGATGTGATGTGATAAATGTATCAAATGTATGATGTTTTTGATGATTTAGATTTTATTGTATTGAATGATTAATATGCCAATCTAAAGCTTGATTAGCTAATGAGTCAGCAAACCAATTGTCAGCTCAAGGAATATGAATGAATGTTAAAAATTGAAATGACCTTTGTAACAAATGTACCCTCAAGAACAATCGTAATAAAAATGGATCTCGTACCCGATAAGTGTTGTTCAACTGCGACACCACCAGCTGAGAGTCCAAGAAAACTACCAACGAATCAACACCCAAAGATATTTCCTCCGAGAGTAGATGAACGATTGCAGTGTATTCTGCTATATTATTGGAAGCAGGACCAATGCAGACCCCTCTTGATACCAACAGCTGACCGGAAGGATAATGAAGCACCCAAGCCGCGGAAGCTAAGTTCCGGGTGTGTCTACTAGCACCATCGGCGAAACCATAATGACTCATGACATCAGCACAACCTGCCAAAGCAGATCAAAAACATCACCATCCCATCAAAAATCGAAAATCAAACAGATATGTACAAGACAAAAACTACTATATACAAAGCAAAATGCCAGGCCAAAGCCTAGGCATAATACTTCTTCAAATAGAGCCCATTTCGGGGCTCCGGCAACTCGTTCCCTTCGAAGTCAACCAAGGTATACGCTCCTTTCTTAAGGACCTTCTTGACGATATAGGGGCCATACCACATTGACTTAAACTTTCCTGCCCCCAAGGCATCTTTCTCTTGGGCATAGACCAAAACAAGGTCTCCTTCGGAAAAGACCCTAGGCTTAACCACCTTATCGTACTGAACTTTGACTCGGTTTTTATGCGCTTCGTTCAACGTGGCGGCATCTCGACGCTGCTCATCAAGATGTTCCAGATGAAGAAGCCGCTCTGCCAGACTAGAAGTGTTAGGAAGAAGCTCAACAGCTAATTTAAGGGAAGGAATCTCGCATTCAATGGGAAATACAGATTCCACCCCATGGACTAACTGAAACGGAGTAAAGCCAGTTGCAGTTTTAACTGACGTCCTGTATGCCCAAAGTGCAGGATATAGCATAATATGCCAGTTGGATCTATGTTTATCAATTTTCCTTTGAAGAATTGTCTTCAAGGATTTATTCACGGCTTCCACTTGCCCATTGGCCTGAGGATAATATGGAGATGAATGCTCTTGCCGGAAACCCAATTTGAGAGCCAACTCAGCCATCATACTATTCTGAAAATGACTGCCATGGTCAGTGACAATCTCTCTAGGTATACCAAAATGAGCGATAACTTGGTTGAAAAGGAACAAAGCTGCGGTCTCACCATCGTTCCCAAGCGAACATAGCTTCGACCACTTCGTAAAGTGATCCTACGCTACGATAATGTACTTGTCGACCTTTGCCCGAGCGGGTTACAGGCGGTATAATCACATACCCGCTTTGTACCACTTCATCGTGTCGGCGGAAAAATAAGTGGATGAGCGCGCATTTTAGGGTATACACACGTGAGATGACACTTCTTCGACCGATTCAATACAATCTTTGGTCGAGGGCAGTAGCGACGTAAAATCTTTTGGTGCAACAGCAAGCACGATAAATAGCCCCCGGCTCCCTTTCTGAGAATCATTGAGCACGACCTCAGCTTCTTCGAAAGTTAAGCAGCGTCTTAGGATTGAATCAACCCCTCGACGGTACAAAGCATCACCAATAATCAGGTAACTTTTAGCTAAGTGACGCAGCTTACGACGCTCATCTTTCGAAAAAGAAGAGGGAAACTTCGCAGTCTGGAGATACACGATGATATCCCCATACCAAGGATCTTGTGGAGAGATAAAAAACAAGTGCTCGTCCGGAAAGGACTCATCATATATCATCTCCTCTCCACAAGGCAACTCGGAGATCAATTCCGCAAAGACTAATGACTTCTTGGATTTGGCAGATATGAACTCTAGATCAAATTCTTGTAATATCACAATCCATCTATTATATTTGCCCCCAATCACTCGCCTGCTGAGGACAAACTGAAATGGATTGGCAGCTGCCAAGACATAAGTTTTGCGAAGAATAATATAATGCCGGAGTCGCTGTACAGCATGAACTGCTGCTAAGGCTAATTTTTCTATCGGGGTGTATCGCAGTTCAGGTCCTACCAATCCTCGACTAAGGTAGTAAATAACATGCTCAGCCAGAGCATCATCCTCCTGAACCAGAACCATACCAATGGTAGATTCTGCTGTAGCCAGATACAAAAGAAAATCTCTGCTGTAATCGGGTGGACTCAGTAAAGGAGCAGAGGTCAATGCCTTTTTCAAGGCATCGAATGAGCGTTGAGCATAGTCGTCCCAAAGAAAAGGGACTCCTTTCTTCAACAGTCTCATATATCCCTTTGTAATCTCAGCATAGTTAACGATAAACCTCCGAAGAAAGTTAGACTTCCCTTGGAGACTTTGAAGTTGACGGATTGAAGACGGGGGAGGCAACCGAAGTATTGCCTCAACCTTGAAGGGATCTACCCTTATCCCTTCACTAGACACGATAAATCCCAACAGCCGACCGGATGTTACCGCGAAAACGCACTTGTTCGGATTCAAATGAATTTTATAAAAACGACATCTTTCAAATATTTGCCGGAGGTGACCTGGATGATCCATCCTCTTTCGAGAATGAGCAGCTAGATCATCTAAGTATGCCTCGATGATTTTCTTGATGTCATGGAAGGCGTAAGACATGGCCCGCTGAAAAGTAGCTCCAGCATTTTTAAGACCAAAAGGCATTTTTTTATATGCAAACGTACCCCAGGGACAAATAAATGCGGTCTTATGTTGATCTTCTGGACGGATAGTAATTTGATTATAACCAGAGAAACCGTCCATGAAGGAGAAAATCTCGTTACCGGCACACTCGTCAATAATCTGATCAATGAACGGTGTGGGGTAATTATCTTTAGGACACGCCTTATTCAGGTCTCTGAAATTGATGCACACTCGAATTGTTCCTTGCTTTTTATCAACGGGAACGGGGTTTGAAACCCATTCAGTCAGAGGAACTGGGAAAATGAATCCCGCCTTAAGCAGCTTTTCAACTTCAGCTTTGATGGCTGCTGCCTTCCTAGGATTAACCGGATGAAGTTTTTGCCTGACCGGCTTAGCGTTTTCATACGTCTTGATCTCATGCTGGACGATAGATGGGTCTATGCCAAGCATTTCCTCATAAGACCAAGCAAAAACATCCCTATACTCTTTGAAGAGCTCGGTATAGATTTGAACTTCTTCACGGGAACATTCAGCTCCAATGAAAACGTTCTCGATAATGTTGGGATTCCTGGAGATGTTCACCGGGATAGTCGGAGAGATCACAGCCATGTTCACTTCAGCGTAAACCTGTGCTGGTGCTAAGGGCTCCAAAATTTCGGGTAGAACAGGTCCAGTAGACTGAGGACTTGGAAAACTGGCTTCGACTTCGCTCAAGTCAGGTAGGAAGTAAGACCGATGATGCAAGTCATCCCACGGTCTCTCTATACCTGTCATTGCTTCCAGGATGGCCTCTTCAGATGGAAGAGTGGTATCTAGACAATCCTGGGCGGAAGAAGAAGTAAGCGTCCAAGCCGGAGCCACATCACCATCCAACTCTTCCGGTGAAAGAGGAGCTGGATCAGACTCTGCAGTGTCAACAACAGACTGATATGCAATCTCAGCTGCAGAAATCGGGAATGCCATTCCACCCACTTGCCCTTCTTCCAATGTGGCAGTTGGAGAAGGTAAGGTCCAAGGGTTCGAAAAATAATGAGTTCGAAAGAACTCTCTTCGAAGGGGAGCCTTGGAGGATGAAATAGCATTAATAGACACCTTAGGAGGAGGAAGATCAAAAGAACCCATCGGGGAAGAATACATTCCAACTCCTAGATTCTCGACAGGCGCCTTAGTATTATCCAACTTAGGCACAGATGAGTCAGAAGGCGCATCCAGGTCTACAGGAGGACAGTCCAGTTGATCCACTGTAACGATCCTCCCTTCGTGGGGGAAACATACAATTCGAAATAGTGAGGATGCAATAGCATCCATGTCATATATCCAGTTCCTCCCCAACAGAAGGTTGTAGTCCAAGGCTGCATCTACTACCTCAACTTCTATGTTAACGGTTTTGCCCCCAACACAGATGGGCAAAGCCGGGACAATACCATGGGGTCTGTGAGAATGACCATCGAATGCAGTAAGAATAGTGCTAGATGGAGCAGCTTTTGGAGATCCAAGTGTCTTCCAGCATGCGAAAGACATCACGCAAGTAGAAGCACCCTCATCAACAACCGTGCGAAAGATGTTAGTCTTCCGGTACGATGATTTAATATGGAAGGCCATATGATGAGGAAGTCTCTTCTTAAAATTATTCATATCAAAGGTAATCAGAAGAGAATTTTTCGGATCAATAGCCCCAATGGCAGCGAGTAAAGCACTGCGCTGAGCCGGACAAGACTGGAGTACCTCTAAAGCTGACATAGCACAAGGACTCTGCGCCAGATCTTCTACAATCGAGTAGTTCTGGGCAGCCCTCATGTTCGGATTAATCGTTGACCGCTTAGAAGATGCTTTTGGCATCCAAGGCATAGACTCGACAGTTGGCTTCGTGATGTGAAGCGGCTCAGTAGCATCAGGAACTTCCTTAGCTTTCGAAGATTCCTCTCCGCCATAATCACGGGATCTCGTAGCGACATCCACGTGAGCACTCATCATAAAGATATTCGATGAAATTTCCCCTTCCTGAGGACCTCCAGAGGAAGCCCCAGGAAGTTTGTGGTTTACTTCCCGACAATTAATTCTTCCTTGTCCAGGAAAGGGTTTGTTAGCACGGCCGAGAACTAGAAGAACTTCTTTCTTTGAGATAACAGTGACATCCTGAATTTTAGGGCAAAGGTGTGTGAGATGGTCTCCAGCACAAAGCTTGTAGAAACTTCACTTTTTTTTCTCCTTTTGCCCTTCACCAACACGCTCGTTGGTCTTATTTGCATTGCCCTTCCCATTCTTGCCCTTCTTCTTGTTATTACGTCCCTTCTTCTTCCCATCGGACTGTTGATTTCCTTTGGGTTCAGAAGATTGGACAGAATTAATGGACAAAGACTGGGAAGGTGAAGAATCAGCAGGCACAGCCTGACCAGAAGAAGCAGATTGTAAAGACAACTGCTGCAATTGAGAAAGCAGGCTGGCTGCACTACTACTGACCGATCCGACAAGTCCGTCACCATGCGGACCAGGTTTGGGTTTCGATAAATCCAATTTGGAGCGAGGAGCATTGGGCAAATACTTGTAAAGCATCCCAGACTGAGAATAGATCAACTCTAACTGCTGGGCCCTAAAGATGGCCTGCTCCTCGGAATATACCCCTGACATGGATACATCCTTTGAAATGTCTGACTGGAGCGATTTCAAAAACCACTCGAGAAGGAACTCACCTGGAATATGGGCTTTGATAAGCCTCTTCCTTCTCCTCCATTCCTGAATATGATCAGAAATGTGAGTTGCCTCATCCTGCTTAAAATTAGCCAGGAGTTCGGTCCCAGCCTCATATCTGACGGACAACTGGAAATGGTTAAGAAAAGTGACATCCAGTTCTCCAAATGTGGCGAAACTACCCCCAGTGAGCTCTATATACCACTTAGCTGCATTCCCAGTTAAGGTGCGTTGAAATAATCTCAATCTAATCGAGTCGTCGATCAGAGAGTTGGAAGAGCACCATAAGTGGAATGTGGTGACGTGGTCCGCCGGATCTTCACCATTCTTACCTTCAAACTTAGGAATGTCTGAAGGAAGTTTGGTTGGAACCGGAGGCCACCCCAGACTATACCGAATCGGGTCATTAGTTAACTTCGCCAAGTCTGGCAAGTTTAACGTTGCCAGAAATGGTAATCGAGGCGGAGCCTGAGAATTCCATCCTTGATGGGATGGATTCCCAACATTCTGAAAAGAATAGCTTGGATTTGATGAGGCACCAGGCTGCCAGAAAGGACCCGTAGAAAACGGAGAAGAACCTCCTCCCCACGCCGAGTTACCAAAACCCAGACTAGTTCCCCCCGCTGAAGTATTGACTGAAGAGGAAAGCCCCTGATAGGGGTTCCATGCATTAGACAGAGGAGAAAAAGACTGATAAGCACTCGATGCAGGGAAAGAAGCATTCCCTTGATGACTCGCGATGAACTGATTCCCTGCCCCCGACGTTGCAAACATAGGATTCCATCCCATAAAAGCGGTCGAACTTGGCCCCTGAGCCCAAGGGTTGAAACTCTGGGTCTGGGACGTAAAAGGAAACGACCCTAAAGAAGGATTGGGACTGGGAATATGCCTAGTCCCAAAGGGGAAACCCTGAAACGAAGCCGATCCACTAGCCATGTTAGACATGGGCGTAGATCCAGTTGCACCGGCGGTAAAGGAAAAAGAGGGATTTCCAGCAATGGACATCCCTGAAACAAAGGGACCAGATTGAGAAGCATATGCTTGGGTGAACCCAGAGCCAAACATAGCGGTGCTAGAAGCACTCGAAGATAGAGCAAGAGTGCCCCCTGCCTCGACAGAAGCAGGGGTCTGAATGCCCGCAGCACTCACGGTAGAAGCCGCGTTCCCAGTCGTGGCCATCGAAAGATAAGAAAGATATGGAAGATCCGGCGGTCTCTCAGACTCCGGTCCGACGTACTGAATAACAAACGGATGATCAAGAGGAAGAGGAGGTGGACCTGTAGCTGCAGGCTCAGGTATATCTTCTATCTGAAAATCTTCTTCCTGAGGAAACAATACTCTCGAGGTGAGCGGAACGCTCCTCTCGGAACCGACACCGGAATCAGCAACGAAACCTTCAGACCTTAGTGGAGGATCTCTCTCCATAGCGTAAGACTCTACAGGGTGAAAACCACCTGCTAAATCGCTCCTACGCCTTCTCGAAGAAGGCTCTGCACTCTCGGAAGATAACCCCCGGACTCTCCTCGAACGTCGAGGCGCTTGATCAGCCACTTTTACAGATTTATTATATTAGACTCAAGAAAAGTGAAAAGCTAGGCAAGCTAGGAGCAAAGAGCACCCACTAAAATCAAAATCCCTGAGAAACAGCAAGCAAACAGCCTCCAAGTATTTCCACTCCGGGTGATGAGGACCGGACACCAAAATACAGGAAAGCGAAGTATAGGGCCTTCCGAAAGCAGTCTGGGATGATTAGGGCCCAGAACAACTAGCGAAGGTATCAGAAACAGTTACGCCGACCTCCTAACGACGGCCTTTGCCGGCTCAAGCACCCAAGCTTCGCAAGGGCACCCCCCAGAAGTACTGCTGAAAGTGATGCGACGTCTGCCTCAGGTACCACGGGTATTCCCCCCCGCAGTCACCTGTGTGGAACCTAGGAGTGGCAACTATGGGCACCAATCTATGTCAGAAGCCGGGCGGAACGGTCTTGAGGTCAGATTCAGCCAATCGGAGAGGGGGTATCCCTCTTCTTAGCCTTCACTTCCCCTCGCGCTTGACTCTCGGATGAGAGCTTTCCCAGTCCACCTCACGGAGTTGGATTTCGCTCAATTAATCAACTTCTATGTTTGTTTGAGCGGCCTTGGAGAGTTAACTCTCCACTCACCTATTCCAAGGCCCTACAACCTAGCTAGTTGGTGATTGACACTTAGTAAAACTTGCTAGTTGATGTTAGATTAAATCGCTTATTTTAAGGGCTGTTGTATTAAGTCACAAGGATATGGAGATGAAACCAATGATGTTTTGACGCAAAAGAAATTAATAAAAACCTGACTACATGCACATGCAGTTCTTTGTCTTTCGATGAAGAGCAATTTCTATATAAGTTCTACGAGACTAAAAAATGTATTTTTCTTTTCGAATTACAAACTCGCACTCACAAAAACTAAGAAGCTAACTAAATGATTCAATGCACCTAATGCAAATGACTACAAGCATGTAAATTCTAAGATGCAAAAGTCCCTTGAAACAAGGTGAAATTTCCCAAAAAGGCTCCTTCAGTTTTAACTAATCTTTTGTTGTCCAGAAAGCCAATTCTTGAAAACAAGAACTCTTAGTATAAGACACCAAAATACTCAACAAGAAGAAGAGGAAATCAAATGACAACCTCTCCTCAAAATCAAGCTGAAAACTAGAAGCAAGAAACTTCACTAAAGCTCCAAAAGATATAACCAAACGAAAATGAAAAGGCAGGAACAAAAACAAAAACAAGACCAAATGTTTTTTGAGTTTTTGATATGCAAAAACAAAAAGCAAAACAAATGTTTTTTGGGCTTTTTAGTTTTATAAAACAAGAGCTTCAAAAAAACCAAGAACAACTATCACAATCCAAGCCAAAACGAGACCGAATTTCAAGCATAAACTTCAACTATGCTCCCAAACCTTATAAAGCTAATGATAGAAAGATCAATAAGAGCAATGGAAGACCAAAAACTCAATCAACCAGCCTAGACAAATAGTGGAAACTCGTTGCAACACAAAACTCCAAAGAAACAAGAAAAGTTCTTCGAAAATTGCAACAAAACCCTAGCCTATGAAACTCAAGAAAACCAATCGAAAACAAAGCAAAAAACGCAATGCAAAGCACAACACAAAGATAGGAGCGAGTCAGTGAGCAGAAGCTCTCTGTTCTGATAAAGCAGAACAGCCAAGAATGCTCAGAAAGCGATCTTGGAACTCAATCCAGGAGTGCTAGCACCAACAAGAACACTTCGCCAAAAATATCAGTTTTCAGACAAACGAAAGAGAAACAAGACTTGAAACCACTTCTGTCACACTCCAGTAAGTACAGAGACTCTGCAGACACAGGCCTCCACAGCCAGAAAAGACCAAAAACACCAGAATCTTAAAATTTCAAACTCAGCCTAGGTATACGCGACCTTGCAGTTATGCAACAAGCATGTATACGCGTCTGTGTTGAGGGAAACTCGCATATACGCGGATCCTTCTACACAAACTCGCGGGTATACGCGACTGTGTGCAAACAAAAAAGCGTATACAAAGAAAGATAATGAAAAACAAAAAAGACAAGTCTGGGAAAGACACCAAGACTTTAGACTGACTGCAAGAAAGCAAACTGGACTGTAAAAGACAGAAAAAACTGTTGGCAACCTACCAAACAGCTGAAACAACCCAACAGGAGAATCACAAAAATGTGATCCCCAACGGAGTCGCCAGTTCTGTTTCGGGGAATTAACAACCTAGAGGTTGGTTGGGATTCAACCTCCACAGAGCAGGGGCGTACTACTTAACAGAGACTCACACAATCATGCATATTCATAAAAACGAAATAGAGCAGAATGAGAGGTTTACCCGTTGGTCCTACGTTTGAAGTAGATCCACGTGGAGTTCAAACTCCCTGCAACCGTCCTTCCTCCTTAACCTGAAATACAAGAAGAAACCAGCACAAAGGACAAGTTGTACAGCATATTTCTACTCTATATGTTAGTGAAATTCATATAAAACATTAAATAAATCATAATGAATGCTTGTATAACAAATATTCTTCATACATTAAAGCATACACTAACACGTTTATTTCGGGAACAGCATGATACTTCTGTATTATAAATAGTACGTACAAAAGTAATCAAGAGGAGAGATCACCTGATCCTTCCAAGGCCTTCGCAGACCGTCGTTCGGATCTGTCCAGCCCTTGCCTCGCTAAGACTCCTTCCAAACTGGTGCACGAGAGATAACATATAAGGGGATGTGTATCTCAAGGAAACAAGGGTTTCCTACAATGAACTGGGAAAGTGCAGGAGGCACGGGGAATCAGACTTGGATAGGGAATACCAACAGAGTATAATATCAATAATTCTCTCTCTCCCTTAGGCCATACACATGAGGGCTTTTTATAGTCCCTCCAAGTAGTTCCAGCAGTTGGAAACAGTTGGCCACGGGTTGGGGTGGTTGAACTACCTGAGTAACCATCAACCCAGCGTGAAATTAGGGATTTTTTATATATTTTTTAATCATTTTAATGGCATACGCGGAAAAGTCTAGCTGTACTCGCGTATACACGCGGAAAAACACGGGCATAGTCGCGTATGGAGGATTTTCCACTGTTTTTAAGTGAATTTGTCCAAGAGTACGCTTAAGATGGTTGTAAAGCCATAGACGATGTGAATCATGTCAAGGTGAGAAATGATGCTATAACAGTGCATTTGATTTTGAATGTTTTTGTGGTAGTTGGATTTCCTATTTTTCAAATTGGACATATAAATCAGAGTTTGTAGCTCAAAAAATGTGCCATCAGAGTCTTTTTGAAAGTATTTATATTTTGGCCACCTTGATATCATTTTTATTTTTATTTTTGCAAAAATACATTTATTGTTTTGGAAAAATAGGCCCTTGTAATTTGGCCTATATTGGATATATCACATGAGAGCTATTGTACTTGGAGTTTTTTTTTTGATAATATAGAGGCAGTTGCAGTAAGAATTTTGGGATTCATGTGTTATGGCTTTATAGCATTGTATCTCCTTCGTGTTTCATTTCATCGAATGTCTTCTCAGTTCCATTTCATATCTTATGCTTTCACTGATTGTTCTAAAGAGTTATAAACAGAATTCATAAATCAATTTATGCTCTGTTTTGTAAGGGCAATAATGTTGTGTTACTTTCTTCTTATAGAATGAGTTAATTATCTAAATGCTCATTCTAATTCCATTTCTCATCCTACACTGCAATGACAAAGCCTGAAAGCTATCAAAGTCTACCTATCTTGCCCCATTATCGCTACTGTAATTTGTTTAGCTAACAAATTTATAACACTATCCTTGCTAGCAAAAATAGGTTTGAATTGGTGTCATCATCACTGCAAGGAAAACCCCTAAACTTGATACTGATCTAGGATTTTCAGATTGCTGAACACCATTTCCACAACTTTTTATTGAGTTTTTCTTTGACTGCATCACGGAGATTGCTGCAGCGCTGGCTCTTACACGGATGGGTGAGGCTGGCTGCAGAGTTGACACTACAACCAGGCTTGCCCAATGGAGAATAGAAAATTTGGCTTCTTATACTTCCTACAGGAAGTCCGATCCTTTCAAGATAGGGGTGTGGAATTGGTAAGCATCGTTATTCTGGATTTTTTAAACAGTCGTATTGATGCTCAACATACAGATGGGGAATGGTCAGTAGAAAAGGTTCTTCGGGTCATAGTTGCTAATAGCTGGTCATGGCGGGGTGAAGGGATGAAGGTACAGAATTGGCTATGACATGGTAGAAAATGACGATAGTAATATGAAAAAAACTTTGTTTTGAAAGAGTCATGTTTCAGTATTTGAATTTGCTTTTATTATTCTCTATATTTTTTGTTAGTGGTTTGATTTTTCCTAATTATAGATGGTTTGTGTGTGTTTTTAGATGTTCACCCAGATAAAATTCACCTATGAGCAGGAACTTCACCCGGAAGAGTTTTTTATTCCATATGTGTGGAAGTTAGTTGTATCGCAGAGGTATGGTAATAGATACATTCTTAGGATTTATAATCTTCTGATCTCCCCTACTGCTGAAGTTTTTCTGTTCAATGAAATAGTGATTTACAACGATTTTTTTCTTCATTAAAAATGAAAATCGTCTCAAAACTAACATGTTTTTTAGTCAGTTCATTATATGTTAGTGTTCACTAATGCAAGGTAAAAGTGGGTAAACCCCTCAACAATTTGTAATTTTCTACAGTCCAAGATTGCACGCAGAAAGACTTCATAGATGATATGTTAAATTGTTTAATACCATGCCTCAGTTTTATAATTCATGACTTGTTGAAAGCATCAATTTTCTACATTTATTTACAATGTGATCTGTGTATTTTATTTAGTGGCGTGGATTTAAATCTCAACACCATTCACTTATTTCAAGCAAGGTCACCTGCAGAGGTGAGTATTCATTACAACCTTTGGTTCAAGATAGGGGTGTGGAATTTGGCCACTATACTCCTATTTGACCATTATTCTTCAGCCCTACTCTTCTGCTTGATTGCCACTTGATTTGAGATCTACAAAATGAGCGATTCTTATTTCAGTGTCATGGCTATTGTTTGAAAAAATGTGACATACATTTTACTGAGGTCTCCTATTTGAAAATCTAGGGGCTAGTAACATACTTGGGTCATTGTCTCCCAAATAAGGATACATGTTAAAATGGCCTTGCAGCGTTCATGGGATGATGAAAAAAGTGCTAGAACCACATCTTGACTCAACTCTGTGCTACAACCAGAAAAAATAGTCTAGGTTAAAACGTCGGTGAGTGTAGATTCTCTGTAATCTAAAACCTGGGTTATGAATTTCCCTCTAGTCATAAAGTGTATGTATCAGTGATTATATCAATATGGTGGTCCCTCTTATACATCTTAATCGTAGAATTGTCCTTCTTGACCTCATTATCCTTAGGCTCTAACTACTCAATCTGTTGTGAGTGATGACTCTATTTGCTTGTGGCAATCTGATTTTGGTATACTCGGTTGTGACAGTGATGGAGTTTGTTAATTTGTACAAAAATTGGTTTCTGGCATCCATATATTGGATATGACTAAAATATCAACTAACTGCCCTCATTGGAAGAGAATATGCCACATAATTTACATCTAATACATTAACAATTTGACTTCTGATGAAAATGTTATACACCAGCAATGCAAGCATCCTTAACCAACTATCTTTTCCATTCATGGGATCACATTTCTTATGGAAATGTTAAACACCAACAATGAACACATCATTAACCATCCATATTTCCCATTCAAAGGATCACATTTCTTATGAAATATATGCATAATGTCACATATAGATCATATTTCTTACGAAATATATACATAATGTCATTGCAACTTGATTTGAACTTGAGATATTTAACCTTGCATATTTTATGGTTAGAGAATGATGTTCTCCAGTTGCTACAGAATGAGTTAAAATTATAGATAGGATGACTTGAAAGGAAACTAGAATTAAAGCAATTTCATGCCATGTGGTGAGTTAACGTGCACAACACATCAGTAATCACTATACATGGGAGCACTCCATTGAACACGAAACCTATATACTTTGTCAACTGCCTAGTTCTTGTTTAACTACATACATTGTCCTGTGGAATATGCTCCTTAAAACTTTGTGAGCTCTCCGTATTTGCCAACACTGTGTGCTTATGATTGGCGGGCTGACACAATTTAAGTTGCTTTCTACAGCGAGTGCTGAGTTCTACATTCTACAGCTGAATATGCCAACCATATCATAAGTTAAACATGCTTAAAGAATCCTTCAGATGATGTATTGAATTTGGTGAGAAGAGACTTATTCAGTGAATTCCATAAAACAGTTCCACATATGCCTACTCCATTTTTTATGAAAGCTCATAGATGGTGAGATTGTGGGTTACATGATTGCAACCTCCATCCTCGTCTATTTGATAACTAGTTTAAATGTCAACCTATAAATTTCTGTTTATCCTAGTCATCGTGAACAAACATTTAAGGATGCTTCATAGATGTAGGATAATAAGGATATATTTGACTCAATATTTCACCCATAAGCTTATCAACTTCAAAGAAATTATTCTGGCTAATTTGATTTCATATTTTGATTACAGGGGTAGTGCATTACCAACAACATTGAGTGCAAAAGATGACAAATGTCTGTGGTTAGATAACAAGCGATTTTCTGTTTGTGGTGATATTTGTGTTGCTCCAAATGTTGAAGGTGCCATATTGAGTGGCCTTGCTGCAGCTTCAAAACTTTCACAATTACACAATTCTCTATAGCTCCTTAATCACATCAAATATTTGCTGAACTTAGGACACGTCCAAACAATAGTTTTTCTTTCTACTGTTATAAGAAAGTAAAGCTCATAGATGGTGAGACTATGGGTTACATGATTGCAACCTCCATCCTCGTCTATTTGATAACTAGTTTAAATGTCAACCTATAAATTTCTGTTTATCCTAGTCATCGTGAACAAACATTTAAGGATGCTTCATAGATGTAAGATAATAAGGATATATTTGACTCAATATTTCAGCCATAATCTTATCAACTTCAAAGAAATTAATCTGGCTAATCTGATTTCATATTTTGATTGCAGGGGTAGTGCATTACCAACAACATTCAGTGCAAAAGATGACAAATTTCTGTGGTTAGATAACAAGCGATTTGTTGTTTGTGGTGATTTTTGTGTTGCTCAAAATGTTGAAGGTGCCATATTGAGTGGCCTTGCTGCAACTTCAAAACTTTCACAAGTACACAATTCTTTATAGCTCCTTAATCACGTCAAAGATTTGCTGAACTTAGGACACGTCCAAACAATAGTTTTCCTTTCTGCTGTTATAATAAAGTAAAGCTCATAGATGGTGAGACTGTGGGTTACATGATTGCAACCTCCATCCTCGTCTATTTGATAACTAGTTTAAATGTCAACCTATAAATTTCTGTTTATCCTAGTCATCGTGAACAAACATTTAAGGATGCTTCATAGATGTAGGATAATAAGGATATATTTGACTCAATATTTCAGCCATAAGCTTATCAACTTCAAATAAATTAATCTGCCTAATCTGATTTCATATTTTGATTGCAGGGGTAGTGCATTACCAACAACATTTAGTGCAAAAGATGACAAATGTCTGTGGTTAGATAACAAGCAATTTGCTGTTTGTGGTGATTTTTGTGTTTCTCCAAATGTTGAAGGTGCCATATTGAGTGGCCTTGCTGCAGCTTCAAAACTTTCACAAGTACACAATTCTCTATAGCTCCTTAATCACGTCAAAGATTTGCTGAACTTAGGACACGTCCAAACAATAGTTTTCCTTTCTGCTGTTATAAGAAAGTAAAGCTCATAGATGGTGAGACTGTGGGTTACATGATTGCAACCTCCATCCTCGTCTATTTGATAACTAGTTTAAATGTCAACTTATAAATTTCTGTTTATCCTAGTCATCATGAACAAACATTTAAGGATGCTTCATAGATGTAGGATAATAAGGATATATTTGACTCAATATTTCAGCCATAAGCTTATCAACTTCAAAGAAATTAATCTGGCTAATCTGATTTCATATTTTGATTACAGGGGTAGTGCATTACCAACAACATTCAGTGTAAAAGATGACAAATGTCTGTGGTTAGATAACAAGTGATTTGTTGTTTGTGGTGATTTTTGTGTTGCTCCAAATGTTGAAGGTGCCATATTGAGTGGCCTTGCTGTAGATTCAAAACTTTCACAAGTACAAAATTCTCTATAGCTCCTTAATCACGTCAAAGATTTGCTGAAATTAGGACACGTCCAAACAATAGTTTTCCTTTCTGCTGTTATAAGAAAGTAAAGCTCATAGATGGTGAGAATATGGGTTACATGATTGCAACCTCCATCCTCGTCTATTTGATAACTAGTTTAAATGTCAACCTATAAATTTATGTTTATTTTAGTCATCATGAACAAACATTTAAGGATGCTTCATAGATGTAGGATAATAAGGATATATTTGACTCGATATTTCAGCCATAAGCTTATCAAATTCAAAGAAATTAATCTGGCTAATCTGATTTCATATTTTGATTGCAGGGGCAGTGCATTATCAACAACATTCAGTGCAAAAGATGAAAAATGTCTGTGGTTAGATAACAAGCGATTTGCTGTTTGTGGTGATTTTTGTGTTGCTCCAAATGTTGAAGGTGCCATATTGAGTGGCCTTGCTGTAGCTTCAAAACTTTCATAAGTACACAATTCTCTATAGCTCCTTAATCACGTCAAAGATTTGCTGAACTTAGGACACGTCCAAACAATAGTTTTCCTTTCTGATGTTATAAGAAAGTAAATTCTTTTAAATTGAATCATATGAAATTTCAAACAAGATGTAGGTATTCTAATGCTGGAATCTGTCGGGTGTTATCACGTCCAAACTATTTATGTGAATTAGCATTTGATCTCTTGTCATGAGCATTTTTTTGTTTGTAGCAATGGGTTATTGTAGCAACAACTCCATATTAAAGTCATTATACACCATCCAACATCGTTAATATGGTTCTCTTTTTTTCCATCTATACATTTTAAGTAATAGAAGTGTGTCAAAGCCTTTGTTCACTTACCATGAAGAGCTCAAAAAGAATGACAATGTATCATTGATCGAGGAAAGAAATAATTTGTAGCCCCCCTTGCAACTTGTTACATGAAAATGATTCTCTATATGTTATTCTTTTAGTTTTTTCATATTATTTCTCTTCCAAATATTATTAGAAAGAACATGTTGCCCCAATAAAATGACATTGGCTAGTGTTATATTTTAAGCACAAGTATAGGATCTAGTTATGATAAAATGCTACACTAATTAGTGCAAGTAGAAAGGGAGACAATAGAATAAATTAACATTAAAAAATACTAAGTGACTAGAAAGCCAATTTGAATTCACTTGATTTTTGCTTGACTTGAGTATAATTAAATAACCTTTTCATAGAGAAGTCATGTGCTCTAAGTGTGGTTCCAAGTGCATGCACAACCAACAAAAAATTACCTCTCCCTTAATTGTAGTTATCTGGGCCAAAAATTGAGTTGTAGGGTCTCTAATAGAGTTAGGGTCACTAATAGAGTCAAAATATCTACTGAAAAACTCTAAAATATGCTTGCTACATGTCATATGGCATGATTTTTCACCTGTGATATTCATTTCAATGGATATTTTTGGACTGTTGCAACAGGGTACATTTTTAAATTTGATGGATTAACATATTGGTGCATACAAGGAGAGAGTAATATCACTAAGATGGATGGTATGCATTCTCAGATGCATGCATACTGAACTGAAGGGTACACCTCCCTAATTCTATTCTTGGCTGCATGCATAGGAATTTTGGGACTTAATGTGCAGGTTTCAAGGAGGAATAGCTTTTTAAAATAAGAAAAAATCATTGCAACGAGGATGAATTCTAGGAGTTTTTATCTCTGTCATTGCAGATTCAGAATCTAAAAGACTTGTAAATGCCTGAAAATTTGGAATGAGTAAAGCTTGGGCACTTGGTCATCTTCCTCATGTATTTTCCATTGTTGGTGAATGCTTACATCTCTATTTTTTAGCCTATTCAAGTTAATTTTGTGACATGGTGTGGGCCTTTGTCCCTTGGTTTCACTAAGATTATTATGAATTTTCCTAGTGGTCCTTGACCACAAAGATTGGTAAGGTAAGAACTTTCCTCTGATTAGGTTTAAACAATAAGAGTAGGGTTGTGTCTAGGCATATGTTGTAGGGTTCAAAATAGTGTTACGTAGTGAGATTCATCTAACATATATGCCTCATTGGAATTCTCTATCTCTTATTTGACTTCAAGACCCAATGGAAAACACCTATTGTTGGATCCTTCCCAAATATTATTACTATTTTCCTTGTTTATTTTACTTGTTGGCATAGTTCATTCTCAGTGATTTATTTGTAGATCATAGGCAGGTGATACAGATACCCCTTTTTTGTTGGTAACAAAAAACCAAAAGTGAGAGGATTTCAAGAGGTGATATTTATTTTTCTATGAAACATGCACCCAAGGCTCATTTTAGGTGTCAAAACATTCCATGAAAATATTTGTGCAGTCAACATCTCCAATGATCTAAGGAAGTGTACCACATAAGCATCAAGACAAGGTCTAGAAATTCCCATAAGAAAGCTATGTTGAGTGTGAATATCCATCATGGCACAACCAAGGGTTATTAACATATCATACACCCCACATCAGATGAAGAGCCCCCAAGCATGATTTATACACTTTTTCCTTGCACCTAGAAAATGATAGGCTAGAGTTTTAGATCTTCAACCCACCTTCTCCTTTTATTTTATGCATTCTTTCTAAAATAAAAAAACACTTTTTATGGGAAATCCACACTAAATTGCCTTTTAAGGAGGGCCTTATCATACCCGGGTGGTCACAATACACACCAATATGTGGTGTTGTATTCATGTACTTGTAGTATTCTTGTACTACTAGGTACAAAGTATTCTTGTCTTAATAAAATATACCATGGGGCTCTCATTAAAACACTTAAATTAAAAACAACAGAGAACAATGTTTTTTTTTCATTAAAGAAAAGAGAGGGTCTCATAACTCATCCTCACCTTGCCTTTTCTTCTCTATATAACTCTTCGAAATTGTAACTTTTGTTGTTCCACCTTGATAAGACACTAGTTTGAGTACATGAGGTTGTAGTTGGATTTTTGAACAAGAAGCTTTCAAAGGGAAGAGGGTCTAGACTTGTGATTGAACACCTTATTTGGTGTAAACATATTCATAAAGATTGATCAATTGATTTTTCATCATCATATAGATCAATTTATATGTTATTTTATACACATGCACATAGTCAATCTTCCTAAAAAATGGTTGATCTTTGTATGCCTTAGACCATTAAATGCCACAAATCATAGTAAGATGTGCTTGAGTGTGGATTGAGTAATCACATTGTGGGAATAATAATATGCATCTCTTATGTATATCACAAGAAGAAATGTGAATTGTAGAATTCATGTGAGGTCATAAGAGAGGCATCATGTCATTATGTTAAGGATATAAATATAAAAGGGTGTAAAAAATGTTAATGAAAAAACAGATACCTACAATATATAGTGAAAGCAGGGGTTTTTTAAATTGGGAAAATGCAATGGGTTAGTATTGGTAGGGGGGTAAATAAAGTGATTTTTAGAGGTATTTTCCAATATGTAGTCAAATTAAGGGTATTGTTTAGTATGCCACGAACGCACGTGCTATGCCATAGGTTAATTGAGTGACACCCCTGTGGTTCGGCCAAACTTTTACTTTTAAAATAGTTCGTCCAAACTAGTTGCTATAAATAAATCGCCCGCGAAGTTGATTTGTTTACCGGTCTGTTTGTTCGCACGTTTTTCTGTCTGTGCTGCTGCTGGTCTTTTTGTTCGCACATTTTTGTTTGTGTTTATCCTCCTGTCAACGCTGTTGGTTTGCGGCGACTTCAAGCGACTGCAATACCAGGTATCAGCATTCCTTTCGTTTTTGTTACTGCAATATATATATATATATATATATATATATATATATATATAGCTTTGGTTTCAAATATTATAAGAAGGTTTTTGATATGGTTGAGAGAATGTGGAAAATAGAGTCCAACACTCTGCAAGCCTTTGCATTAAAGCCCAACAGCTTGGTCCTTTTCTTCTGGGAAACAGATCCTTCTGCACATCAACGCAATAACAGTGATACTCGCTCCACTCCACTGTAGAGTCTCACCGTATATTTACTATCTACTTAGACTTTTAGCAAAATAATTCTCGCAGTATTTTCTATATACGTAGACTTTCCTTCCAATAAATCTTTTTGTCAGCCTTATCTAAGCCGAAATGATAATAGAATGGTGACAACTTTCCCTTTATTCCATAGCTTTTATCCAATAGGTGATTGGAGAAATGGAAATGAGTCATGAAATAATTGACATTCCTTTCGTTTCTGTTACCGTAATCTGTATAGAGCTTTGGTTTCAAATATTATAAGAAGGTTTTTGATATGGTTGAGAGAATGTGGAAAATAGAATCCAACACTCTGCAAGCCTTTGCATTAAAACCCGACAGTTTGGTCCTTTTCTTCTGGGAAACAGATCCTTCTGTACATCAATGCAATAACAGTGATACTCACTCCACTCCACTGTAGAGTCTCACCATATATTTACTATCTACTTACACTTTTAGCAAAATAATTCTCGCAGTATTTTCTATATACTTAGACTTTCATTCCAATAAATATTTTTGTCAGCCTTATTTAAGCCGAACTGATAATAGAATGGTGACAACTTTCCCTTTATTCCATCGCTTTTATCCAATAGGCAATTGGCGAAATGGAAATGAGTCATGAAATAGTTGACATTCCTTTAGTTTCTGTTACCGAAATCTGTATATAGCTTTCAATGATAATCGAAAATTATGAAAACATATTACAGATCATATTTATTATAAAGTATCAGAGATTTTTTTATATATATTGCATAGTGTTTTTTATTCTGAAATATATAAAATACAATTCTTTTAATTAGGAACAGGTTAACAACGATCCTTATTATTTCCTACACTCCCTTCGTATACAATCCTTTTTAGTGGGAAACTAATTATTGATTTATCCCTTGCACTCTGTCGTTGAGGGTTGGAATATGGTAAAAGTGTTTCACTGTTAGTTATTTTTTATTTATTTATTTTTTTATAATTTCAAATTATAAAACTGATTTTTTAAATTATAAAACATATATTTTAATTATTTTTAAAAATAGATAAATATTTTATTTTATTAGTATTTTTTAATATTTATAAATGTTTATGAAAATCATATCAACACATTGTTCACTTTAATAAATTTAAATATATAATGGTTTTTTTTATATTAATATATGTCTAAATGTATCTAAAAGTTATATGTATTTTTTTTTTAGGTTGGAGAAGTGTAGATGTTTATCAATACAAAATTTTGTTATTTAATAGTCAAGTTTTATAGTTATTATAATGAAATAGTTTCTCACAACAAATTTGATAAAATAAGTGAAATCTATATAATGAAGATTAATTTGTATTTAAGTTTTAGATATTTTAATAACTAAATTTCTATTTAAATCAATAAAAAAATCAAATGTAATAAATAGAAAACATAATGAAACACAATTTAAGAAATAGAGAACATAATGAAACACACACATACATATCTACAATCAACAAAATTATTTTCCTAGGAAATCCTTGTGGGAGACAAGCAACCCTAAAAAGTAATGATTCTCTACTCCTTTTCCCCGAGGAAATCCTTATGGGAGAAAAACAACACTAAAATGTAAACATGCTCTACTCTCTCTTTTCTGGTATGGAAAATATGTAAGTACAAAGAAAGAGGTAATCTCTCTAGAGTTAGCTAAGACTTTTGGTGTGTAAGGTTGCTATAAAAACTTAACTTCATACATTTTTCTCTCTAACTTCACACTTCTAGTTGTATTTTCAACTATGGAACAAAATACAATAACACAAAATGGAACTCTTATTCCTCCTAGTGGCCAAGTATTTAACATAGCGTGATAGCCAACTAGGTGTAAGATTTGACTCCGTCAACCATTAACGAAGTTTGTGATTTTAGACCTTTTAGAGTCTTGTTAAAATTCCACATGTAGATAGCTTGATATGCATGAGTAATGGGGCTAAAATGACATTCTCTTGTACCATGGTGGTCAACATGATAGGTCAACTTACTAAAGGCATAAATTTTGAATGAAATTCATTTGATGTTTTTCTTGCACCATTGGATATGTCTTTAAGTGTAGAACAATTGTCAAGGTTTCGGCACAAGGGATAATCGTTCGACCCCAGGAAATGTAATTTAATACCTCAAAATGACTCCAAAAGGTTTTAGACCCCAATTCTCCACCCACCATTAAAATGACCCTACAAGTTGATTCTTTCAGTTTTTTCACTCTATAAGCATCAAAATATATGAAAAATAATATAATTATCCAATCTAGATCATTATTTAATAATTTGTTAAAATTATGAGTAAGAAATATACATCATGGAATTTAAATAGCATTAATTCATTGAACACCCTTGTACATTCCTTGTTGATACTTTGAAAGTAATACGTTTTGAAAATTAATTTGTTTATGGATTCTATTTTCCACATTCTCTCAACCATATCAAAAACCTTCTTATAATATTTGAAACCATCTATACAACTTTTCAGTTGTTTCAATAGGAATTAACATATTGAAATATTAATTTTATTTATGTCTTGTGTGCTAAGGAAGGGAGGTCATGAACCTTATGGGAAGAGATAGTATTTGTTAAGTTAGGAGGGATACTTTTTATGAGATAGAATTAATTTAAAATGCTTCTTAAGATTATGTTTTCATAATACCCTTAATTTAATTAATTATTATCTCTTATTAATATTTGTCGACAATTTTTTTCAGTTCCACTAAAATTTTGAAATCAATGATTGGCTTAGTGCATATGGCCCTACCTAGGATGTGAAATCGGTGATTGGTGTATTTCCTTTGGTTCTTGAAGTTATTCAACTTATACACAATGATATTGCGACAAGAATTATTTTCATATATTGACAACCATAGGTGAATTAATGATAAGGTGTCATTTTACTACCCTTTGGGGTTTTAGCCCACAAAATTGGGTCTTCAACTTAAAATTAAAATAAATTTAAAACCATAAAGAACTATGTGGGGTACAAAACATCATCAAAAATACATTTTCAAGGAGAATCTAACTAGATTGATTAGGAGATAGGAGACCGCGAATTTTCATGCTAAATTTGCTGAAAAATATAGAGGTAGCTATTGGTGCTTCTTGGGTTGACATCAATGACAACCACCTATCAACAGTTATAACCAAAGAATAAACCAATAATCGCTCAATTGCATATAGTTATGTGATGGTCCAATCTTGCAAGGTCACAAGGCAATATTTATATGGGTTCAACGTAAAACAACCTTATGTTATAACCAATGAAAAAACCAATATTTTATTGATTACATATGTTTATGTGATGATCTGATCCATGCAAGGCCACATGGAAGTATTTCATGGGTCCATGTCATGAATTTTCATAGGGCCATGTGGCGCCATATGATTGGCCACTTGCGGTCCAATAAACATGTCAGTGCCACATCAATGTCTACTCAGCTGCCATGTGTCACATTCAACCTGTGCACATGTCCAGTTAGGTTTCCAACATGGCACTAATTCATAACCAATTGTACCTACAATTTCAGCTCTAGTGTACCACATGTCCACTCCATAGACTGCCATGTCACCTTTGGCTATTGAATTTTGTGTGTTTTGATTGAAACTTTGACTAAGCATAACTTTCACATCTAAGCTTGGATTGAGATGTCGTTTGCATCACATTGGATTCCTTGTGACAAACTCTTTGATCTAGTTAAGGTTTCATTGCAATTTGAGGAATTTTATTCTTTATCCATTAGGGATCTTCCTAGTTCAACAAGAGTGGTTGCATTCATTTAAATTCATTTTTAGAGTGGATGTCTAGCTAATATACATAATTAGGAATAATTTTTGTTATAACCCCATTTTCCACTCCATTATAGTGAGAGAGACCCAAGTTCAACATACATCAGTTGTTGGCAAGAAGGCATCCCCTTTCACCTTTTCTTTTACTTACATGGGTATTACAAGGGAGTTATAACATGTTAAATGGGTGATATTACATAATTGAGTAGTTGCTCATAATTATTTTGTCACAATTTCATAATTATGAAATAATAATATTTCATAATCGAGATAATTGAGAAAAAATTTCTAGAGTTTGTCATTCCTAAGGAGATAAAATAGACAAACTTCCATAGTTTTTCATTCCCAAGGAGATCAAATCGATCTGCTTTTCTATGAGTTTGTTAGGGGTGAATTAATGTGGAATTTTCCTAACTTATCTAGCCTATGGGTGTTCAAGTACATTTTCCCAGAGAGGGAAAAAGGCTTGTATAAACTAGTCATGTAAAGGGGAAAGTAGATCTACTGAGTTAGATATAGTGTGAGAGCTTTGTCCATTTGTTGAAGCTATCTTTGCTGGAGGTGGAGAACAGGATTGCAAGTGGAGTCCTGGGCAGGACTCACGAAGCAACAACTCCTTGTGATTGAGAAATTCAGATCACAATAGGTTTGATTGATTTTTTGTATTTTCACTCACATATTTTTTTTTTCTCCTCATCTTTTACAGTCATTTGAGATAGGATTTTGGTACACACCTGCATGAAAACCTCCTTCAATAGAATGGCAACCACAACAGAGAGATTTTAGATAGTCACTTTTATTGGTTTTTTTAGACCTCTCTTTCTAGTTTACCATTATTTGTATCTCAATTTAGGTATTCATTAAGCTCTAGCCCATAATGGTGAAGCCACATTTCCTATAAATTTTCAATCATTCTGATTTGTATCATTCCCAAGAAATTGTGTACTTGTTTCATAACTTCATACATTGTTGAATGACATTCCCTTTAATAGTCACATGATTGAATTGTTCATATGTGAAAAATGCTCATGTGACTGTAACACTATGAATTGAAAAATGGATGAAACCCTTGAGAGATTCACATTTTTGGAAAGGTTTTTTTTGTTGGATAGTCAGTGTTAACATTTAATTTTTCCATAATTACAAATTTATTTATTTTTTTACTTATCATTTAGTTGCTAAAAGTTGAAGAATTTATGTTGGTAAATAATTAATTACCTATTTAAATCATTTACCACTTTTGGGTTTTTCGTTTTTGTGGTTTCATTCATAATTTCACTTTTTTTCACTGTCAATTTCAATTTTTCACACCACATGTGCACAGTCAAAGGACCTAAGGTCTTTCCCATACCAAAGCATGTTCTTAAACATGTTTTCTTGGTGATATGGGTGATTTAGAAATGATTGGGAGAGCGAAATTCCTCATTTAATACACAATATGTTTGGTTCATGCCACTAAGCCAAGAATTTTAAATTCAACTGAATTTTAATATAACCAACTAAATCCTGCAAAAAAAGAATAAAACAATTTATGTTAGGGTTTTGGATTTAGGAATTGAAACAACACACCATGATATTTCAAATTTAAAAATAATATTTTGAGTCCTTGGTAGCTTAGAATCCTATCTAGAGGTTTGTTATCAAAATAAGGATGCACTCCCATTTGATTCTCATGATTAGGTTGTAATCATGAGGCTCTCGCTCAAGAGTGGACCTTCCCAAAATCTTGTGACGTCTTGTCAGAAACAAAACCATCAAACTGAAAAACACATCATGCAAGAAACATAGCTTGCTGACATATCATTTTTCTCATTCAAAGAAAAAAAATTCACATCATGTGAATATCTCCGTGTACTCTTACATATTGGTGTACACAAAACCATCAACCAAACACAAGTCGACAAAACATGCCTCTTCAAACAATTGACTCTCAAGTCAAATAATAGCACGTAAAAATTTCCATATTTGTTGCATCTAAGTGTGTCAACATAACTCTACTTTCAACATCTTGCTTCATGCAACATGCACCATACTTTGAATTTGCAAAGAAATTCATGAAACATCAAAATACATGCAAGGCCTTAATTGGATAAGAAATCTAACCACCCCTTACCAAACCATTTCAATGGCGCTTCTTTCAGCTGCGCTTCATCATGTGAATCATCCTGACCCTCATCGATTATGGAATCCTCTTTTCCATTCTTGTCAATATCTCTTTCCACCTTCTTCAAATGTCATGGATGACTTGTTGGATACAAAGTCCAACACTTGTCTACAAGGTGACCTTTCTTATGGCAATGAGTGCAAAACAATTGCATCTTATTTTCAACATCATTTTCCTTTTCCAATGGGCCTTTGACTTTTTGCCTCATTTATTTAGAAAGTTTCATGTGCATGGATATCTTCTTCCAACATCTATAAACATTATGATTATTCAAACCACAAAAGGAACATGAAAAATTTTCCAAATCTTATGTGAATATTTACCATGTTTATCATAATCAAAAGCAATTTGATTAAAGGCATATTTATACCTTGAACATTCACCTTTGTCGCCTTCTTGAGGAGGTGAATTTTATGAGGTAGTGGCTCTCCTTGGAATAATAGCAATGAATTCAATGACTTTAGAGCTTTCAACATCCTCTTCTTTTACATTCTCATTAGCTGCATGATTATTAACATCTTCTTGCAAAGTGGGTGTCAAACTTTTCCATTCATCATGAACACAAACTTCACAAGCTTGAGGTAATGAACACGAAATGAAATTCCTTCTTGGAACAGCTTCATGTGCCTCCTTGGCTTTGGAGCATTCTCCATCATGTTTTCCATAACCAAGACCCAAAAAATTAGGCCTTTCCTGAACAACATTTGGCTCAACTATGCCTTGTACATGTTTTCCTAACCATTTACTTTCATAGCCCATTTTCATAAAAAAATTGGACCTTATTCCTCTAGTGTGTCTCTCAAAAGCGCGTACACATTCACTTTGAGAGGAAATTGAAGACAAACTTGAATTGCATACCTCTTTCATTCACATACTTGGCTAAGGCTTCCTTTGCATCATAGAGTTGAATCTCCATGTCATGCATCCTTGCTTGGTTTTCATTTGCAATATGGAGTTGAGTCTCCATCTCATGCATATTTTCAAGAATTTCTTGCTTCTCCTCATTCTTGGAAATCCATTTATTACACCACTGGTTAGTTTTTTGTCTTCCTATATTCTTTATCAACCTCTTCGAGTGATTCTTGACATGTGGATACTTAAATCATTCCTAAAAATTTGAGCTCTAAAACGATAAGACATACAAGGTCATTTTAATTCATTCCTCTACCCAATTATAAAAACCAAGTGAATATTTCTACATATTGATTTCTGTCCCATAAATTGTACAATATAGGTCAATTTTTTCCTTTAACTTATTTAAATATTGTTAGCACACAATTGTTCAATGGTCTGATGAAATTTCACTGATAAAGGCATGATTATGCCAATCCATGTTGCATATTTCCATTAACAATGTTTACTTGTGTAAAACAATGTTGTCTTTGCTTTTATGTTATTTTGAGTTTGCTTTTAGTGCTGAAATTGGAATATATGATATTAATTTATGAATTGCAATTATAGTTGCTGAGATACTATTCTTTTTCTCTATTATATTGTTATTTCTAGTCCTCTGGGTTCTTTCTTCATATTTTTTTTTTTTACTAATTGAAGGGATTCGTAATTCTATATTTTACCATATTTCTTGCTGGTTCCATGTAGATTTAATTGACATATAATAGGTGGTTTCTGTTTTTGGGATGTCTGTAAAGTTTTTGGCACATCATATTGAATTTCTATAATGTGTAGCTCCCTAACATTCAGATAGAACCTTCATTGAAAAATGTGAGGGGGGTTTCAAATTCACATTGGATAACACCCTCCTCTGGGATAGAAAAGTTTAAAAAACACAATAACAGAGAAACAATTAGTGACGTCACCAAAAGATTTAGCCTCTTCAAGGTATCATATCCTCTCATCAAGGTCAAGAATCTATTCACCAAAAATGTCCTATGGAAATGATGGTTTAAGAAACAAAACCAGACAAAAACCTTCAGTGAGAAAAACAAAATCTAAAACTTCTTCAAGGTCTTCAATCTTCTCGTAAAGTTAAATTGTGTCTTGATCAAGTCCAACAACAAAGAAACATTCAGTGACAACACCAAAATCTACAACTTCTTCAACGTCTTCTAAACCATCTTCAAAGTCAATATTGTGTGCATCAAATTCCTCACCAAGGTCATCAATGGAGTCATCAAAACTACTATTTCAAACTTCAATGCCAAAAATAAGCTAAAAGAATTGAATTCCTCCTCCAAAACCTTCTTCTCTGAGAAAAGCTAGCATCATGTCATCGAGAAATTCTGTAATTCCACAAGGAAATTCTATCAAAGTTAAAACAAATCCTTTTCATCCATATTTAATGCCTACTTTTTCAGGTGGAACACCTCCAAATTTAAGGACCACAATGCCATAAAATACAACTTTACCTAATGGGTGTAGACCTAGAACCCCAAACTTTGCGTGATGTACAACTGAAGATCCTATGGTAAGCAATGTGAGAAGAGAGTCATGGTCACTGAGTTGAGCAAGAGAAATAGTTTGGTATGACAACCTTACTTGTGATAGGTCTAGCTAGCAAACTACCAAACTACATGGTAATGGCATTCAAAATTTGAAAATTCCCATTTCACTTGGAAATAAGATGGTAGAGAAAGGTATAGATGAAAGGAGATATATATCTCAAAGTATGGTAAAGAAATCAAATAGTTCTATCAATTCCACCTTGCAACTCTAAGAGACATTGAATTGAATTTCATCTCAAGACAGGGCTTTGGGAGGACACTCTCAAAGCCAACCTTCATTATGGCTTTGAAACACATGGTAAGTATTGACTCAACAACCTTATTTGCATAATTTTTTCTAGCATGGACCTTAATGTCATAGCCTTCTTTTGCCTAAAATGAATGCAAATTTCCTTGCAATTTGGCTTGCAACATTCATAATTCATGCTCATGGAACATGATTATGTTGCAATTGTGATAATATCTGCTGTATGCAGAAGCTTTAATAAAAAATGATCAAAAAATGACATTTTTGCTCTGTTTTTTTCAAGATTTAAGGAAAATTACACCAAGTAGCTTCCAGCCTCATATGCCCATCATGTCAAACTCATCTCAGGATATTGTCCAAGTAAGAGCCACCAAAAGCAAGCAATCTAGTATACATGACTCTCCAATTTCAATTAGCAGCAATGACAGTTCTAAGTATGGTGCAAACATTGCTCCAGATCCTCAATGGGGCATGTTTGATGACAATAATTTGGGGAGTGAGAGAGGTTATTAGTACGGTAGAATTAAATTCGAGGGAGATGGTAGGAGAAAAAATTGGTTGAACAACCCATAATATGGAGAGAATAAATATGGTCGAACTCCCTTTTCTGACCAAGGAGTTGAAATATTATCTGATCCAATATATGCCACAAAGGCATACATTGGTAGTGAATATTATAAGAATAAAAATGTAAGTGTATTAATGACAATTGTATCAATGAAGAAAAGAAAATATATCATCAAGAACCATTTGATTGGCCACAGTTGCACCATCCTACTATGTTTGTCATGAACTTGTGTACTGCACTGAGTTGTTTTATGGACACATCTGCAACCTCCCACTTCTAATGTAGTGCTTGAATTTTGGGTGTTTCCTTCAATGATAGAATTTCAACACAAGTCTTATTAGTCTTTTGGGTCACTATTTTTAGAGCCAAAAGAAAAATTATGATTTAGCAGTTTCATGCACCTCTAGATGCAATTGAGTAGGTTCATGTATGAAATGTTCCACTAAATCGCATAATTTTGAGAGGGTTCACCCTCATTTACCATTGTAAATAGATGCTTGCAGATTTAGATGGAATTCAAATTGGTAATATTATCCCATAGGAAATCAATACAGTCACATATCCACACCAAACATTTTTCCAAAAGACTTCTATTGAACCCCATTCCCAATACATCTTTCCAATAATAAAAACCTTAATAGGTGTCCCCTATTTTTACTACATACCTTTTCTAGAACCCCCAATATAAATGCAATATATTGACTCTATTTTTCATCATTTTAATACCCCTTTATGAATGAATGTTCTGAGACAGTGGTCAACAAGGTGAATTACTTGTGCACAATGATTGGATATGTTTGTTATAAAAACCATTTTTTTAACTTCAAGGAATCCACGGGAAATTGAAAAATATATAACTAATAAGGTTTTGAATAAGATCAAACTAAAAGTCTAGAAGATAGGAAATAATTTGTGCCATTTAGTTGCTACCCAGATAATAGATGACATCTGGCATAATACTACACATTTTGTGCTTAACATCATGAATATTGTTAGTAATGGGTAGTTAGTGTGCATCAATTTCAGTGTTCAATCATCATGAGGATCATGACATCATGTCCTACCATAGTTTTTTTCCTATTCATTTCTATAGTTCTAATGCGATGGATGTTCTATGGAAGAATTTTTGAACATGATGAATCCTAGTTTCAATGTTGAAAGTTTTTTTTCTAATTCATTTTCAATATAAAATGCTTCCTTTAACTATCAATAAAATATATTACATGTTAGTAATGTCACACAAAATGGTTCCCAGTTGAGAGTCTCAATGATTGAAAAAATTCATGTGAAAATCCCTTGTATCTATAAAAAGTTTCCCTAAAATATAAAGCCTATCAAAATTGACACATGGACATAAGTTTTAGAAGCAAAATTTCTTTAAATTTGCTTGAAATAAGAGGGGGAAAAACCAAAATTCTTTCCATAAAGGCACAAAATCAATGTTCATAGATTTCCAAACAATTCACTAACTATCATGATGAAACCTGCAATTAAAGGGGTACCTTATTTGTCATTAGGAATGGACCACAACCATTATTATTTCCCTAAAAAATTGTGATAATGTAAATTCAAACATCATTAACATGATAAAAATATTTGGTTGGCTTCTTATTCTTTGAAATAATGAGGAAAATTTTTAACAACTTATCAATTTTGGGTAGTGGTGGAGGACTACATGGACTAGCTATGGTGATTCTCACCTTTAGCAATCAACAAAATTAGATCCATGACTTGGCCTTCTACTAGAATTTTGTGATTCCATAGAGAAAGCAGAGGGAGTATGAGAACCAATAAATTGTTTCCTGCTCATAGTGCAAATAGATCCCCTAAATATTCTTGCAATTGGCATAGATATTGCACATCCTACTAAATTTTTCATTTGAAAAAAAAATTGCATCTAAATATTGAAGTCTTGAATATGTAGTTTATTTGTTTTCCCAAATAAAAATTTGACCATCTTAGCCATTGTTAAAATCTAAACAAGAATTATTTCTTCTCTTACACATAAGAAATAGAATTCCAGCTCTAATAATCTATTGAGGTCTATGGAAGTTAATGGCCTAAGACACTTTGTAACCTAAGAGAGAAACTTGTTAGGAAATGGGTGAAGTTGGTAATACACACCCAATTGGATAACCTCGAGGAGAAAAAATTTCTCCCACTTTATTTGTTGGCATAACCTAGTAAGTGTTATTCACTAGCATGTATTTTGTAAAGGCCTTGACCTAGTTCCAATTCAACTCCATCCACCAAGTTGTAGAGGATTTCAAGCCTAATTTCATGAGAAGTAAGTTGGGGATGATCACATTGACCTGCTTGATGACATGTCTATGAAGATTAACTACCTTGAACTATTTTTCTGCCTAGGGAAAGAGACACATTCCCATGTCTGAGCATGAAAACATTCTTTGATATTGTTAATGCCTCTAGTGTTTACTTTTACAAGTTCTATAGGCAGAGTCTGTAAAGGGCCAGGTAGCCTTTGGATCTCATATTTTATGAAAGGTGACATATCTAGTAAATGCCCCTACAGTCAATCTCTAGAATGGATCTAAATAGAAGTTCTTCATTTTAATATCCATAAAACAAAACAACTTTAAGGTAAACCATGTACATGTGTCATTTCTCCCACAAACTAAAGGCTTCCTCTAATTCATCTCTCAAAGATGAATTGGTTTTGAGATGCTCTTCTTCAAAAATTCAAGATTCATCTCTCAAAGATGAATTAGTGTTGAGACGCTCCCCTTCAAAATTTGGTGAACTTCACATTTTCAACAAGTGAACTTCACGTTTTTATAAAATTAAAATGCGGGGACTTCAAATTTTTTTTGTTTAAATGGAGTTTCACGCTTCTTTTTTAATGACCATGTGTTTTTTTCAATTTTATACCAAGTGTGCTCCCACCATGTAAAGTGAAATTTGGTGAACTTATCATTTTTATAATTTCTTTTTTGCTTAAATTGAGTTTCACACATCAATTATTGCTTTGAAAGTTGTGTTCTACATAATTTGTGTACACTAAATTAAAAATTGATTTTCTAAAATCCATTTTGTGTAAATTTCCACCAATAGATATATATATCATGGAGGATGAACGATGAAGATCAACCGAATCCCATATGGGGGTTCAGGGATCAGGGGATGTTCACGGTATTTAAATATAATCTTAAATCTCCATACATGTGTGTATATATGGAATTGATTTTTTATTAACTTTGTGAGTTAAATTAGTTTTTAATAAGCTTCATTTTTTAATTTTAAGGAGGTAAGAGGAGAAGGGTTTCTACTCCATCCATGGAGCGTGCCCATGGTTCACCCAGTCATGGTATGGTTCACGCAATTTAATCAATGAATATGTATATGTATTTGTATGTACACATGAATGTGTTTTTCAATTGATTATAAATTCATATTTGTTTATGAAGCTTCTCTCTCATCTCGAGAGGTTGGTGGTGGTTCAAATCCACTTAGAGGGCAATCAATGAGTGGTAGTAGGTTGCGTGAAGGGGGTGATATTTATTCCCTCGAAGGCCAATCAACGGCTGTTGGTTCTCAGCAGGGTCATTTTGGGTCTGGTTCTCAGCAGGGTCATTCTGGGTCTGGTTCTAAGCAGGGTCATGTTGTAGAAGATGCTAACCAACAACGTCAAGGTTTCCATCAGTTTCAATATTTTTTTCATTAAATTTGTAAAACTTTTTTTACATGTGTTTTTTCTAATATACGAAATTATATATATATTGATGCAGAGGCCGAAAATGTTCCAACTAGTGGTCAAAATAGACACAGGGAAGACCGCTACATTCAAGAAGATGGTTGTCTACCCAGCACAACTTATCCAGCCGACATTACTGATATACCATGGGAAACAAAAATAGCGCAATGCACCTTACAAAGGTGTGAAAAACTTCATGCAAAATTGCAAAGATATCTCGTGGCTTTGACTCTACCTACTGAGAGTCAACAAAGCCTTGAAATAGTTACACATTCATTGGGCGAAATTGTAAATGTGTACAAAAATCTTGGGCCAATGACTGATACATTTGTAGAAGTGATGAGAAAGAGAAAGGAAAAAGTAATGGGTCCAGATAAATGGGAGGATGTAAAACAAAAAGTTACAAAAGATGTGGCCAAGTCAATGTTTAATTTCAAGGAAGGGCCAAAAAGAAAAATGTTGAAGGTGCAATATTTCAAGCACCTAAATATAGCTCGCTATTTGTATGATAGGCACCTTGCAGCCTATGGAAGGCTCCCATGGAACGACGAGGTTCCTGTTTATTTTGCACAAATGTTTTAAGCAAAATTTTTTTAGGTATGAAACCCAACTACAATGACCTTCCGTCAGAATTTTTTGGCTCGGGGAAAGGTCGATTATATGACCGTAAGGGCGCTAAGTGAGATGTGGAGTTGCCTCGCCCTGAGCCGCCATTGGTGAGTCGACCGTTTCTAGTCGAAACTCTGCGATCAGAGATGGATGCGACTTCTCAAATAAGTTGAGAAGCAAGGGATGTTATGATCGACAATGTTCATAGAAGATTGGGTGGAGTCGATCTTTGTTTAAATCGACAAAAAGCACGTGAAAATGCATGTGCCAATTTTGTTTATTGTATAGATGAGGAGATTGACAACATGAATGTTGAAGATCTCCGAACATATGCAAAAAATTGTCGCAATGGTTTGCAAGACCTAATTTTTCATGAGGAAGAGGGCACCGGAACGGTATGTGTTAGTGACCTTAGGGTTTGAAATTATTTTAACATACATATACATGTGTACAATTTGTAATAAATACATGTGTATGTACATGTATACATTTATTTGTATTTACATTAATCTAACAAAAATGTATGATTATATGTTAAAACACCATTTGCAGTTCTCATACATGATGCATGACGAAAATGTTAATATCACGTTCGGGACCTCTGGTTCAAACAATGTAGATGGGTCTGACCATCAAGATATGTTGGCAAATGTTAGTGTTTTTTAAGTGATTTTAAAATAAATAATTGTGCACACATGTACATGTATGTATATATAATTTGATAAAATGTTTTAACAGATATCGATTCCGTCCGATGTTTTTGGGATGACGGTGCCTTCTTCTTCATTGGGAGATGTACCTTCTACTTCCTTGGGAGATGAGCCACAAGTATGGAAAATTTTTCACAAGTTTAAAATTTATGTTTAAAAGTTATATATATATTCCACCTCAAAAAGTTCCATTAAAAATTGAGATATATATATATATATATATATATATAGAGAGAGAGAGAGAGAGAGAGAGAGAGAGAGATCTATATTTTGAGTTATTTAAAAATTTTTGAATTTAGGTTCCTATAGAAGATTTCTTTAATCCGCGGACTCTAGCGACGGAGATAGGAACATCCACAGCATTTGAACAAGTTGTCTTTAGTTCCTTTTTTAATATTATTGAAAATAAGTTTATATATGTACACGTGCATTTTCATTTGAAAGTTTTTAATATATATATATATATATATATATATATATATTTAATTGTACATGTATATTGTACAGTTTACCGCTGCAGAGGTTCCTATGGGGGTGGAACTTGTTCATCAAATGGAGAGGGAACCTCATGAGGTATTGCATGATTTTTTTGTTATATTTTGTTTTTTACATGAAGTTCTAGATATATATATTCTCACTCATTTTTAAAACATAAAATTTTAATGTTCAAGTACATGTGCATTGTGTATGTAGGTTTCCCATGATGCTTCACATGATAGTGCGCGGATTGAGACCCTGATAGGAAAGACGCTAGATCCGTCTCTATTTGATGGACATGATTTGTAGATTTGATTTCAAGATTTAGATGGTCTTAAAATTTGTTAAACTTGATATAGTTTGATACTTGTGAGATCTACAATTTTTGGACATATTTTATTACATTGTTAATATATTTTGTTTTATTTAATTTTTGGATGGTTTTAGTACTTTTGGCATGTGAATGTGAAGTAATGTTGTCATCTGAACTAAATTTGGCATGTTATGTAATGACATGTGCTATAATTTGTTTTGTTTTTAAAATTTAAGTTTTAGATGCTTGGAGTACATTTGACATGTGAAGTAATGTTGTGATCTATATTTTTTTGTTAAATTAAAAGTTAAAAGTTTTGGATGGTTTCAATCTACATTTGGCATGTGATATTTAATGTTAAATGTTTTTATTGGATAGTTGAATTATAATTGGCATGGCATGTGAAGTTTTTAAAACTCAAGTTTTGGATGGTTTCAATCTACATTTCACATGTGATATTTAATGAACTTTAAATGTTTAATGTTTTAATGTTGCATGATATATAATCAAAAGGTTTTTAAAACTTAAGTTTTGGATGGTTTCAATCTACATTTGGCACATGTGGTATATAATGTTAAATGTTTCTATTGGATCTAGTTGAACTATAATTGGCATGGCATGTGAAGTAACGATCCATATATATAATTTAAAGTTTTTTAAACTCAAGTTTTGAACGGTTTCAATCTACATTTCGCATGTGATGTTTAATGTTTTAATGTTGCACGATATATTATCAAAATTTTTTAAAATTTTAAAGTTTTGGATGGTTTCAATCTACATTTGGCACATGTGGTATATAATGTTAAATGTTTCTATTGGATATTTGTTCACTATAATTGGCATGGCATGTCAAGTAATGTTTCACAAATCCCTTTTGGATGGTTGAAGTACATTTGGAATCTTAAGATTGCTTTTGATCTCTACATGTAGTCTTGTTTGAATGAAAACATTTCCAATAAGAAGAACATAGCTTTTCAATGCAACTAACCATGTATCAATTGAGCTCTAATTGAAAAAAGAGTTTAAAGAAGTAGATATATGTAAAAATTATCCCTTTAATTTTGATTGGAAATATAAGTCTAGTACATATATGTTTGTTGAATTTGGGTCAATGTCATTAATGCACTCAAATAGGTAGCCTTGTTGATTTATAATTTGGTAAATTGATGACATTCAATTAATTGCATTCTAGAACATAGAACATATCCGACCATTGGACAGACAAATTTTGTACTATATTTTCAATCAGTAATAGAGATGTGGGTCAAATCCCACCAAAAGTTAGAGAAGTTCTTCGAGTCTCTTGTCTGAAAGGAATCTTCGTACAAAAATATATTGTGGATGATTTATTTACATTGCACGGATACTTTTTACTAGAAAAGCTCATAAGAAAAATTAGGCACATTCAGTTCGTGTATATATCCAATACGTGCAACATTTTTCATCCATGCACATAGAAAAACTACTTTCAATTAAAATTGAATTCTAGAACATATATATTGAGTACATTTAAATCATTTTTCACCAATGCACATAGTAAAACTACTTGAACAATTAATTTCATTCTAGAACATATATATCCAATATGTAAGTAATATTTTTCATCAATGCACATTGAACATATCCGACCATTGGACAAACAAATTTTGTACTATATTTCAATCAGGAATAGAGATGTGGGTCAAATCCCACCAAAATTCGAAGAAGTGCTCCGACTCTCTTGTCTGAAAGGAATATTTATACAAAACTAAACTACAAATGATTTACTTACATTGTGGATACTTTTTACCGGAAAATCCAACTAGTTTTTCATCAACGCACATAGAAAAATTAGTTCCAGTTAATTGCATTCTAGAACATC
This sequence comes from Pinus albicaulis, assembly GCA_034641835.2. NCBI lineage: Eukaryota > Viridiplantae > Streptophyta > Pinopsida > Pinales > Pinaceae > Pinus > Pinus albicaulis. Next base: position 1,509,115,316 of record CM076570.1, on the reverse strand, counting down.
TGTATTGAGTACGTGAATCATTTTTCATTAATGCACATAGTAAAACTACTTGAACAATTAATTTCATTCTAGAACATATATATATATATATATATATATATATATATATATATATATATCCAATACATGTAACATTTTTCATCAATGCACATGTATAGAAAAGCTACTTTCAGTTGATACTAGAGCACGTGCATGTACCAAAACAATTTGTACATGTGCAAATACTTGCACAAATAACATAAGCAGCTCAATTTTTAGTTGAGTACTGGAAGTTCTAAAACATATTTAATCCAAAGAGAATAAATTGTTGGACAATTCAATCAAAAAAATTCTAATGGAATTCCATCTTCAATAATCCCTTCATGATCAGATTTTGACATTTTCCATCTTTTAATTTTTGATTTTTTCTTTGATTGAACTTCTATCAACTTTATGCGTGCTGCACACACCAAGTGACTATATTGACAACTTATGGAATCAGGTTCATAGTCTTCAAAGTAAAAAAAGTCTCCACTTTGATGAGTTTGTTTGAAAAAATAACCTTTCAGTATAATAGACCCTTTGTCATACTGAAATCCATGATCATTATAGTCTTGTAATAATTTCATTTTTCGTTCAGTGCAACGCATCAAATAATACTTCACATTTTCATCGTTGTCAATAGGTGAAATTACAACAAAAACATCTCCTGCACAATAAAATAAATTTAACATTTAATTATGCATATTTAAATTTATTTATAGATCTTTAAATCATTAGAAAGTAATTCAAATGTTACCTTCTCTAACAAGATCAGAAACTTGATCACCATCGGATGATATTGTAGTTTCCTTTGATTGCATTTCTTCAAACATTGCAACAGACATTTTTCCCTTTGTATTTAGCTCTGTATGTTTCCAATCGTTTACATACATTTTGTTTTCACAAACGTCATTGGATGTTGTGTTGTCTATGCAAACATGACAAAAACAAGAATATTTTCTTTTATCCAATGCAAACACATTTCTGGACGACTTTGTTTTAATTGAATGCAATTTTCTAGTCCCTTTTATTGTTTCAACGTCATTTCCAATTGATCTATCTACGTCTTCGATCCCAATATGCCAGAAAAACCTTTATATGGAAAATTAAAAGAAGAATTTGTAAATATGATATCAAAATACAATCAAAGATAATCATTGCATGATAAATGTACAATGTTTAAAATTAGATTTCCAATATAAATTAAATTGAATGTACCTTCGCACTTCTCTTGATGGGTTAGTCTCATGGCTTAGAGCAACGATGCACCATTGAACAACTTCTTTAGCGTTCACAAGTCGGCTTGCAGAGTGGTTCATTTTATATCTTCAAAGTGCTCATTTTATGCATGCTCCTACACTGTCATGTTCTCTTTTTCCATGGCCAGTCTCAAAGAAATTCCAACAATGTTTAATGCAAGTTTTCTTATGAAGACAACACAACCAAAAGAATGATCGTGCAGATTTGAATTGACATGTGCATCCGTCTGACCATATCCAATGTTCATTGAATGTTATTCCACGATTTTTCAAGGAATAATAAAAAACAATGTTGTACAAAACATGTATCATGTGTACGATTGTCACTGATATAAAAGTGATATTCTTTAATGATATGTCGATTTTCACTTGTGCTTTCTATATGATCAACATTTTGTTCAACATGTCTATATAGAAGATGGACGAGCATGGAGACTTGGTCAGAATGATAGTATTCACTCTAAATTTATTTTTGTGGAACAAATGTGTATTTTTAAGCAAAATCAATCACTGAAAAAATGGTCCTTGGTGGAAAAAATTCACGAGTTTTTTTGAATTTCAAGTCTTGCAATCAAGATCTATGGGAATGCTTGGTGTATTTGTAAATTTCTACCTCAAACTTTCTCAAAAAGTCTATCAGAAAAATTTCATCTTTTGGTAATTCAATTCTTTTAACACTATTTACACCTTGAATCGATGTATTGATATATTCATATCTCTTCCATTTCACTTTCATGTTGGAGAATGATTGATCATTTATATCAATACGATATTTGTTTTGAATTTTAGTCAAATTTCCACAATCATCGCATTTTTTACCACCAACACATTTCTTTTTGTAAAATAGTTCATCGCTTTCTCTTTCACATAGAATTTGAGATATGAATTCACGGATAGTGGAAGGAGGAGGTGAATTCTTCCATAATGTTCTACCGAAATCAAGGAATGTGTCATAATATAACTCAAATTCCACATGATAACGGCAACAACAAGTGTCGCGTACGGTGATAGGCTTTACATACCATGGTTTTTGTTGAACAAAAGCACTGAGTGAAACATGAATTTGACGATTCTCTTCTTTGAACTTGTTGAATAACTCTATCTGAGTGGTTTCCACGAAATATTTTTCATGTTCTTCGTACTGATTTCGTGCTATTCTTCTTCGCATCACATGCCTTGCAGTTGGAAAAACACGCGAATTGTTCTTCCAATATTCATATATTATTTTTTTAACATTTTCTCCAAGTCTATCCTTGTATGGTTTCCTACAAATAGCTCTCCAACAAGCGAGCTCATCATTTACATCTATTTGCAGCCGAAATTTCTGATGTTTGTGCAAAGTTTTTCGTGAGGTTCCCAGTGCTCGTGCCATAGATGTTACGAAACGATTCTCTTTAGTACTTGATGAAACCATTGTCATCTATATTCCTCTACGTAAAATTGAAACATTTTTCTCTCTAGATCTCTTAATTGACTTTATAGCATTGATATTTTTTATCACATCTTCCTTCATTTTTTTTATCTTTGGTTGATTTTTGAATACCTAGTAGTGTCATAGCTTCTTTTAATTTCCTTAATGATAGGAGACCTTTCAACATTTGAGCTTGAATTGTCACCCGCTCATTTAATAAATACTTTCCAAAAATGCAGCTAACACGATATCGTATAGCATGGTCAGGTTTTTTTATCTCCATATGTGTGAGTGTCAACATTTTCTAACATCTCATCATCGACAGTGATTTCATCTGTACATATTTGAAAAAATAGTACATATTCAATAAATAACTAAATTAATAAATATATCTATAATTTCAATAATACGTGCATGTGTTCAATATATATTATATATATATGTGCATACCTTGTGATTCAATTTCTTTATTTGGATTTCTTTCAATATTTTCACCATCTTCAATCATTGGTTCAATATATCTTTCACTTTCTCTTTCAAAATTTTGTATCTCATCATCAATGTTTTGAGGAATATATCTGTCTATTTACATTAAACAAAATATTTTTCAAATGAGTTCATCAAATAAAAATTAAGCTTCACATTTTACACTAGGAAAATTTTAAATATATCAATAGATCATAATATTTACATTTACATACCTGCTTCAATTTCTGCTTGAGGTTGATTTTCCTCTTCAATATTTGAGAGGGCTTCTAACTTCCTTTTGCTCTCGTCTCTTCTTTAAGTTTCTGAAGGTCTCTTTTTCGATCATATTTTCTCGCACAAGTCCTTCAATTTCCCATGATAATAGGGTATGAAGTTCAAAAAATTTCCTTCAAAAAAGTAGATAATAACTCAATTAGAAAAAACATCACAAAATATTTAATTTAAAAAAAATTCATTTTAATTTTTTTGCAAAAAATACATACTCCAATCCAAAACACTTACTTTAAAAAATTTGAGAAAAAAATGTCTTATAATAATGAAACGAAGCTCAAAAGATTTACTTCAACTCAAAACACGTACTCTAAAAAAATGTCACTTCAAAAAATGCCTCCAACTTAAAAAAAAACATCACTTTAAAAAATACTTCTAGAAAATGTCTTTTCAAAATTAAGCCCAACTCCATACTTTCAAAAAAAATGAAGCACAAAAAACATCCAAAAAAATGTATCACATACCTCCAAGAAATGTCCTTTGAATGTACGTCCAAGAAAATTCCTTAAGCCCTAAACAATTTTTTGCAAAATCAGGCCGCCTCCAAGAAATGTCCTCCAAGAAAATTCTTTAAACTCAAAACAATTCTTTGCAAAATCAGACCGTCTCCAAGAATTCAAAATTAAGCACAAATCCATACTTTCAAAAAAAAAGAACAAAAAACATCCAAAAAAATGTATCACATACCTCCAAGAAATTTCCTTTGAATGTACATCCAAGAAAATTCTTTAAACCCAAAACAATTCTTTCAAAATCAATCCACTTCCAAGAAATGCCCTTAAATCCAAACCTCTAAGAAAAGTCTTTAAACCCAAACCAAGAACTTTGTACAATCAGATGAAATGTGCGAAATGTGTGAAAATTATGAATGATTTCGTGGCAATTTATATTGCAGTGAAATGTGTTTTAGGAGGGGCTCCGCGAAATTTTCCGTCTGACGGAAAATTATACAAAATTTCGGCCGAACGTTGATTAAAAGTTCGGCCGAACTATTAAGTCGTTAGACTTAACGGGCCGTCGGCGCAAAAAATAGTTCGGCCGAACTAGCGCGTCACCAATCATGCATCTTGACGTTTCTGTAACTTTGGACTGATTAAACTCCATGAAACATTTTGAATTAACTATTGTAACCAAGACAAGCATTTTCATAATTGAATCTACTTTCAGGAAATATAACTTTTATGGAATTTTATAAACATTTACTAATTTTAATTAATTTTCTAATAAAATGAGTGCAAACAGTTTCTGAGAGTCATTGTGATTCAGTGAAATCAAAATTTTGTATCTCCCAAAATATATTGTAAAAAAAATTGAAAAAATTATGGGGCATTACATTGGTTCGTCGTCTCTAATGGGTAGCTTTTAGATTTTTAGTTTATAACTTATATGTTAAGAAATTTGTTGCGTTGCGAAACATATCCAAAATATGCATTTGTTTCATATTGGACCAGTTCAAAAAATTCCAGTAATTATGATATGCATCCATTGGCTTTGTAAATATGATGAAACCAAATTAGACTCTGTCTAGATTGTTGTAACACATTTTTTTTTCTCAAAAACATAAATTTTCAATGAATACAACATTGCGTATTAACATGACTTCTTATGAATCCTTTGATTGTTAAGAAACACACACTCAAAGAAACGATAAGTTGACATATCAAATCTGCATAAAAAAATTTCAAAAAATAAGTAATAGAAAGCTAACAAAATTTCTGACAACTTTTACTTTTATCTCAAAATGAAATTCTAAACAATTTTTTTTTATAGTTTGCAGAATGTTGAAGAACCGAAAAAAATGAAATTTTTTTCTCAAAAAAGGGCAAAAGGTGTAACCCAATTTCACATTTTCACCCCTTGAGCACGAAGTTTGTCCACTATAGGAATGAACTGGGAAGTGTGGGGATTACTATAGATGATTAAGACTTGGTGAGATTGGCTCTCCTTGGGTTTCCGAAGAGTTGGCATAGCTACGAATATTGTCAATGGACGGGAGAAACTGCCGGGATGGGAGCGATTTTGGTCGGATCTTGTGCAGGAGGAGATAAGGCGGGGTACCAGGGATGGCTCTTCATCGAAGAATGAAGATGAAGAGAATTGCGCTTTTGCTGCCAAAGTAAGGAAAGAGAAGGGGAAGAAATTTCCTTTAAAATCTGATGCTAAAGGCAAGAAGCAGGATTTGTCCAAAGTGAAGTGTTTTCACTGTCACGAACATGGGAATTTCACCACTAAATGCCAATAGAAGAAGAAGAAAAAGAAGGTTGTTGGAGTTGTAGCTGGAGAGGCCTTAGCCTCACAATTTGAACTTGATTTCTCTTTGATTGCATGCTTGGTTTCAAGCTATATGGGATCGGTGTGGTATCTTGATAGTGGTGCGTCTCTCCATATGACGGGAGACAAGGAGTTGTTTAGTGACTTGGAGGAGAAGGACCTACAGATGCATATAGAGATGGGCGACGATGGTCGATACAATGCAACCGAAATTGGGACCATTACATTTGAGAGGGAGTCCAATAATCCATTCTTTTTGAAGGATGTTATGTATGTTCCAGGTCTGAAGAAGAACTTGGTCTCGGTCGCAATGTTGGAAGATAAAGGTTATGATGTTGTTTTCAGTGAGGGAAAAGCCTTATTTCGACATAAAAAAATGGGTCAAACCAAGAAGATAGGGGTTTGAATTAAGAATCTCTGTAAGCTGGAGGTAGATGGATGTGCTACAATGGTGGGCAAAGCAGAAGAAGTGGTGAGCCAGGATGAGGGTGAATTATGGCACAGAAGATTAGGCCATCTTCACCATGATGATTTGAAGATTTTGCAACAGATTTCTACTAGACTTCCCAAGTGTACTCTTGTGCAGTCAGATCAGTACAAGAGATGTACTATGGGTAAGGTTGTGAAGACCAAATTTCATAAGAAGGAGAACTATGCTTTGGTGATCCTGGAGAGAATTCACACAGATGTGTGTGGACCTTTCTCGATTGCTTCAAAAACAAAACATAGGTATTGTTAGTGTCCCGTGATTTGGCAGATTGGCCAACCAAATGATAGGGTAACATCAGACCAGTCTTTGGAGTCCTAGGATCTAGCCTTCCTAGACTCAGAGAGGGCTCTCTCTATTGTGCGAAGGATGTGAGCATGTTCACTATGGATGATTGATTTTAGGCTAGTTGTTAAGTGTAGGTTTGTTTGTTTGTTTTGGGTTGGGGTAAGATGATCAAGTAGGATAGGTAGAATGAGAAAATATCAAATCAATAGGGCTATGGGGTCAGATGAAGTCTAAGGTGTCTAAATGATGAAGCAGAGTGTATTGCAAGGCTGATTTAGCAACGTGAGTGGATCCTTAAAGTGATGATGAGGTGTAATGAACATTGAGTTTGGGAAGAAACTAAGAGATCCTAAATGTATATAATCTGAAAACAATGAATCATGAGGTAGGGAAAACCATTAATATCTATGAAAAATACTCAAATTGATAAACATACAAGATGAACAATCCAATGGTACATAGAAGTATTAGAACTCCTAACTTTAGAAATCCACCTTCACTTTTTTGAGAAAAACATATAAGATAAATAAACAATTCAATATATGGAGAGGGAACTCCTAAACAACATACATCAAACTATCAGGAACTGTGAAATAAGTTGATGAGCATGGGCAAAGGGCAAGATCGAAACAAGGCCTCTTTGCATTATCCTAATCAATTAGTATTCCATAGGAAAGCTTCACAATGAATTTTTGAAAACTTTAAATAAATAGGGCATACCATGAATCATATTGATAAGCCAACATACTGATCATTTATGAAACAAAGAACAAGTTTAGTAGGCCTAAGGAGCAGTCAAGAATTCCTTAAGATGAACTAAAAGAAGAAAACATCAAAGTTATAGCATGTAGGAGGTTTGAGGTGCTTCCATGATCATATCTCAACATATACTTTTCTGATCTATAGCAAGCAAGAAGACTGAAAAAAATTAGGACAAGAAAACACTAACAAGTTAGAAAAACATCACCATTCACCAAGCTATGGAATCCTGCAAGCAGGCTTCTCCAACATCAAGCCACACAAGTCATTCATTTGCTTCATGAAACCAAATATCTTCTCCAAGCTCTTAAACCATGTATTGTTCTATAAAAAATCAAGTCACTAGTTTATTACAATGAATACTCATGGTTAATATAAGAAAAAAGGAGAAAATCTCACTAGAGCATCTAGAAGGCCATTGGCCAAAGAAAAATATCCTAATTTGTCCTTGAGGCCTCACAAGGTCCAAGGCACAAAATATCTCTTCAAAATATCTTTTTCGGACCAAAATAGCAAAAATATTCACTTTTAGGCTCGGAAATACAGGATAGAACTTTCCTAACGCACATTTTCTCAGTCACCACACAGGAACGCAACACTCTGTCTCTGATTCTAAAAATTTTCCAGGCACGCAACACCAAAAAGGGTCTTTTTCCAACAAGGTTTTGGAGGCCTTCCCGATGTTGAAAAAGGCTTCATGATGGCTTGTTGGAAAGCTATGGATGTATACTTTCAAAATATACTTTTTTTTCTCAATATGATCTTTGGAAATTTCCCAAAAATTAGAAAAGTCCCAGGAGCGCAGCACCTGCTCAGAAAAGGTGGCAGAAAGGTGAAAAATGGGTGTTTTTGGCCCTTTTGAGGGGCAAAAACAACTCCAAATGAGCTGAAATTTTGTGAGAATGCTCCAATTGTGCCAAGGAATCCAAAAATGTAAATTTTTCCTGCTAAATATGCTCTGGAAAAAAATGCAGCAGCAGGGGTGCTGTGCTCCTAGGGTTAAAAATTTGCAAGAAAACAAAAAGTGTCCAATTTTGCTCAAAATCGGTGAGTGAATCCCTCAAGGGTCCCAAGAGACTTGTAGTGAAGCTTGAGAAAAAATTCCAAGCACAGCTTGGTATTTTCCATCATTTGGCACCGTGTGCCTCCTTTTGGTAGTTTTGAGATTTTTCCTAGCAAACTGATTTCTCTTTCTATAATGCTCAGTCATCTTTCTCTGTAAGCCCAAATCTTTGTTTGTATTCTCTAACTTATCCTCCAAATGTAGATTTTCCATTTCAAGCCATGATTCTTTGTCATGCTCAATTTCTAAGGCAAGGAGCTCAGTGAGAGGAAATTGTTGTGCTTGGGTTGATTCTTCCTGTATCTGCTTTTCCAATGCTTTCCTCAGAACCATAGTCTTAGGCCTTTTCCTAGCTTTCCACTCTTCTTCATTTTCTTCTTCATAGACGCCCATGTACTCCTCCAGCTGTACTTGTGATCTCTGAGCCTCTCTCTTGTATTTGAGCGCCCAAGCTTCATAAATGACAAGTTGGCCACTCATTTTCTTGTTTTTCATTTGTAGGAAATCAATGAGATCTTTTGATCTTTCCAACTCAACCTCCAAATCTATGATTTGTGCACTCTCGTCCTGTAGGAGAGAATTAAGTATCATTTTTTCATTTTCCTCATCATTGTCCAAGTGAGTGAGTTCAAATTCCCTCTCTTCTTCATGACTACTTTCCCGTTCTTTCATTGTCTTCTTGCCTTTGTCCTTCATGGGATTCTTACCCTTGTCTTTCTTTGGAAGTTTACCCTTGCTCCTCAATGATTTGGTGGCCTTGACCTTCACTGTTTGAGTGGCCTTGTCCTTTACTGGTTTTGAGGAGGAGTGCATAGCCCCTTTCCTTTTGGAGGCAGCAAACACATGCCTCCTACCTCTCTGATAAGGGATGGTGAAAGGTGTCACAAAATTAGCTAGCACAATTTGATTATTTATAGCCCTAGGACTGTCCTTCTCTTCAAGAATGTTTTCTATGTGTATCTCCTTGCTACTTTTCTATTGGCAGTCCTTTTGACTATTAATTTCACCCTCTTTCATGCTCTCATCACTAGAAGGACCTTCAAAACTACCATACTCTGTTTATGCACTGTTTGAGGTGCCTATGTTTGACACACTTTCACCTTTAGGAATATCCATCTCTTCACCTTTTTCACTGCTATTTTCACTGCCAACATTCTTTGGATCTTTGCCATCATCTCCTTGTTTATTGAAAACAATTTTGAAATCTGTTTTTGGGCTATCTTCATATATTTTTTCATTTTCATGACTGCTTATTTCTTCTTTGCCACTGTCTACTCTAGTGATTTCAGTGTCATTTTGTTCACCTTGAGACCCAGCACTTTGACCTCCTTTCTCATCATTTGTGTCACTGCTTGTAACTCTGTTTTCTTCTTGGTTTACATCTTCATCCTTGCTTTTGTTTTGACTGTTTTCCTCTTGGCTATCTCCCTCTTCTTCTTCTACCTTATCTTCAACATCCTCTCCTTTACTGCTTTCTTCAAGGCCACCACTGCTTTTTTTGCACCTTGGGTAATTGGCTACATATATGATGGCTCAGGCTTGTTATGAGCATATGCAAGGTGATTTGAAAACTATATTTGCCTCTTATTTTCTTTGAATCAAGCTTCGGACTGTTATTTATGAGAAAACAGAGTTTAAACTGATGCTATGTTTCTGTCAGTGAAATGGTGCACAGTGCCTCAATACCCCTCTCTTTGACCTTTAGAACTCTGAATTTTTTGTTTGATTTAGTGGATTTTGTGTCCTTTTTACCTAATCTTGGAAAACAATTAGGAATCCTATGCTGTTGATGAATGAGGTTTTGTTTGCGTCTGTTTTTCTTTAGACTAATATTCAAGGCATCTCTGCAGAAATGCTGGGATATGATAGTCTATTCTTTTGCAAATTTACTGTTGGATCAAGAGGGTGCCTTTGGAGGTTGCCTAAGTGATCTTTAGGTAATGATAAAACTCAACTTTGTGCTCTCTTGAATTCATCTTTGACTTCTTTGAAGGGTTGTTACTCTACACGTCGGGCAAGATCGTAAGAGCGCATCGCCCACCTACAGGAGTGCAACACTCAGTGTAAAAATGAATTTGAGGCAGCTACAAGAGCACAACACCATCCTACAGGAGTGCAGCACCATGAAAATTTTACCGAGCCTATGTTTCGTCTTTTTCAACTTTCCAGGAGTGCAGTGCAGAAAAAGGCCTTTTTGTAGCGGGCATTTGGAGGCCTTCCCGATGTCGGAAATGGACCCATGATAGCTTTTTGGAAATATGGTTGAGTCTAATTTCCAAAACCTCTTATTTTCCATTTGGTTTCCATTTATAGGTCTAAAAACGTATTCTCCCAACACTGGTCAAAAGTGGTGAATGCTGGTGCAGAAATGCAGAGTTCTGGTGCAGACAAGTTTTGGAGGCCTTCCACAACTCCAAATTTAGCTAATGATAGCTCATTGGAAAGAGGGTTAAGTATAATTTCCAACGATTCTTTTTTTTTTCATTTTGTGTCCATTTACCTGTCCAAAAACAGATTCTCCCAACACTGGTCAAAAAGTGTTGAATGCTGGTGCATGCCACTTTGGGAAGCCTTCCTTAATTCAAAATTGAGCTCATGATACCTCATTGGAAATATATTAAAGTATAGTTGTCATTTGACTCATCAAGAAATTAATTTGGATACTCTAGCTGTGAGAAAACCTAATTTTCCCAAGGTCACTCCAGTAGTGTAGAAATTCTTTCGTGACACCTGTATTTTTGACATTTCTCCCAAACCATTATACTTGTGTAAAAAATTAAGGAGGTGTTTATTCTTGGGCCTATTATGGACAAAAACCTCTCTCACATGTCAATTTCATCTTCGTTAGGTCATAAACATAGTTTGAAGCAAAATTGTCCCTCAGCGTGACACATGGCTTGTCTCTTGGAATGAATTCTTGTAAAATGATGGAGGCATGATGTTTATGAGCTAGTATGGAATTATGCGTGCTGAAATGATCTATCAAATTAATACTTTTCTCTTGTGCCTCATTTTCATATCAAGGCCTAGCTTAGTTGGAAGAGGAAATTAGGGTTTGGTGTGGGGATTTAGGACTGCCTTGCAGAGGGAGTGGAATGAAGGGGTTAAGGGTTGTATAAATTCTTGGGAAAATTTTGGGGGATAGGGACAGATGTTAGGGAGTATGGGAAAGTGGAATTTCAATAATTGAGTGAGGGGAAGGGGTCCAAAACGGAAAAACAAAGGCGTAGTCTTAAAAAGTATCAAATTGCGGCCATAAACTAGATTTTGGTAGGAAAATGACGAATTTGAGGGATAGGAGTGATGGGGAGTGTTTATGAAGGTATATTAAGGATTGGAGGAGTTGTAAGAGCATCAAGATACAAGCCTTGTTGATGTTTGACCATGGAGGTCATGAAACCAAGAAAAAATGCCTTTAAAAGCCCTAGATGGACAATGGAGGAGTTAGGAAAAACAAAATAGAGGGTTGAGGCCAAAGGTGACACAAAAAAGAAAAAATGAGTGACATGATCCCATGATGGGTCTTCTGGGATGGGTGAGCTAAGCATTGACATGATGGAATGATGAAATAGTGAAAAAATTATCTTAAGGATAATGAAGGTAGTGAGATTTCTAGAATTCACAATGTTCATGAACTTTGTTTCTAGAAATCTAGAACCGATACTTAGTCATCTTCAGATAGTGAAAATTATGGATGACTAACAGTGGCTCCACTTAGGGAGGTCAACTCATTTTCAGGAGGTGTCCAGAACTTTCAGATCTCTAGCTTGATGGAGACCAGTGCCTCATTCATTGGGCATATTTTTACCTCTTTTCTCTTGGTGATGCTTGCTTTGAAGCTATGATCTCAACCATCTGAAAGACATGATTAGCTCAAATCCATCTCTAATTACCCAACCTACTTGCCTAACATTTTTTCTCTTTAGGTGCATTTGGACTAGCAACCTTGACATCTTGTTATTTTGTGAAAGCAAAATAAACTATCTATTTCTACCTTATTTCTTCCAAGAGCTCAGATTATGCTGATGAACTCCTTTGATTCTCTACCTATTCTATTTGACTGTCAATATTAAGCAATATGATAGACTTCATTCTCTAAGCTATTTTACAAGAAATTTAAAGCATGAATTGAACCAGGATTAGGCAATCTGATTCATCATGAGTTGTGGCATTTGAGACAAGCTGCACACAAACATTATTTTTGTATAATGAAAAACTAGAAAATATGAGGGCTATGATTCAGAAGTTTTTAGATCTCCTTATATATTCTCTTTGGTTCAGATTTAAGCATGTAGAACCAGTATCTTTCTACCTAATCTACCTTTTGACAAGTCAAGCTTGAATAATTTGACCAACATTCTTTCACTAACTTATCAACAATAAATTGAAAATGTTTTCAGCCATGATTAGGCTAGATGAATGAACAAATATCTTCTTTTAGAACAAGTAGTGGCATTTATGCTTGCACATTTTCAGTATCACTATTTTTTGGGTATGGGGTTGTACCCTTTCTTTTAGAATCTACCCTCTTTTTCCATTTCTATGTGTTTTTAGTGTTTTTCATTTTTTCTCAAAACAATCTTAAACTAAAAATATGCTCATAGGGCTGAGCTTATTTTGCATGCCTATCTATCCTAATCTAACCTATAAATGATAGAAACTTATTTGGTGAACTCTCTTTTCCAATATAACCAGTCAAGTAGATGATTGCAAAGGTGATCTTGTTTCAGCTCTTTGAGGATGCTGAAGAAATCAAAAGGCCACTTGCACCTTACTTGTGCTTGAACAGTAGTGCCTAAAATTCTCTTTAAACCTTGCATCAAACTGTTCTTGGCAGAAAACACTCCTCTTTTATATTTCTCAAGGAAAATAGCAAATGGATCTTGGAATGATACCTGATCTTGAGGACTTGAGACATAAGATTCATCTAGGACTACTCCTTCTTCCACTTGGCTATGTTTGGGAGGGAAATAAATTCCACCTCTTCCTCATGATCATATGAACTGGTAGATTCATCACATGTGGCAATTATATCCTGTAAAAAACCTGATGCGCTTTGATAGAGTGGGCTGAAATCTGTGTGAATTCCATCATATTGATGAGCAAGAGCACTCTTTGGAAACAGATCTTCTTGAGAAAGAAGTGCAGCAACTTTCTTGTGATCATCAATTTCCATGCCTTCATCTGCAATTTGTAATCAAAATGAACTTGGTGTCTGCTTATCTGAAGCTGAGAAAAGTTCTATGTCATAAATGATTTCCTCAACCATTTCAGGAGAACGATTCTTATTTACAACTGGTTCAAGAAACTCATTAGCTTTCCCAACCTCATCAGCAAAACTCATAGACTGCTGATTTCCAATCACATGAAAACTATTTCTGATGGACTGAAGTGAAGTAGAGCAAAGAGTCCGAGACTCTTCACTTACTTCTAAAATTTCAAGGCTTTCCTCATCAGTGTCATAGGTGACCTATCTTAGCTGATTACTACTTTCAATCTGATGATAGTGAGCTTCATCCCACAAATCAACTGCTGATGGCTCTGCAAGGTTAGCTTCTGATTGGATATCATAATCATCAATATACTGATCAAACCTTGGAGAATCATTAATATAAGTACTGTCACCAACCATACATAGTGGAATATCAGATTGTTTCTCTTCGAATTGATTTACAAATCTATTTTTTGACTTATGGTATGCAAGATTAGCAAGAGAATGATTAGAAAAGTTTTAGTCATATGAAGTTTTAGAGGCTGTCTGCATGTTCAGACGCTGATTTATTTCTTCTTCAGTTAAAAAAGGAGGCATTTTTCTTTTTCGTTGGAAATAACTACAATACTCCTCTTTCTCTTGTGAAGGTTGATTTAGAGGTTGAATGTCTTCTTAAGTCTCACTTAGAAGAGATGATGAATCGTCACTTGTGTTTTTAGAGGGTTCCTGTGGGTGTTCTTTCATTTTTTGATTGGTTTCATCCTCCATCAACTCTTCTTGATTTTTGTGATAGTTACTTTGAGCATGAGATTCGTAAGTTGCCTCTGATAGGTTCTTAGGGTGCCAATTTCCTTTTAAAATCTGAAATGAATCGAAGCATAAGGGTAGAGACTCTAAATGTGTTATCTCCTCCTTTATTTCAGATTTGATTTCATCCTTAACCAAATTTTCTTGATGTATGTGAGAGTTATCTTGAGCATGGGTTTCCTAAATTGCTGCTAAGAGATCTCCAGGATGCAAATTTCCTTTCAAAATCTGAAAAGAATTAAAGCATAAGGGTAGAGACCTTAAAGGTTTTGAATCTTCCTCTATTTTAGATTTTGTGATTTCAAGGTGGTTGATTGTTTCTTTATGGCACTCCTCTCTGTTTTTATTTGCAACTTGCTCGTAATTCTCTCTTAATAATGAAGCACAAGATGTAGGAAAGTAACTAGTACCTACTTGGTAGCCTTCTTTACTCTCTTCTTTGCAGTATTTCTCGTCATGCATATTTTGTTTGTTGTTCTCATTTTGTAGTGATTTAGTTTGCTTTTCCTGAGGAAGAAGTATATGTTGTTTTGAATAAGCAGGACCAACCTTAACCCTGTACCTTTCCTCTTGCCTGTCAAGTAGATGCATCAGTTTGCTAAATGTATCTATCAATATCTCTAGTTTTGCCTCTCTTTTCATACTTGGATCCATCTTTGTTTATCAGAAAGAGGTCACTGCATCTTTTCAACCAGTCTAGAGTTCTCTACCAGTGGAGTCTTTAGGTCTATTGAGGGTTGTGGAGTCGCTAGGTGGAAGATTTGAGCTTTGTTGTCGACCATCAACATGATTGGAATTGCTTAATGCATTCCTAGGGGAGTTTATAAGAACTAGTGGGGTAATAGGCCTACTGGAGGCTAGTGGAGTCACTAGGTGGATATTTTTAGTTGTTTTGAAGATAACTGTATATGGTCCACCACCAATACTGATAAAAAGCCAATCTAGAAATGTTTTGGGGTTTTATAAGTTTTCTATATGCGCCTTTAAGGTATGTAAGAGTGTCCTATAGTTGAGTCGTCATTTTGCTAGAATGGTGAGAAAGCTAGATTCTACTCTTAGGCTATCATTTAAGTTTCTCTATGATTTGACGAAGGTTTCTGAAGTCCTAAGGGATACTTAGATTGTCAGTGACATCAGAGGTTTCATCATGATCACCATTGTGTTGGTGAAAGTGATGAGGTGATTTACAAATCATAGGATTTTAAATTTTAACTGAGGGTTAAAAGAGTAAATAAGAGTTTTTAGGCTACTATGTACTCGGTCCCACCCTGATCTCCATTATGTTAGTGTCCCGTGATTTGGTAGATTGGCCAACCAAATGACAGGGTAACATCAGACCAGTCTTTGGAGTCCTAGGACCTAGCCTTCCTGGACTCAGAGAGGGCTCTCTCTATTATGCGAAGGATGTGATCTTGTTCGAAATGGATGATTGATTTTAGGCTAGTTTTTAAGTGTAGGTTTGTTTGTTTGTTTTGGGTTGGGGTAAGATGGTCAAGTAGGATAGGTGGAATGAGAGAATATCAAATCAATAGGTTTATGGGGTCAGATGAAGTCTAAGGTGTCTAATGCTGAAGAAGAGTGTATTGCAGGGTTGATTTAGCAAGGTGAGTGGATCCTTAAAGTGATGATGAGGTGTAATGGAAATTAAGTTTGGGAAGAAACTAAGAGATCTTAAATGTATATAATCTGAAAGCAATGAATCATGAGGTAGGGAAAACCATTAATCTATATGAACAATACTCAAATTGATAAAGATACAAGATGAAAAATCCAGTGGTACATAGAAGCATTAGAACTCCTAACTTTAGAAATCCACCTTCACTTTTTTGAGAAAAACATATAAGATAAACAAACAATTCAATATATGGAGAGGGAACTCCTAAACAAAATATATCAAACTATCAGGAACTGTGAAACAAGTTTATGAGCATGGGCAAAGGGCAAGATCGAAACAAGGCCTCTTTGCATTATCCTAATCAATCAGTATTCCATAGGAAAGCTTCACAATGAGTTTTTGAAAACTTTAAATAAACAAGGCATACCATGAATCCTATTTATAAGCCAACATACTGATCATTTATGAAACAAAGAACAAGTTTAGTAGGCCTAAGGAGCAGTCAAGAATTCCTTAAGATGAACTAAAAGAAGAAAACATCATAGCTATAGCATGCAGGAGGTTTGAGGTGCTTCCATGAGCATATCTCAACATATACTTTTCTGATCTATAGCAAGCAAGCAGACTGAAACAAAATGAGGACAAGAAAACACAAACAAGTTATAAAAACATCACCATTCACCAAGCTATGGAATCTTGCAAGCAAGCTTCTCCAACATCAAGCCACACAAGTCATTCATTTACTTCATTGAACCAAATATCTTCTCCAAGCTCATAAACCATGTATTGCTCTATAACACATCAAGTACCTAGTTTATTACAATGAATCCTCATGGTTTACATAAGCAAAGAGGAGAAAATCTCACTAGAGCATCTAGAAGGCCATTGGCCAAAGCAAAATATCCTAATTTGTTCTTAAGGCCTCACAAGGTCCAAGGCACAAAATATATCTTCAAAATATTTTTTTCGGACCAAAATAGAAAAAATATTCACTTTTAGGCTCTGACATACAAGATAGAACTTTCCTAACGCACATTTGCTCAGTCACAACATAGGAACGCAACACTCTGTCTCTAAATCTGAAAATTTTCCAGGCACGCAACACCAAAAAGGGTATTTTTCTAGCAAGGTTTTGGAGGCCTTCCTGATGTCAAAAAAGGCTCTATGATGGCCCGTTGGAAAGATATGGATGTATAAATTAAAAATATAATTTTTTTTTCACAATATGATCTCTAGAAGTTTCCCAAAAATTAGAAAAGGTGAAGGATCCCAGGAGCGCAACACCTGCTCAGAAAAGGTGGCAGAAAGGTGAAAATGGGTGTTTTGGGCCCTTTTGAGGGACCAAAACAACTCCAAATGAGCTGATATTTTGTGAGAATGCTCCTATTGTTCCAAGGAATCCAAAAATGTAAATTTTTTTCTGCTGAATATGCTCTGGGAAAAAACACAGCACCAAGGGTGCTGCGCTCCTAGGCTTAAAAATTTGCAAGAAACCACAAAGTGTCTAATTTTGCTCAAAATTGGTTAGTGAATCCCTCAAGGGTCCCTAGAGACCTATAGTGAATATTGAGTCAAAATTCCAAGCCCAGCTTGGTCTTTTCCATAATTTGGCGCTGGGCACCTCCTTTGGGCAGTTTTGAGCTTTTTCCTAGCAAACTGATTTCTCTTTTTATAATGCTCAGTCATCTTTCACTGTAAGCCCAGATCTTTGTTTGCCTTCTCTAACTTAGCCTCCAAATGTAGATTTTCCCTTTCAAGCCATGATTATTTGTCATGCTCAATTTCCAAGGCGAGGAGCTCAGTGAGAGGAAATTGTTGTGCTTGGGCTGATTCTTCCTCTCTCTATTTTTCCAATGCTTTCCTAAGATCCATAGCCTTAGGCCTTTTCATAGCTTGGCCCTCTTCTTCATTTTATTCTTCATAGGTGGCCATGTAATCCTCCAGCTCTACTTGTGATCTCTGAGCCTCTCTCTTGTATTTGAGAGCCCGGGCTTCATAAATGGAAAATTGGCCACTCATTTGCTTGTTTTGCATTTGTAGGAAATGAATGAGATCCTTTGATCTTTCCAAATCAACCTCAAAATCTCTGATTTGTGCACTCTGGTCATGTAGGAGAGAATTAAGTATCCTTGTTTCATTTTTTTCATTACTGTCCAAGTGAATGAGTTCAAATTCCCTCTCTTCTTCATGACTAATTTCCTGTTCTTTCATTGTCTTCTTGCCTTTGTCCTTCATGGGATTCTTACCCTTGTCTTTCTTTGGCAGTTTACCCTTGCTCCTCAATGATTTGGTGACCTTGACTTTCACTGTTTGAGTGACCTTGTCCTTTACTGGTTTTGAGGAGGAGTGCATGGCCCCTTTCCTTTTGGAGGCAACAAACACATGCCTCCTACCTCTCTGATAAGGGATGGTGAAAGGTGTCACAAACTTAGCTTGCACAATTTGATTATTTACAGCCCTAGGACTGTCCTTCTCTTTGAGAATGTTTCTGTGTGTATCTCCTTGCTACTTTGCTATTGTCAGTCCTTTTGAATATTAATTTCAATCTCTCTCATGTTGTTATCACTAGGAGGACCTTCAAAACTACCATATTCTGTTTCTGCACTGTTAGAGGCGCCTATTTTTGACACACTTTCACCTTTAGGACTATCCACCTCTTCACCTTTTTCACAGTTGTTTTCACTGCCAACATTCTTTGGATCTTTTCCATCATCTCCTTGTTTATTGAAACACCAACTGCTTTCGGGCTATCTTCATCAATTTTGGCTGCTATCAAGGACTCTTGTTTCTTCGTACACCATCTCGTAAGGATTTCTGTGTTGTCATTTTCACCCAGACCACACTTGACCTCCTTTCTCATCATTTGTGTCATTGCTTCTAACTCTATTTTCTTCTTGGTTTACATCTTCATCCTTGCTGTTGTTTTGACTATTTTCCTCTTGGTTATCTCCCTCTTCTTCATTTTCTACCTTACCTTCAACATGCTTTCCTCATCGTCTGGCTACCACTACTTTTTTTTTGTGTAGTTTGGGAAATTGGATAGATATATGATGTTTCAGCTTTTGCTTAGAACATACAGGTGATTTGAACTATAGTTTGTCACTATTTTTGAATCAAGCTTGTGACCGTTATTTGTGAGAAAATAGAGTTTGAACCGATGCTATAAGCTTCGTTAGTGAAATGGTGCACAATGCCTCAATATCCTCGACCTTAGACCTTTGAATTTGTCCTTTGATTTAGCGGATTTTGTGTCCTTTTTACCCAATCTTGGAAAACAATTATGAATCCTCTACTATTGATGAATGAGGGTTTCTTTCCCTCAGTTTTTCTTGATCAAGAGGGAGCCTTTGGAGGTTTCTTAAGTGCTCTTTAGGTATGATAAACCTCAACTCTATGCTCTCTTGAATTCATCTTTGACTTCTTTGAAGGGTTGTTACTTTGTACGCCGAGCAAGATCGTAAGAGCACAACGCCCACCTACAGGAGTGTAGCACTCAGTGTAAAAATGCAATGGAGGCAGCTACAGGAGCGCAGAACCATGAAAATTTTTCCCGAGCCTCTGTTTGGTCTTTTTGAACTTTCCAGGAGTGCAGCGCAGAAAAATTCCTTTTTGCAGGGGGAATTTGGAGGCCTTCCTGATGTCGGAAATGGGCCCGTGATAGCTCGTTGGAAAGCTGGTTGAGTCTAATTTCCAATTTTTTTTTTTTTTTCCATTTGGTGTCCATTTACCTGTCCAAAAACGGATTCTCCCAACACTAGTAAAAAGTGGTGAATGCTAGTGCAGAAATACAGAGTCTGGTGCAGACAACTTTTGGAGGCCTTCCACAACTCAAAATTTAGCTCATGATAGCTCATTGGAAGGAGGGTTAATTCTACTTTCCAGCACGTCTTTTATTGTTCCATTTGGTGTCCATTTACCTGTCCAAAAACGGATTCTCCCAAAACTGGTCAAAAAGTGTTGAATGCCGGTGCAGAAATGCAGAGTGTTGGTGCAGGCCAATTTTGGACGCCTTCCTTAATTCAAAATTGAGCTCATGATATCTTATTGGAAAGATATTAAAGTATATTTTTGATTTTATGTGTCAATAAATTCATTTGGATAGGCCAACTGTGAGAAAACCAGATTTTCCCAAGGTCACTCCAGTAGTGCAGAAATTCTCCCGTGACACCTGTATTTTTGACATCTAGAAGGCCATTGGCCAAAGCAAAATATCCTAATTTGTTCTTAAGGCCTCACAAGGTCCAAGGCACAAAATATATCTTCAAAATATTTTTTTCGGACCAAAATAGAAAAAATATTCACTTTTAGGCTCTGACATACAAGATAGAACTTTCCTAACGCACATTTGCTCAGTCACAACATAGGAACGCAACACTCTGTCTCTAAATCTGAAAATTTTCCAGGCACGCAACACCAAAAAGGGTATTTTTCTAGCAAGGTTTTGGAGGCCTTCCTGATGTCAAAAAAGGCTCTGTGATGGCCCGTTGGAAAGATATGGATGTATACATTAAAAATATAATTTTTTTTCACAATATGATCTCTAGAAGTTTCCCAAAAATTAGAAAAGGTGAAGGATCCCAGGAGCGCAGCACCTGCTCAGAAAAGGTGGCAGAAAGGTGAAAATGGGTGTTTTGGGCCCTTTTGAGGGACCAAAACAACTCCAAATGAGCTGATATTTTGTGAGAATGCTCCTATTGTGCCAAGGAATCCAAAAATGTAAATTTTTTCCTGCTGAATATGCTCTGGGAAAAAACACAGCACCAGGGGTGCTGCGCTCCTAGGCTTAAAAATTTGCAAGAAACCACAAAGTGTCTAATTTTGCTCAAAATTGGTTAGTGAATCCCTCAAGGGTCCCTAGAGACCTATAGTGAATATTGAGTCAAAATTCCAAGCCCAGCTTGGTCTTTTCCATCATTTGGCGCTGGGCACCTCCTTTGGGCAGTTTTGAGCTTTTTCCTAGCAAACTGATTTCTCTTTTTATAATGCTCAGTCATCTTTCACTGTAAGCCCAGATCTTTGTTTGCCTTCTCTAACTTAGCCTCCAAATGTAGATTTTCCCTTTCAAGCCATGATTCTTTGTCATGCTCAATTTACAGGAGCTCGTGCTGAGAGGAAATTGTTGTGCTTGGGCTGGATTCTTCCTCTCTCTTATTTTTCCAATGCTTTCCCTAAGATCCATAGCTCAGGCCTTTTCATATTTTGCTCCCTATTCTTCATTTATTCTTCATAGGTGGCCATGTAATCCTCCAGCTTGTAATCCTCCAAATTTACTTGTGATCTCTCGAGCCTCTCTCTTGTATTTGAGAGCTCCCAAGCTCATAAATGGAGAATCGTCACTCATTTCCGTTTGTTTTGCATTTGTAGGAAATGAAAGAGATCTGATTCTTTCCAAATCAACCTCAAAATCTCCTCGATTTAGGCACTCGGTCATGTAGGAATTTGGCACCGAGCCATCCTCATCACTGTCCAAGTGAATGAGTTCAAATTCCCTCTCTTCTTCATGACTGCTTCCTGTTCTTTCATTGTCTTCTTGCCTTTGTCCTTCATGGGATTCTTACCCTTGTCTTTCTTTGGCAGTTTACCCTTGCTCCTCAATGATTTGGTGACCTTGACTTTCACTGTTTGAGTGACCTTGTCCTTTACTGGTTTTGAGGAGGAGTGCATGGCCCCTTTCCTTTTGGAGGCAACAAACACATGCCTCCTACCTCTCTGATAAGGGATGGTGAAAGGTGTCACAAACTTAGCTTGCACAATTTGATTATTTACAGCCCTAGGACTGTCCTTCTCTTTGAGAATGTTTCTGTGTGTATCTCCTTGCTACTTTGCTATTGTCAGTCCTTTTGAATATTAATTTCAATCTCTCTCATGTTGTTATCACTAGGAGGACCTTCAAAACTACCATATTCTGTTTCTGCACTGTTAGAGGCGCCTATTTTTGACACACTTTCACCTTTAGGACTATCCACCTCTTCACCTTTTTCACAGTTGTTTTCACTGCCAACATTCTTTGGATCTTTTCCATCATCTCCTTGTTTATTGAAAACAATTTTGAAATCTGTTTCTGGGCTATCTTCATCAATTTTGTCATTATCATGATTGCTTATTTCTTCTTTGCCACTATCTGCTGTAAGGATTTCAGTGTCATTTTCTTCACCTTGAGACCCAACACTTTGACCTCCTTTCTCATCATTTGTGTCACTGCTTGTAACTTTATTTTCTTCTTGGTTTACATCTTCATCCTTGCTGCTGTTTTGACTGTTTTCCTCTTGGCTATCTCCCTCTTCTTCATTTTCTACCTTATCTTCAACATCCTCTCCTTTACTGCTTTCTTCAAGGCTACCACTGCTTTTTTTTTGTAGCTTGGGAAATTGGATAGATATATGATGTTTCAGGCTTTTTATGAACATATGAAAGGTGATTTGAAAACTATAGTTGCCTACTATTTTCTTTGAATCAAGCTTGTGACTGTTATTTGTGAGAAAATAGAGTTTGAACTGATGCTATGTTTCTGTCAGTGAAATGGTGCACAGTGCCTCAATATCCCTCTCTTTGACCTTTAGACCTTTTCTTTGTCCTTTGATTTAGCGGATTTTGTGTCCTTTTTACCCAATCTTGGAAAACAATTATGAATCCTCTACTATTGATGAATGAGGGTTTCTTTCCCTCAGTTTTTCTTGATCAAGAGGGAGCCTTTGGAGGTTTCTTAAGTGCTCTTTAGGTATGATAAACCTCAACTCTATGCTCTCTTGAATTCATCTTTGACTTCTTTGAAGGGTTGTTACTTTGTACGCCGAGCAAGATCGTAAGAGCACAACGCCCACCTACAGGAGTGTAGCACTCAGTGTAAAAATGCAATGGAGGCAACTACAGGAGCGCAGAACCATGAAAATTTTTCCCGAGCCTCTGTTTGGTCTTTTTGAACTTTCCAGGAGTGCAGCGCAGAAAAATTCCTTTTTGCAGGGGGAATTTGGAGGCCTTCCTGATGTCGGAAATGGGCCCGTGATAGCTCGTTGGAAAGCTGGTTGAGTCTAATTTCCAATTTTTTTTTTTTTTTCCATTTGGTGTCCATTTACCTGTCCAAAAACGGATTCTCCCAACACTAGTAAAAAGTGGTGAATGCTAGTGCAGAAATACAGAGTCTGGTGCAGACAACTTTTGGAGGCCTTCCACAACTCAACATTTAGCTCATGATAGCTCATTGGAAGGAGGGTTAAGTCTACTTTCCAGCACGTCTTTTATTGTTCCATTTGGTGTCCATTTACCTGTCCAAAAACGGATTCTCCCAAAACTGTTCAAAAAGTGTTGAATGTCGGTGCAGAAATGCAGAGTGCTGGTGCAGGCCAATTTTGGACGCCTTCCTTAATTCAAAATTGAGCTCATGATATCTCATTGGAAAGATATTAAAGTATATTTTTGATTTTATGTGTCAATAAATTCATTTGGATAGGCCAACTGTGAGAAAACCAGATTTTCCCAAGGTCACTCCAGCAGTGCAGAAATTCTCCCGTGACACCTGTATTTTTGACATGTCTCCCAAACCATGATACCTGTGTAAAAAATGAAGGAGGTGTTATTATTGGGCCTATTATGGACAAACATATCTCTCACGTTTGTCAATTTCATCTCCGTTTGGTCAGAAACACAGTTTTAAGAAAAACTAGCCCTCGACGTGACACATGGCTTGTCTCTTGGAATGTATTCTTGTAAAATGATGGAGGAATAATGTTTATGAGATGATATGGACTTATGCTTGCTGAAATGATATATAAAATTAATCCTTTGCTCTTGTTCCTCCTTTTCATATCAAACCCTACCTTAGTTGGAAGAGGAAATTAGGGTTTGGTGTGGGGATTTAGGTCTGCCTTGCAGAGGGAGTGGAATGAAGGGGTTAAGTGTTGTATAAATTCTTGGGGAAATTTTGGGGGATAAGGATAGATGTTAGGGAGTAGGGGAAAGTGGAATTTCAATAATTGAGTGAGGGGAAGGGGTCCAAAAGGGCGAAACACAGGCGTAGTCTTAAAAAGTATCAAATTGCGTCCATAGACTAGGTTTTGGTAGGAAAATGACTAATTTGAGGGATAGGAGTGATGGTGAGTGTTTATGAAGGTATATTAAGGATTGGAGGAGTTTAAAGAGCATCAAGATACAAGCCTTGTTGATGTTTGACCATGGAGGTCATGAAACCAAGAAAAAATGCCTTTAAAATCCCTAGATGGACAATGGAGGAGTTAGGCAAAAAAAAATAGAGGGCTGAGGCCAAAGGTGACACAAAAAAGACAAAATGAGTGACATTAGCCCATGATGGGTCTTCTGGGATGGTTGAGCTGAGCATTGACATGATGGGATGATGAAATAGTGAAAAAATTATCTTAAGCATAATGAAGGTAGTGAGATTTCTATAACTCACAATGTTCATGAACTTTGTTTCTAGAAATCTAGAACCAATACTTAGTCATCTTCAGATAGTGAAAATTATGGATGAATAACAGTGGCTCCACTTGGGGAGGTCAGCTCCTTTTTAGGAGGTGTCCATAACTTTCAGATCTTTGGCTTGATGGAGACCAGTGCCTCATCCGTTGGGCATATTTTTACCTCTTTTCTCTTGTCGATGCTTGCTTTGAAGCTATGATCTAAACCATATGAAAGACATGATTAGCTCAAATCCATATCTACCTACCCCACCTACTTACCTAACATTTTTTCTTCTTTAGGTGCATTTGGACTAGCAACTTTGACATATTCTTCTTTTTTGAAAGAAAAATAAACTATCTATTTCTACCTTATTTCTTCCAGGAGCTCACATTATGGTGATGAACTCCTTTGATTCTCTACCTATTCTATTTGACTGTCAAGATTAAGCAATATGATAGACTTCATTCTCTAAGATATTTGATAGGAAATTTAAAGCATGAATTGAACTAGGATTAGGCAATCTGATTCATCATGAATTGTGGAATTTGAGACAAGTTGCACACAAACATTATTTTTGTATAATTAAAAACTAGAAAATATGAGGGCTATGATTCAGAATTTGTTAGGTATCCCTCTCTTTTCACTTTGGTTCAGATTTAAACATGTGGAACCAATATATTTCTACCTAATCTACCTTTTGACAAGTCAAGCTTGAATAATTTGACCAACATTCTTTCACTAACTTATCAACAATAAATTGAAAACATGTTCAGCCATGATTAGGCTAGATGACTGAACAAGACCTTCTTTTAGAAAAAGAAGTGGCATTTAGGCTTGCACACTTTCAGTATCACTATTTTTTGGGTATGGGGTTGTACCCTTTCTTTTAGAATCTGCCCTCTTTTTCCTTTTTTTTGTGTTTTTCATTTTTTCTCAAAACAATCTTAAACTAAAAAGATGCTCATAGGGCTAAGCTTATTTTTCATGCCTATCTATCCTAATCTAACCTATACATGATAGAAATTTATTTGGTGAACTCTCTTTTCCAATATAACCAGTCAAGTAGATGATTTCATGGGTGAAACATTCTCAAAGTTTTGTGAGTTCAAAACATTGGTGGAGAAGGAGTCGGGGAAGCAAGTGAAAGCTCTACGGAGCGATAATGGTGGTGAATACATCTCGAGAGAATTCAAAGACTTCTGTAGAAAAGAAGGAATTCGAAGAGAACTCATAGTGCCTTATAACCCATAGCAGAATGGGGTTGCGGAGAGGAAGAACAGAACGATTGTGGTTGCTTCACGAGCTATTCTTTAGAGGGAGCTAGACTTGCATGCAATGAAGGAACTGCTTGTTCCAAAAGATGAGCCTTCGGATGTGGATCATCCACAAGAGGAGATTCATGGAGTGGAGGATTCCACTCATGTAGAAACAAACATCAGACAAGGCAAAAAGTGTACCACAAAAGCTGAGAGACTGAAACTTGATGCGGCACATAATGTAGGAGTCCCTACATCACAGCACAGACAGAGATAGTCACCTGACCGATTTACTGAATACATGGCTCTTATGAGCAAGTGTATTGTGACAGAGCCATCTTCTTTTGAAGAAGCAGTGCAGGAGCCCACATGGGTAGATGCCATGGTGGAGGTGTATGACTCCATTGTCAGAAACAGTGCTTGGGAGATTGTTCCAAGGCCAGTGGGAAAATCAATTGTAGGATCAAGATGGATCCACAAGGTAAAGCAAGCTGCTGATGGGAGTGTCGAGAAGTATAAGGCAAGATTTGTTTTCCAGGGCTTCTCACAGATCGAGGGAATTGATTATGAGGAAACCTTTTCACCTGTCACACGATATTCTTCCATACAGACCATCCTTGCTCTCTCAGTGCAGATGGGTTGGCACATTCATCAGATGGATGTGAAGACTACGTTCCTTAATGGGATCATTGAGGAAGAGGTGTACATTGAGTAGCCTGAAGGATTTGAGATCTTCAACAGCGAGTCGCATGTGTGCAGGCTCAAAAGAGCGTTGTATGGGCTGAAGCAAGCACCATGTGCTTCATACACTTGGATCAACAACTATTTCACTGGACTTGGCTTCACCAAGAGTGAGGCGGATGAAAACCTATACCAAATTGTGGTGGAGGGTAAGCTTTTAATCATTGTTCTTTATGTTGATGATTTAATACTAACGGGTGATGAGCAGTTGGTACACTCATGCAAGGTAGATCTTGCAAAGGAGTTTGAGATGAAGGATTTGGGCCTCCTTCATTATTTCCTTGGATGGGAAATATGGCAGTGGGAAGGTGAACTGTTTGTGTCTCAAGGCAAGTATGCCCGGGAGATACTGAAGACATTTCACATGCAAGGCTGCAAGCCTATCGACACTCCTCTTCTAGGAAATTGGATAAAAGAGGATGCTACATCGGCAGAGGTAGTGGATGCCACTTTTTATCGACAGTTGGTGGGTTCGCTTATGTATTTAGTTAATACAAGACCAGACATATGCTATGTGGTGACCCAGCTTTCACAAGCGATGGTTAAGCCTACCAAGCTATTTTGGAAGGCACACAAGCATGTCTTGAGGTATCTTAGGGGCACATCTAAGTATGGTTTATGGTACAGAGAGATGGATGAATTGAAGTTGCATGGCTTCACGGATGCAGATTGGGCAGGCAGCCCAACAGACAGAAAGAGAACATCAGGAGGGATTTTTAGTATCGGATCTATGACAGTTTCTTGGCACAACAAGAAACAAAGATTCGTGGCACTCAGTTTAGCAGAAGAAGAATACATGGCAGCAATTCAAGCTGCATGTGAGGCTATCTGGATGAGGAAGATCCTGGTTGGTTTGTTCGGTTCACATTTAGATCCCACAGTGATACATTGTGATAGTCAGAGTTGCATTAAACTCTCAGTTAATCCCGTGTTTCATTATAGATCTAAACATATTGATATCCGGTATCATCATATCAGAGATTGTGTGCAGTGGGAGATCATGTTGCTTCAGTACATTCCTACGGAGGATCAGGATGTAGATATTCTGACGAAGGCGCTCACCAGGAGAAAATTCGAATACCATAGAGGTAGGATTGGGGTGAAGGATAATCCCTATCTTATTGACAGGGAGTGTTGAGATTCAACAAGATGATGAGCTTAGTGAAAAGAGTCGCCTTCACTAAGTGGGCCTGCAGGCTATTTTTGGCTCAAGTCTATTTTTAGACTATGTCTATTTTAAGACATGGTGATCATATTTAAAAAGTTGCAGGATGCTATTTGTGGATGGTTGATCAAGTTGGAAAAATAGATGAAATTCTATTTTTAGAATATTGGGTGAAGTCTATTTATAGATCGTCGATCTAAAAATAGAAGTGTCGATTATTATTAGCTATTAATAATAATTCGACAATAAACAACAACTTATTCTCTTGGAGCACTTAGTTTCAGTGCATAGATTTGCTAAATCAGTGGGCTGAAGGAATTACGCAATTCCTAGGGTTTACTGGTGGTTCATGCATGGAGGACTCAGTTCGAAATGAAGTGGAAAAGTTATGACAGAGTTGGAAGAGTAGTTCGTGGAGTTGTATTCAGTTTAACTCAGTTAGACTCAGTTGAGCTTGTTGTATCTAGTCTAAATGAATGATACACTAGTGAGAGTGGAGTGAATTAATTATTTAATTAATTCACAAATAATAACTCATTAATCAACTGAAAAATACAACAGTTAACTACAATGCATGTCAATTCTAGTGGAGACCCAGTGGAGAGATAGGTGAAAGGGAAAGATGGACTATCCGTTGTGACTATAGTGATGCATTGATTGCATCTACATATACATTGGAGTTGCCAATGATAATTACATAGTCAAGGAAAGGGTAATTCAAATTCATTCAGAGCTATTCTTTAGTAGGGATTGCACAGTGGAGGTAGGCTAGCAGGAGGGCAGAGATCGGTGCATGGATCTGCAGATTTCTTCTATGTTAGTGTGTGACGATTGTATTGTACTGAGAGCTTGATGTACTAAGCTTTCTATGAGATTGTTACATGATCTCCATGATACATAATATATGATAGTTGGGGTTTTCAGCTTCAGGCTTTCCCGTTAAACAACTTTTTTATGTGCGATTGTTTTTATTTATGCTTCACATGTGTTTGCAATTAATTTTCCACAAAATATTAACAGTGGAATGATTCTGTATTTTGCAAGAAGTTAAATATTGTGAGATCACAGGAATCTGCATGTATGCATGCTTAGTGTATACTAATTTCTACAACCAGAGGTTTAAGCTTCTCATAAGTGCATAAAAAGGAGACAAGTAGGTCTACCACTTGTAACGATAGTGATATAAATGCATAAAAAGGAGATAAATAGGTATACCACTTGTAATCATACTGATATATAGTTATAATTGTATATTATTATAATTATACAATTTATAATTATATTAATCCTATTAAAATTTGTGATTGAATTATGAATTATGGAGTCTCATTATTATTTATTTAGTCTTAATTTTAGTTTTTTATTATTATTGTATTAGTATTTCTTTAGAACTATTTATATTTATATTGTTATTTTTATTAAATTTTTCTTTTTCAATTTAGACTCTTTTCCCTAATTCTAATAGATTCTCTTCATCTAATCATCTTGATGATGAACAACATTAGTTGGTTTCAAACACATCAATGATCAACACATTTATGTGATGAATTTGGAAGATAACTGTTTGAATTATTTTACTCACAAACTCTTCCATTCAAATGATATAATATATATCACACATTCAAACAGAATTTTAATAATAATAAATCATATGCCTAACCATGATATTTTAGAATATATAAATTTTTTTGTCAAGTTGTTTGATATTCTCTAGGCTTGACCTGTGGTTTGAGGACCTGTGACTTCGGGGCATATAATCCGTCAAATTCATCCTGGGATCAGAACCAGTCTAGGCCACACCATCGTTAAGCTGACTGGATTTTTTAGCATGTCTCATCGCCCTAGCACAGGGCACAACCACCCCCCGTGATGTCTGATCCTAGTTTACCTTGCTAACAAGGCCCATCCTCCACTAGTTGTGCTAGTGAGACTGGGCAAAATATATAATTACTAAACATATAAATTTTAATAAATTTAATTAATAAATGTATAATTAAAAATAAGAATATTTTTATTTAAAAATGTACAACTTATATAAAATATAAACTATAGTTATAGGTTAACATGCAATTTATCATTTAAATTGAAAAAAATATTTATATTGGTAATCATTATATTTTATAATTTCATTTAAATTTAATTAATAAGCATATATAACCATAATATTAAGGGAAAATTTTAAGGGTGGAAATTTATCATAACTTTTAGAAAAATTAGTGAGTCTCACTAGTTTGGTGGTATTTATGTAAAATTTTTCAAATTTATAATAATTTTATAGTTTCCATATAAAATTTTAGGGATTTTTAAGGTTAAATAATTTTATACTATAAATTTTGGGTGAAACATTTTTAGAAAAATGGAAATTAACAATGGAAAATTAGCCCACTTGCAAATATTAACCAATAAATTTATTTTCTAAGATATATAAAATCAATGTTATACATATCTGATTAAAAATATATGCCCCACACACACATACATACATACATACATACATACATATATATATATATATTAAAAATCAATATAAATTTACTTTGAATTTACTAAGCATTAAGATGAATTAAACCTTTGGAGGTTCAACACTTCTTCAAATTTCAAATTTAAAAAAAAATTATTTTAAAAAATTTGATACTGCTAGCAATTTGTAGATATAGAATTGGGATGAATTTATATTAATAATATAATAATAATAAATAAATGTAAATTTTAAAATTATAATTTTTTAAAAATTGGTAATACATATGTTTTGAATATTTTTTATTAAATGATTTTACACAAACATATATGACATTTTTATGACACGATTATTCTAAATAAGTACCTTGATGTGATAATTTCTATTAATATTAGATATTGGATAACTATATAGCAACTTAGTCCGTGCCTGTTTGATAATTTTAAGATCATTGATTGTCTATAGCTATGATAGATCCTTTGAACCAAAAGAAACAAAAGTTTGTATAGTAACTAACTAAGCAATGTAAGTTAAAACAATAGCGTTTCTCCTGCTACGCCTAAAAAACATTTCATTCATGGTAATGCAAGTAGTTTGCCTACTACGTCTAAAAATACATTTCAAGTCATACTTGGTTGGTGAAATTGGTTACACGTACAATGATAACACATTGAAGAGAGGTATGTGGACTGACCAATCTAAAAAGAATTTCAATTCTTGGTTGACCGAATATGGGTGCATGGACAACAGTGTTTAAATCCGCTAACAACATGGGAAAAACCTACATCCATCAGAGCCCAGAGATGACATATACATTTTAAATAGAAATCTTAGGAATTCTTCGTATGGATATTTATTTGAAACAAATACCAGGGACACGTCATCACGCCATTGAGTTCACGCTTCGGTCATTTATTCCGGAGTGATGGGAAATTTAGTCAATTGACTATTCCAATTTTCCGCAGTGAGGGGAAATATGGTCAATTTACGGGTTTTGGGTACAAGCAAACTTTATGGGGAAATATAGTCAATTTACGGGTTTTGGGTACAAGCAAATTTTATGTGGCAAGATGGAGTTTTTCTTGTGTTGAAATTTTCACGTTCCGCCTAGTCCAAGGGCAAATTTTCAAAAGTGACTCACAAAAAAAATTTTAAACCGTAAATTTGACCATTAAGGATTTAAATTAACCATCATAAATTTTAATGACTCATTTAAATTCTAAGTAGCCAAAAATGACTCACAAATAATTTTTTAAACAGTAAATTTCACATGTAAGGATTTAAATTAACCATCATAAATTTTAATGAGTCATTTAAATTCGAATTAGCTTACATCTAATTTAACCAATTTTTTAAATAATAAATTTTACTTGTAAGGATTTAAATTAACCATCATAAATTTTAATGAGTCATTTAAATTCAAATTTGCTTATATCTAATTTAACCAATTTTTTAAACAGTAAATTTGACCTGTAAGGATTTAAATTAAGTATCAAAAATTTTAATGAGTTATTTAAATTTTAATTAGCTTAGATTTAATTTAATCTCGGATCTATCAAGCACGGAGAGGCATCAAATCTTTTGAGGTGCAAACTTCTTTCTTGAGTTTGCACTTGAGGAAAGTTTTTCACTTCAAGAGATTTGATCTTGGTGCTTGATAGATCTCGGGTTAAGATGGATCTAAGTTGATTTCAGTCGTGCACGACCACAAAAAATATGTAGAACACCAAATTATTTTGATCATTTTAAATATGTTAAATATGTCCAAGATTAATATGGTCATTTTAATTTTATATTTTCCCAATTATCTCAGTTTATTGAGATGATAGAAATTATTGATATTGATGAAATACAAATTTTGAATACAAAGTGACAATGTCGCAGTGTTGAATGATAGAAACTGTGAATATTAAGAATGTTTTCAATTACAAATAGTCTTCATTGTGATCAATTTATTTAGCATAAGACATCTTCTTTTCTTTCTCTCCCCCTTCCATCTATATCTATATCTCCCTTCATCTCTTCTTCTTTGTCTCTCTATCTTACTTGTCCAAATGCACTCGCTCTCTCTCTCCATATATATCCATCTCTTCCTCCTTACCTATCTCTATATATCTCTTCTGCCCTCTCTCCTCCTCCCATCTATATCTATATACCCTTCTATCTCTCCTTCTTTGTCTCTCTATATCACCCTGTAAACATACACACTCTTTATTCATATCTTTCTGTATCTCCTTCCATTTTCCTCTCCCTCTCTCTCCATCTCCATGGTCACTCCCTCTCTTAACATCCCCCCCCCTCCCTCCCTCTCTCTCCACCTTTCTCTTTTTATGTCTTTCTTCTTACCTCCCTCTCTCTCCCCCTCCAACTCCATCTCTCTCTCCCTTTCTCTCCCATCTCCCTATGTTCCCCCTCCCCTCTCTTTCTCTCTCCATCCCCCAACTCTATCATTATCTCCCTCCCTCTCTTATTCTCTCTTCCTCTTTTCTCCATCTGTCCTTCTTTATCTCTCTATCTCACCCAAAACATACACACTCTCTCCATCTCTCCCTTCTCTCTCTCTCTCTCTCTCTCTCTCTCTCTCTCTCTCTCTTTCTCTCTCCACAATTCTCTCTCTATGTGTTTCTTCTCCCCTCTGTATCTTTCCTTCCAACTACAACTCCATATCTCTCTCATCTTTCAAGTCCTACCTCTCCTCTTTCCTCTCTCTCCACTCTCCAATCCTTTCACTATCTCTCTATTTCTCTCCTCCTCTCTCCACCCTCCACCTCTCTCTCTCTCTCTCTCTCTCTCTCTCTCACCCTTATCTTCCCCATCTCTCATATCCTTCTCTCTCTTCACTCTTCCTCTCCTCTCTCCTTCACTTCATCTCCATCTCTCCATTGTCACTCCCTTTATGTCTCTACCTTTATCATTCTATGTCTTTGTTCTTCCCTCCTATATATATATGCAGTTAATATATATCCTAATATATTAATATATTATAATACAACAAAATTAATATTATATCAAAGTTAATCCATGTTAGCTTGTACTAATCATGTTGCTTATTAAAAGGGATTGAACCTTGGTGTGGGGATTATCCCTAATATTATTTGATCAACTACTTATTTAGTTATTAATTAAAAAAATTATCAAAAATATTTTAAGTTATTTTTTATTTTATTTTATATGATTAATTTTAAAGAGTTAAAAGGCAATGGAAATTACTTATATGAAAATGTAAATCTAAATATAGAAATATTAAATATAAATATTTAACATCAAATTAAAAATATATGAAGATTTTTAAGCATGATTAATCATATAAAATAAATAAAAATAAAAATTAAATATAATTTTGATATTTTTTTATAAATTGATCACACAATCAAAATCCATGTAAATTTAAAACTTTATACCTTTAAAATTAAATCCTAAACTATAAAATTAAATCTAAATATTAAAAATTATAGTTAAAATAAATTCCAACCATACTTTACTACAACTTGTCAAGTTTCACTAACACAACCAGTTGAGGATGGGCCTCGTTAGCAAGGCGACCCGAGATAAAGCATCACGAAGGGTGGTTGTGCCATGTGCTAGGGGGAGGAGATATGCTGAAAAATACAATCACCTTAGTGCTAGTGTGGCCTAGGCCGGGTGCAATTTGATGCAGGAGCATAGAGGATTTAACCAGCAATGTCATATTTTGATCACATGTTGTGGCTAATCCAAAACAATAAACATTAGCAGTAATATATTTATTTATTTTGTCATTATTGTTATTTATTTATGAGGATTGTTAGTTTGTTTTTATGTTTAAATAAATTAGGAATAAAATTAGTAGTTGGTTTCTTTCCCTGCATGGATATAGAGCCAACATAGGGATAGGCACTTGAAAATAGGGAGGTAGTGATTTGTTGAGAAAACTCTAGAAGAAACCTATTATCAGAGGAATGGATTCATATTTTAAGTATAAATAATGGGAAAATAGGGAGGCAAAGGACAAAGAGGAAGAGAGGAGTGTCACTGTAAGGACTACAAACGCAAAGGACAATCAAGGAATTATTCAGTCCGTGCATCAATAATATAATTCGGGTTTGTCTGGTGTGTTTTTTTGCCTTCACATTTTATATGTATATGTATGTGAGTGATTGAATGCAGGGACAGTGAGAATTTGGAATAGTCTTCACAACAAAAGTAGTTTCAGTTGCTTGAACTAAAGCAAAGGACGACATTCAAAGCTGAAGGGATGGATTAAAGGTGTATCACGTCCTTCAGTTAAGGTGGATCGAAATTTAACACTGTGTTAATAGTGGCAAA
Organism: Pinus albicaulis; assembly: GCA_034641835.2. Lineage (NCBI taxonomy): Eukaryota > Viridiplantae > Streptophyta > Pinopsida > Pinales > Pinaceae > Pinus > Pinus albicaulis. Next base: position 1,509,081,027 of record CM076570.1, on the reverse strand, counting down.
GACGTATTGGTCCGAGGCATTGGTGTCTACGAAGAAATTGTTAGAAAATTATATATTACAGAGCAATGCAACACATAAAATATGCGGAAAATACAAACACACAAAACACATAAAACCAGAGAGACACAGATATACGTGGTTCACCCAGTTTAGGCTACGTCCACCCCGAACAGCTAGTCCTTCGTTTCTATTATCTAGCAAAAATTGAAGAGACAAAACCTACAGCAGATCCGCTGTAATATCCTCTATTCTCTCTCAGAGTCTCCCTATCTGTTTCTCGCTCTAAGAATGCACACATAATACATAGCCACAATAAAATACCCTCATATATACAAGGGGGTTGCCTTCTAGGGCAAAAAACCCTAAACTAAAAATAACTTCTACCGTCAGATCATCTGCCTATGAACAACCCAGATTGACTAGAAATTATTATACTTTTACAAGAAAATTTTACATATGTTTTTAGCTTCAGGGGTGCTGCCCATGAAACCCCCTGCCAGGGGGGGGGCTTCGAAAAGCGCTGTCGCCCCCCCTGGACCCCCCATGGCAGCGATTAATTATGGGCGGCATTTCCGCCCCATTTAAGGTACAGGGGTCCAATGCTGTGATACAAAGTAAACAAGATAATCAGGTTCCACACCCAACAATCTCCCACTTGGAGACTGATTTTAACAACTCCACCGCTGCTTCATTTGCTGGACAATGAATCCTCTTTGGACCTGGTTGTTTCTCATCTTCATCGTCATCCTTGAAGACCAATTGAAACTGAGCACATTCTCAGTTTCTCCCTGGTTAAAACTTTTGTTAACATATCTGTAGGATTCTGGCTAGTGTGTATCTTTTCCAGCTTCAACTCTCCATCTTCCAATATTGACCGTATGAAATGGTACTTGAGATGTATGTATTTAGTCCTGGAATGAAATGCTGAGTTCTTTGCAAGATGAATGGCACTTTGGCTATCACTGTATAGCGTGCCCATATCATGCTTCTTACCCAATTCATCCATAAACCTTTGTAACCAAATCATTTCTTTACTAACCTCTGTAGCAGCAACATACTCTACTTCTATTGTTGAAAGTACAATGACACTTTGGATTTTTGAAACCCAACTGACAACTATTCCTCCAACAGTAAATACATATCCTATTGCGCTTCTCCTGTTATCTCTGTCACCTGCCATATCTGCATCAACATATCCCTGTAGAGCAATGTTTGAACCACCAAAGCATAATGCTTGATTTGTGGTACCTCTCAAATATATGAGAATCCATTTTACTGCCATCCAATGTTCTTTACTTGGATTTTTCATGTACCTTCTTACAACTCCCACTGCATGTGAAATATTAGGCCTTGTGCAGACCATTGTATACATTAAGCTTCCAATTGCTGATGCATATGGAACTTTAGACATATATTCCATTTCTTCGTGGGTCTTGGGGCACATCTCCTTACTAAGTTTGAAATGGCTAGCAAAAGGTGTACTAACTGGTTTTGCATTTTGCATATTAAATCTTTTCAACACCTTTTCTATGTACTCATTCTGAGACAGTGTTAATTTGCGATTTTTCCTGTCTCTAGTTATCCTCATACCAAGGATTTGTTTTGCAGCTCCCAAATCCTTCATTGCAAATCAATTTGCCAATTTTCTTTTGAGCACATTTATTTCCTGCATGTTAGACCCTGCAACAAGCATGTCATCTACATACAATAACAATATAATATAGCTGCCATCATTTTTCCTTTTCAGATAAACACAATGATCAGAGTTACATCTAGTATAACCTTGTTCGTACATAAACTTGTCAAATTTTAGATACCACTACCTTGGAGCCTGTTTTAAGCCATACAAGCTCTTCTTTAACCTGCACACCAATTTTTCTTTCCCTTTTACCTCATATCCTTCTGGTTGCTGCATGTATATCTCTTCCTCCAAATCTCCATGGAAAAATGTTGTCTTTACATCTAACTGTTCAAGATGTAAATCTTCCGCTGCTACAAGACTTAAGATAGTTCTGATTGAAGTCATCTTAACAACAGGAGAAAATATTTCATCAAAACCAATACCTTTCTTCTGTGCAAACCCCTTCACCACAAGTCTAGCTTTGTACCTCTGTTTTCCTCCATCTTCTTCCTTCAGCCTGTAAACCCATTTATTCTGCAATGTAGTTTTACCTGCAGGCAGCCTGACTAAGTCCCAAGTCTGGTTATGCATTAAGGAGTCCATCTCTTCTTCCATGGCTAGCTCCCACTTCTTCTTGCTTTCAACCTGCATTTCTTCTTCATAACATTCGAGTTCACCGGAATCAGTCAACAATAAATAATATAATGAAGGAGAGTATCGTTCAGGGGGTCTACTTATCCTGGTAGATCTTCTAACACCACTTTCAGGTGTTTGAGGTGTCTGTTGCTGTTGTGGTTGTTGATTATTATTATTTTCAGGCACCTTTACTTTTTCAGTTATCTCATCAAGAAACGTGTATTCCTTGATTTCTTTTTCCTGTTTCTTTTCCTGCAACTGATTCTTATACAAGACCTTTTCATTGAATATTACATCTTTGCTCCTAATGATTTTGTGATTTTCATAATCATATAAGCGATATCCAAAATCATTAACACCATATCCAATAAAGGTACATTTCTTTGATTTTGCCTCAAGATTTGTTCTATTTTCTTTATTAATATGGACAAAGGCCTCACATCCAAAAGGATTTAAAAAAGAGTAGTTTACCTTTTTACCTGTCCATGCTTCCCTTGGAATACCACCATCCAAGGAACTTGAAGGCCCTCTGTTTATTAGATAAACAACAATATCTACAGCATTTGCCCAAAATTGTAAAGGCAATCCTGCATGCAATCTCATGCACCTTGCACGCTCCATGATTGTTCTGTTCATCCTTTCTGACACACCATTTTCTTGTGGTGTTCTTGGAACTGTCTTTTCTCTACGAATTCCATGCTCTGAAAAGTACCTATCAAAACTCTTTGCTGCAATATTCACCTCCATTGTCTGATCTGAGACACTTCAACTTCTTTCCTGTCTCAATCTCAACCAAAGCTTTCCATTTCTTGAAAGTATCAAATACATCAGATTTATTCTGAATACAATAAATCCATGTTTTTCTAGTTGCATCATCAATAAAATTAACATAATAACGAGAGCCACCGAGAGATGATACCTGAGAAGGTCCCCATACATCTGTATGCACAAGCTCCAATTTTTTGCTCTTCTTTTCTTTCCCAACTCTGAGAAATCTGACTCTCTTTTGTTTTCCATAAATGCAATTTTCACAGAAATCCAAATCAACATTCTTCAAACCTGGCAACAAATTTCTTGAGTGAAGAATATTCATTCCCTTCTCACTCATGTGTCTGAGCCTATGATGCCATAATCCTGCATCTGCTCCTTTGGAAGTTAAAGCATTAACAGAGTTAGAAATACCATTGCATAAATACAATGTACCAACCTTTTCGCCTTTTGCTATTATGAGCGCTCCTTTGGTGACCTTCCAAGTTTTATCTCTGAAAGTTGTCACACAACCTTCACTGCCTAACTACCCTGTTGAAATTAGATTTTTTTTTTTTTTTTTTTCAGATTTGGAACATGCCTTATCTCCTTTAGTAGCCATTGGTTTCCATTCTGTTGTTTTACAAGGACTTTACCCATTCCAACAATTTTACAGGGTTTATCATCACTGAAACGAACTTGTCCAAAATCTCCTTGAACATAGTCATGAAAATATTTCTTATCAGGTGTGGCATGGAATGAAGCCCCTGAATCTGCAACACAAGAATCAATAACATTTTCAAAAGAAAGAATCAAAGCATCTTGTAACACATCACCTGTCACATTTGCTTCATGATTGTTTTCTTGCCGTGCATCTCCTTCTTTTCCCTTCCAAGATCTACAATCTTTCTTTAGGTGTCCTCTCTTTCCGCATTTCTAGCACACTATCCCCGATCTGGACTTGGATCTGCCTTTCCTTGATTTACTGCGATATCCTGAGCTCTTTCCTCTTTCCATTCTTCTTCCCCTAGACTTTGCACTCAAAGCATTACCTGATGTCTCACCGGAGCTTTTCCGTCGCATTTCCTCGCTAAGGATAGCACCAACAACATCATCAAACTTTAAAGTACTAGATCCAGAGACAGAGTTACTAATGGCCATTACTAAACCATTCCAACTCTCTGGCAATGAGCACAAGAATAACAGAGCTCTAACTTCATCATCAAAGTTTACCACTACAGAACTTAACTGACTGGTAACTGTATTAAATTCATTTAAATGGTCTGCAACAGATCCACCTTCTGACATCTTCATATTAAATAGTCGTTTCATAAGAAATACCTTATTTGAGGCCGAGGGTTTTTCATATAGTTTCGCCAACGTCTACATCAAACCCTCTGTTGTTGTTTCCTTCGAAATATTGAAGGCGACTGATGCCGCAAGACACAACCGTACTGTTCCGAGTGCCTTTCTATCGAGAATGTTCCATTCCGCGTCTGTCATGGTCGCCGGCTTCTTTGTTTTTCCGCTCAATGGTAGGTACAAATCTTTCTGATACAGATAATCTTCCATCTGCATCTTCCACAGCGCAAAGTTTTGGCCGTTAAATTTCTCGACCCTAAACTTACCATCGTCCGCCATTGCTCCCACTCGAACCAGGAACCCTTCTTTCCTGCGAGTTTATCAGCCAAATATACCTTCGGCTCTGATACTAGTTGTTAGAAAATTATATATTATGGAGCAATGCAACACATAAAATATGCGAAAAATACAAGCACACAAAACACATAAAACCAGAGAGACACAGATATACGTGGTTCACCCAGTTTGGGCTACGTCCACCCCGAACAACCAGTCCTTCCTTTCTATTATCCAGCAAAAATTGAAGAGACGAAACCTATAGCAGATCTGCTGTAATATCCTCTGTTCTCTCTCACAGTCTCCCTATCTGTTTCTCGCTCTGAGAATACACACATAATACATAGTCGCAATACAATACCCTCATATATACAAGGGGGTTGCCTTCTAGGGCAAAAAACCCTAAACTAAACATAAATTCTACTGTCAGATCATCTGTCTATGAATGGCCCAGATTGACTAGAAATTACTATACTTTTACAAGGCAATTTTACATCTGTTTTTAGCTTCGGGGGCACTGCCCCCCAAACCCCCCGCCAGGGGGGGCTCCGAAAAGCACTGCTGCCCCCCTTGGACCCCCCACGACAGTGATTAATTATGGTACAGGGGTTCAATGTTGTGATAAAAAGTAAACAAGATAATCAGGCTCCACACCCAATAGAAATTCACAATGTCTAGTGGGTCGTCTGTGACATAGAACAACTCTATGATGAACACTTCCAGAAATGTAGTGTAATTAGTTTCGGTGACATTAGAGGTTATATACACAGACATTTTCCATGAGTTAGTTTCCCATTTACAGCAGTGACTACGTTTTTTTGTGAATTTCATAGCAATTAAATCAAATTCAAAATTGTGGTGATTAGCATGTTGCTTGGATATGACATTGAGTTATAAACTCTATTGGTTTATGTGAGCATGGATTCAAATATAAAGATTGCGTTGAGTTTGTTTAGCTTTAAAAACTAAATACGTATTTGCAAAACAATGTTTTGACATTGTTGGATGTACGACCTTGTCCCCAAAGAATGCTGTCCGTAGTTGTGAATGAAGCTTTCATAAAAACACTGTCATAATCTGGATTTTCATATGTGTTAATAGGAGCAGAAATTGGAATTGCCATTAAGTGGTGAATATAGAATAAGTCCATCAAGTTAGAAGCGCAAATTTGGACCTTAGTAAAATTGAATATTTTACTATATTAAATTGAAAGTGGGAATTGTGTTTTCTTACATCACAATCCTCAAGTGACTTTGATAGATTAGAGGCCTCTCGTTCATGGCTCCTCAAGCTTGGAGGATCACAAAAAACTTGATAAAATATCATCAGAATGAGGCAGGGAGTCCGAGTAATAGATCACAACAAAGAGGAGATTCTAGTTGCGGAAGATTTGTGCCCAAAGGTAGAGGCCGAGGAAGAGATGTTCGGTGCTTTGCATGTGGTGAATGGGGACATATGCAATGGGATTGTCCTCACAATAAATCATCAACCCAGTGAAACGTGAAAGTTGCTGAAACAAAGGATGAAATTCCTCATGCCGCAACCAAAGAGGAACCATCCGAAGCCGAAGAATCCTTGTTGTTGAAAAGGATATTACTTAAAGAAGCTAAGGAAGCCAGAGAACCAGCTCAGTGAAAGAATCTGTTCAGAACTATATGTAAGTCAAAGGGTAAGTGTTGCAAATTGGTAATTGATAGTGGTAGTACTGATAACCTTGTTTTTACAGAGATGGTGGACAAATTGAAGTTGGAGAAAACAGTACACCCCACTCCTTATAAAGTATTATGGCTCCAAAAAGGCCATCAAATTATAGTAACTGAGCAATGTAAAGTTGAAATCCAGATTGGTACTTATAAGGATGATATTTTATGTGATGTAATGTTGATGTCACATATTGCTAGGAAGGCCCTGGTAGTTTGACCGGAAAGCCATACACGATGGCAAAAGAAACACTTATACACTTGACAAAGACGTGAGCAAGCATACATTTCTGCCATTGAGAGAGGAAACTAACAAGGAAGCACCTGGAAACAACATTATGTTGATGAGTGGAAAAACCATGTTGCAAGAAATCGAGAAGGGCGAGGAGATGCATTTTGCTATTGTTGGGAGACCCAAGGTAATTTTAACTTCTATAAATTTAGAAGATTTACTTGAAGAAATTCACAATTTTTTGAATGATTTTTCTGATATTGTTGTGGATGAGTTTCCAAATGAGTTACCACCCATCAGGAGTATTATTCACCACATTGATCTAATCCCTAGAGCCAGTTTGCCGAATAAAGTAGCCTACAGGTTAACACCACAGGAAAATGCCGAAGTTGGAAGACAAGTGCAAGAATTGATGGATAACAGATTAATCAGAGAAAGCCTTAGTCCATGTGCTATACCAATAGTACTCAGTCCAAAGAAGGGAGGTGAATGGCGCATGTGCACAGATTCTCGGGCCATAAATAAAATCACCATAAGGAATCGTTTTCCTTTACCACGAATGGATGATTTAATGGATTGTTTGAGTGGATCAAATTATTTTTCTAAGATAGATTTGAAGGGTGGGTATCATCAGATAAGAATGAGAGAGGGGGATAAATGGAAAACCACATTCAAAACCAATAATGGTTTGTATGAATGGTTATTAATGCCTTTCGGACTTACTAATGCACCTAGTACCTTCATGAGGTTGATGAATGAAATTTTGAAGGAATATACAGGCAAATTTGTAATTGTTTATCTTGATGATACTCTCATTTTGAGTCGAAGTAAAGAAGAGCATCTAGAACACCTTAAATTAGTTCTAAAGACTTTGCAAAAAGAAAAACTGCTGATAAAATTGGAGAAATGCAGCTTTATGAAGGAAGAACTAATTTATTTAGGGTTCGTAATCTCTAAGGAAGGGTTGAAAATGGATCTGGAGAAAATCCAAGCAATTGTAAATTGGCCAACTCCTAGAAGCATATTTGAGGTAAGAAGCTTCCATGGTCTTGCAAGTCTCTATCAAAAATTTATTCGAAGTTTTAGTCAGATTTGTGCACCCATTATAGAAAAAAATCAGAGAAACTAATCAACCATTCAAATGGACAGAAGCAACAGATCGAAACTTTAAATTAGTAAAGAAAAAAATTACTGAAAAAACCAGTCTTGGCTTTACCAAATTTTGAGAAAGTTTTCCAGGTTGAAACTGATGCTAGTGGAATTGCGATTGGAGCAGTTCTCAGCCAAGATCAGAAACCAATAGCATACTTTAGTGAAAAACTAAATGAAGCAAAGAAGAAATATTCATCTTATGCCAAGGAATTTTATGCTATTGTACAAGCCTTAAAAAAATGGAGACATTATTTGTTGCCAAAAGAGTTTGTGTTATACTCTGATAATCATGCATTACAGTTTATAAAAAATCAACCAAATTTAAATCAGAAACATGCCAAATGGGTAGAATATTTGCAGAGTTTCACTTTTGTAATCAAACATACGAGTGGTAAATTGAACAAAGTTGTTGATGCTTTGAGCAGGGTGAACTTAATTATGTAGGAGTTACAGGTTGGTGTTGTAGGGTTCGAGGAGATGGTTGACATGTACAAAAGAGATGCAGAGTTTAAAGAAATTTATGTAGCTGTAGAAAATCCAACAATCCATAACAGAAGCCAGTGGTTGGATTATCTTATCCAAGGGGGATTACTATTCAAAAATAATAAGTTATGTATTCCTAAATGTTCTATGAGGGAAAAAATAATCAAGGAGAAGCATAGTGGAGGTCTATCCGGGCATTTTGGACAGGAAAAAACCTTTTCTCAGGTAAACACTTTTTATTACTGGCCAAAGAAGCAAACTGATGTTAAACGATTTGTGGAAAAGTGCAAGATTTTTTAGCATGCAAAAGGGAAAATTTAGAATATGGGATTGTATCATCCATTACCAATACCCGACCGACCATGGGATGCAGTCAGTATGGATATTGTTTTGGGTTTACCAAAAACTCAAAGGGGGAATGACTCTATTTATGTTGTTGTGGATAGATTTTCCAAAATGGCTCATTTTATTGCATGCAAGAAAACAAGTGATGTACACATATTGCTAATCTGTTTTTTATCAGAAGCTGTAAGATTACATGGGTTACCTGTAAGGATTGTGTCTGACAGGGATACCAAGTTCTTGGGACATTTATGGAGAAATCTGTGGAAGAAACTAGGTACCAACCTTAGTTTCAGTTCAGCATATCATCCTCAAACAGAGGGACAGACTGAGGTAGTGAATAGAAGTATGGGAAACATATTGAGAAGCTTGGTATACAAAAATCCTAAACAATGGGATTTAGCCCTTGCTCAAACTGAGTTTTCTTACAACGATACTCCAAATAAATGTACTCATATGAGTCCATTCCAGATTGTTTTTGGAATGCATCCAAGAGGTGTGTATGAACTCAGAGATCTGGGAAAACAGGAAGTAAGGAGCGCAAAGGCGGAAGAATTTGCAGAACAAATGCAGGAACTACAGGAAGATGTTAAAAGCAGTTTGCAAGAAAGCAGTAGAAAATACAAGCAAAGAGCAAATACGAGGAGGCGATAAAAATAATTCCAAGTGGGTGATTTGGTTATGGTATATTTAAGAAAATAAATATTTTCTATTAAAAATTATAACAAATTAAAACTGAAGAAGATAGGGCCATGTAAAATTGTAAGAAAATTTTCTTCAAATGCATATGAAGTTAAATTGCCAGTAGGAATTGGAATTTCGCCAATATTTAATGTTGCATATTTGTATCTATACCGAGAACCGGAAGAAGAACCACAAGGGGAATCTACAGTAGAAGAAATCCCGACAGTAAATTGGGAAGAGCAGATGCCCAAAACAGGAAAGAGGGAAGTCAAAGCCATTCTAGAGAAGAGAGTGTCAAAGAAAGCCAGGAGCGAAACCTATTATCAGTATTTATTCAAATGGAAAGGACAACTAATGGAAGACACCAGTTGGATGACTACAGCAGAGCTACAGAAGTTGGGAATCGATTCCGAAGCATTACCAGATCAGGTTTTTCCCCAGGAGTCTGATGTAGGAGCATCGATGACACAACTAGAAATGTGATAGTTTGATCACATGTTGTGGCTAGTCCAAAACAATAAACATTAGTAGTAGTATATTTATTTATTTTTTCATTATTGTTATTTATTTATGAGGATTGTTAGTTTGTTTTTATGTTTAAAGAAATTAGGAATAAAATTAGTAGTTGGTTTCTTTCCCTGCGTGGATATAGAGCCAACATAGGGATAGGCACTTGAAAATAGGGAGGTAGTGATTTGTTGAGAAAAATCTATAAGAAACCTATTATGAGAGGAACAAATTCATACTTTTAGTATAAATAATGGGAAAATAGGGAGGCAAAGGACAAAGAGGAAGAGAGGAGTGTCACTGTAATGACTACAAACGCAAAGGACAGTCAAGAAATTATTCAGTCCGTGTGTCAATAATATAATTCGGGTTTGTCTGGTGTGTTTTTTTTGCTGGCACATTTTATATGTATATGTATGTGAGTGATTGAATGCAGGGAAAGTGAGTGTTTGGTATAGTGTTCACAACAAAAGCAGTTTCGGCTGCTTGAACTAAAGCAAAGGATGACATTCGAAGCTGAAGGGGTGGAGTAAAGGTGTATCACGTCCTTTAGTGAAGTTGCATCGAACTTTAACACTGTGTTAATACTGGAAAAGAAGTATTGTTCAAGGCATTGGTGTCTACCAAGAAATTGACAGCATCGAGTGGGTTGTCTGTGACGCAGAACAAATCTACGAAGAACACTTCCAGAAATGCAGTGTAATTGGTTTCGGTGACATTAGAGGTTATATACGCAGACATTTTCCATGAGTTAGTTTCCCATTTATAGCAATGACTGCGTTTTGTTGTGAATTGCATAACAATTAAATCGAATTCGAAATTGTGGTGATTAGCATGTTGCTTGGCTATGACATTGAGTTATAAACTCTATTGGTTTATGTGAGCATGGATTCAAATATAAAGGTTGTGTTGAGTTTGTTTGGCTTAAAAAACTGAATACATATTTGCAAAGCAACATTTTGACATTGTTGTATGTACGACCGTGTCCCCAAAGAATGCTATCCGTAGTTGTGAAAGAAGCTTGCATAAAAACACTGCCATAAGCCGGATTGTCATATGTGTTAATTGGAGCGGAAATTGGAATTTCCATTAAGTGGTGAATATAGAATAATTCCATCAAGTTAGAAGAACAAATCTAGACCTTAGTAAAATCAAATATTTTACTATATTAAATTGAAAGTGGGAATTGTGTTTTCTTACATCACAATCCCCGAGTGACTTTGAAAGATTAGAGGCCTCTTGTTCATGGCTCCTCAAGCTTGGAGGATCATAGACAACTTGATAAAAAAAATTAAAACGCCATCATGTGGATATAAATACTTAACCAAAACATAGAAATCATAGAGAAGTCTAAAAGTATCACGAGTGCCACAAATCATTTTTTACCATTCAGTGTAGATGATTTATATCGATTAGATCCTCGATCAAACTATTTGAACTTAAAATAAAATAATCACTTAGCCATCAATTGTTCATGAATTTTTCATTACTATTTTAATTGATTTATTTTAATTTTAATTAGTGAGGGTTAGTTCTATCTTGGGCTTGGGAAGTATGGGTTATTTTCCCTCTTCTTCTCCCCATTCATGATCATCCTCTCTTTTTCCTTCTCTTCTTCAATTTTTCACTCTACTACCTCTATGTGTTGTTCAACCATCGTATATTCCCTATATATCATTGGGACCATGATTTATTTTAGATCCCATACTAAGATCGATTCCCGCACGTAAAAACAAAAAGCAACTCAAGAAATGAAACAAAATGAAGAAGAAGAAAATCTGCATTGAGTGGTCATAGGGACACCATCTGTAACAATAAATAGATTCTTTTGTATCAATTAAATATCAATGACCCTCCTCGTCAAATTATGCAATCAAAGAAAGAAAAAGGTTCTCCTAGTCTCTCGCTACATGAACCCAACTACTGAGAAGAAGATAAAATCCGAGTAGAATAACCTAGTGAGTGCGAATGAAATCAATTAATTGTTATATTAATAGATTTATAGTTATTTATATTTTTTTTAAGCTTACATTATTTATTTATATGTTATTTATATTTTTAATTTGGTCTACATGAGAAAAAATTCAACTTTGATGAAAAATGAACATCTTTACACATCATATTGGGCTGTAGAATGCACCTCTCCATGAAATGAGTGATTTAGACAAACACTCACTTAGACAAGAACCTATTTCTTGTCACCATTATTTGGTGGATCGTATATTATAAATGCATATTTTTCCCATCACGATTTTTTGGTGGATGGATTCAAGATAAGATTTTTATAAACACAAAAAGGCATACAGAGATGTTGGAGTAGTGGCATTATCTAATTGAACAACAAATTTTATGTGTTATAAAGTTAAACTAGTATGTTATTGTGCTTGGAAATTTTTTCTAAGTTTAACTACCTGCATGTTGGAGAAATTAATCACAAACACACTGTTAAATAAACTAACAACAACCATCCTTGTGGTACATAGTTAAATCAAAGAAATATATTTTTAAGTATATTTTTATTGCAGGATTCAAACTTTGTTTTCATGCTGAAGGACGTGGAATAAATGAAGTTTTGAGCGGGAGTACAAAATTCCCATTTCGGAAACAAGTCATATAATTAAGAACAAATGAGCTCTTAATGTAGGGTTGGTAAAATGGATGGTCCATACATTTATTCCGTGATTGATATATGTACTCTACAACATATACAAGTTCAGAAAATTGTGTTTTTAGTAAAAACACCCATCCTAGGTTTCAATACTTTGACTTGTCATGAATTAAAATATTAAAATTGTATGTTTTGAATACACAAGTAAGTAGAAGTCTTTATTTTAGTTGTAGATGTAAGTCTCAAAAGTTTTAGAGAGAAAATTGTGTAGTGAATTTTGGCGGGCACGTAAAACAACTAGTTACTATGAGTTACTACCAAAGAAACAAAGATGATTAGATTTATATAAAATTTCTAGTTTTACTGGGTGAAGAAGCTGCAACCTCCATTTTTCATGCAAATGTATTACCTTTTATTTTGAAATCAAAATCTAAAACATGGTTTGTTGTGAGATATTCCTCCATTTTTCATGAAAATGTATTTTCTTGTGTTTTGAAATCATAATTTAAAACATGGTTTGTTGTGATATATTCCTCCATTTTTCATGTAATTGTATTTTCTTGTGTTTTGAAATCATACTCTAAAACATATAAAATTTCACATCTAGATTTTACTGCGCAACGACTCTATTTTTTCCTAGTTCTCATTGTGCGTAAATTTCCTCGAGTTTTAAAACTTTGCTTAATGTGCAAGTCACTTGAGTGAATGAACCTTCACTAATTTTTTTCACAAGAGATCATTCTCCCACAAATTTCAGGTGGATGAGAGCAAGTGTAAAATTTTATTAGTGTAATTGAAAGTGTTTTTACTAAGATTTAAAGGTTTTTCTGAAGACATTTGTTTTGGAGCATATTTATGAGCATAGAGAAAGTTCTTTTTACACTTGGAAATGGCATCATCAAGCACAATATTGACTAATCCTCAATACCTCAATTTAGTGGAAAAAATTATGATTATTGGGATATTACAATGAAGGCTCTATTTTCTTTTAAAGATATTTGAGATTTGGTGGAGAATGGGTTCCAAGGACCAACACATGTAACAACATACAATGTCTTGTCACGAGCAGAAAAGTATAGTATTGAGCACCAAGAGGAAGAAGGATTCAAAATCCCTCTTCTAAAATTTTCAATTAGTTCATGAAAGTATTATCCCAAGGATTGCAGTAGCAACAAAGTCCAAGAAAACATGGGATATCCTCAAGACAACCTACAAGGCATGAATAAAGTGAAGAAAACAAAACTATAAATGCTAAGAAGATATTTTGAGACAATTTGTATGGAAGAGTCTGAGAAAATTAGGTCTCATGGTGAGGGACTTGAGGAAAGGAGAATAGTTGATAAAATTTTCAGAATTATTCCAACAAGATTGGACGCCATTATTATGGTGAGATAAGAGACAACGGATATCTTACAATTTTCAGTGGGTGAACTTCATGAATCACTAATTTATCGTAAACATAGACTGAATATAGAAACAAACTCCTCATTGGAGCATGCCTTCAATACAAAAGTCTCAATTGGTTAAGGTAGAGGCAGAGGAATATCAAATCCTACAGGAATAAGAAGAAGCCCACACAAAGGTGGAAGAGGCATCCCTTCAAGCTCAAGTGGAAGGGGAAAAAATAAAAATCCAATTCAAGGCCCAAGCCAAAATCAAGCATAAGGTTAGATCTATAGTAAAGCTCATGTTCAATGTCATTATTGTAAGAACTATGGTCATTATGAAAATCAATGTAGAGAGAAGTAACATGATTTAAGTAACAAAATGAGTGAAAATTTCACAAAAGAACATTAGAACCAAGATAGTATGTTCTTAGCATGTTGTAACACAAGAAAAATAAAAGGATGTATGGTTTCTAGTTTTACTAGTGCAACAACCACATGACATGGAACATAGAAATGTTTTCCAATATAGATGAAAGTGTAAGACATGAAGTGACATTAGGAGCTGATAACAAAGTCTCTCTCATGAGAAAAATAAGAGTTAACATTCTAGAAATGAAGAAGTAGAAGACGTACATTATAAATGTTTATTTTGTCCTTGGTTTGAAGCATAACCTCATAAGCATTGGGAAACTCATGAAAAAGGGCTACAATGTCTTCTTCAAAAACAAAGAGTGCACAATTTTGGATAAGTCTCCATGTAAATAGTTGACTGAAAAGTTCAAATGACAAGAAATTGAATGTTTCCTCTAAATATAAAACTATATATGAAGGAAAAAGTTGCTCAAGTACAAATGTCAATGGATTCACAAGAGGATGAAGAAAAATATGTAGTTGTCATATAAATAAACTTTGAAGTGGAGGTCAAAGATGAAAATTGGTTATGGAATCTAAGTTTTGGGAATATTAATTTTGGAGGATTGAATTTTCCTCATAGGAAAGGCATGGTGAAGGGATTTCCACTCATAGAAAAAACAAACATCCTATGTGAAGGATGCATCTTGGGAACATAACATAGGGAATTATTTCTAGCACGGAAGTCAATAAGGGAAAAAGGACCCTTGCATATTGGTCATTTAGATTTATGTGGGCCAATGCATACCCCATGAATTAGTGGAAACCATTATTTCTTGACTTTCATAGATGAATATATAGGGAATGCATGGGTCTACTTCCTAAAATAGAAAAATGAAGTGTTTGAGCACTTCTGTTAATACAAATATCTTTCTAAAAATAAAATTGGACACTACATCAAAGTTTTGGGAATTGAAAAAGGTGGAAAATACATCTCAGATGACTTACTTTGTTTTTGTAGGGACTAGGGAATTCAAAAGAAATTTCCAACAGGGTATACACCTGAGCAAAACATTGTTGTAGAAAGAAAAAATAGGAGCATTATGGAAATGAAAAGAAATGTGTTGAAGGAAAACCATTGAAGTCGTGGCTTGCACAAAATATATCATAAATAGGTGTCTAACAAAAGTGTCTAGAATATGGTTCCTGAAGAGTCATGGAGTGGAATAAAGCATAGTGTCACTCACATGAGAGTGTTTGGATGTTTTGCTTATGCATATGTCCCAGATTAATTAAGAAATAAGTTGGAAAACAAGGGGGAGAAATCCATATTTTTTCGATATAGTGATGAAACCAAGGCATAAAAGCTCTACAATCCATCAACCAACAAGGTCATAATCAACAGAGTTGTGCAGTTCATAGAAGAGGAAGCATGCGATGGAAGTTCAGAGAAGGCAATCAATGTGAAAACATGTATATCACATGAAGACAAAGAGGAATTGACCCCAACGAGTGATTCCTAAATGGTGATTCCTCCTACTCCTATTCAAGCTCAACAAAGCAGTCAACATCTGACACCGTCAACAAACAATAAGACAATATGCCACATTCAAACAAATTCTACTCCAAGCACACCGCAAAGACCTGCAACATCATCTACTTTAAGCGCAACATCAAGTGACATGTCAAGTCCATCTTTTGCAAGCATAGGAAGATGGAAATTCAGAAATTTAAGTGAAATTTCTAAGAAAATGAAGTTGATAGTAGCGCATGTGTGAATTCCTTATTTTCATTAATTTGTCATGTGCATGGCCCAATCCAATTTGAGGATGCAATCGAAGAGGAAAAATGGATTGCAACAATGGAAGAAGAAATATAAGGAATAGAAAAGAAAGATGAATGGGAGTTAGTGGACCTTTCACAAGGAAAAGTAGTCATTGGAGTGAAGTGGGTCTATAAGACCAATACCAACATTGAAGGAAATATTGAAAGGGATAAAGGAAGGCTAGTTGTCAAATGATACAATCAGAAACATGGAGGAGATTATGCATAGACATTTACGCTAGTTTCCAGGAAGGAGACAATGTTTACAATGTTGTCAATTACCGTGCAACATAAATGGAACGTGTATCAAATGAACATGAAGCCAATGTTTCTGAATGGAGTGCTGAAAGAGCAAGTATATGTTGTGTAGCCACCTGGTTATGAGGTAGAAGGAAAAGAAGACAAATTGTATAAGTTGAAGAAATCTCTCTATGGGTTGAAGCAACAACTGCATACATGTATAGTAGGATAGGTACTTATTGAACAATCGATTTGACAAATGTGACAATGATCATACTCTCTACATCAAAGAGAGTGTCGGTAAGCTTCGTTTTTTTATTCTATATGTAGATGATTTGATTTTTACAGGGAGTGATGATTTATTCGTTGTTGATTTCATCATTGTTGATTTCAAAGAAGTCATGAAGAGTGTATTTGAAATGAAAAACTTGGGCTTGTTAAGGTATTTTTTGGGCATAGAAATGAAGAAAACAAAAATTCTATTTTTATTTCTCAAGCAAGGTATACAACAAATTTTTTGAATAGGTTTAATATGTAGAACAACAGGAACGAAGCAGCTCTAACTATCATGGGATTGAAATTAAGCAAATAATATTCTAGCAGGCATGTCAATCCGACATTAAAAAAGTATGGTGGGAAGCTTGAAGTATTTGAAAGCACTAGGCCTAATGTAATGTATGAAGTAAGTTTGGTGTCAAGGTTCATGGAGACACCCAAGGAGATGCATTGGCAAGCAATCGAAATAATTTCAAGGTATGTCAATGGGACAAAAGAGTATGGTATTTTGTACACCACAACAAATTACTTTAGGCTCATTGGTTACACTGACAGTGATTGGGAAGGAAGTTTTGTTGATAGAAAGAGTGCATCAGGATATGTTTTTCATTTCGGTTTGGAAGCCTTTTCACGAGTTTCCAAGAATCAACCGATAATGTCACTATCTACAGTAGAAGTTTAATATGTCGGAGCAACAACATAAACATGTCAAGAAGTTTGGATGAGAATAATGTTGATGGATTTATTCCATGAACAAGAAGGAATGACAAATTTTTATTGCGACAACAATTCTGCAATAGCATTATCAAAAAATTATGTTTTTCATAAGAGGAGAAAACATATTGACACTAAATATCACTTTATTAGAGAATTGATTAACAACGGTGAAATTGTGTTTCAACACTGCAAGTGAGAGAAACATTTTGCATACATCTTCACAAAGCCATTGGCATGTGGAAATTTTGTTTACATGAGAGATTGTTTGGGAATTGAAAATGGTGGTAGTTGTGATTAAGGGGGAGTTTTGGAAAAATGAATCGCAATGAGCACATTAAATAAAATAACAACAACCATCCTTGTGGTACACATGTAATTCAAGCAAGTATATTTTTATTTCAGGTTGATGACTTTGTTCGGATGCTTAAGGACACAAACTAAATGAAGTTTTGAGCGGGAGTACAAAATTCCCATTCCGAACACCCATTATATAATTAAGAAGAAATGAGCACTTAATGCAGGGTTGGTAAGGACACAGAGTTCTGAGCTAGAGTACAAACTTCCCATTTCGGAAGCCCACATATAATTAAGAAAAAATTAGCACTTAATGTAGGGTTGGTAAAACGTAAGGTCCAGACATTTATTCCGCTAGTGATATATGTACTCGGGAACATCTGCAAGTTCAAAAAATTATGTTTTTAGTACAAACACCCATCCTAGGTTTTAATACTTTGACTTGCCATGAATTAAAATATTAAAATTGTATGTTTTGAATACACTTGTAAGTAAAATTTTTTAGTTTATATGGTGATGTAGACCTACTGTAGTGTGTCATAATAATGTTGCAGAATGTGAGTTCTAAGACTTAATACATACATAAATTATGAATCAACAACAGTGTTTTAAGCCTTCATATGCCCCAAACCAATACATGCATACTTCTGCCATGAACAACGTCTACCCAAATCATACATATGCCCAAACTAATACAGATATGGGTTTCACAACAGAGCTTAATCGAAGAGTTAACAACATACATATGCTTAACGAATCAAAAACGGACTTATACAACCCACACAGAATATACAATAGTCCAAACCAATGCATAAACTAATAAAAATGAAAACTCATTGGATTTCTTTACTGGAGGGTCCCACCATCTCACTTCACAATCCTCGCAACTTAACTTTGAAACATTAAGTGTTAAATCTTATATCCTGCGCAATGAGATGTTGCATCACATCGACACATGACGTCTTGCACTTCACATCGAAAACCTTTTAATTTACCCTATGATGGCCTTAGTGTTAACCGTTATAACTTGCGATTTGTGATCACCGCTCCCAATCTCCACTATATGCTCCGCGCTACACCTCCACTGTAGCACTTCGCATCGCAAACAAAATATTTTGGCTTGTGAAGTGAAGATTGACCTCTATCTTCTGTGAATTATGATGTCACTGCAACTGCAGTGTGATCCTCCGTCGTCAATCGACTAGATCTAATGGCTCTCGTTGCACCTGTCAATATGTTTGATACACTCTGTGGTTAACACAATACTATGTTCAACAAAGGAAGATACAGAACTAAGGCCTCTCTAAACCTGCGAATCTGATAAGATTTCCTGTGGAGCGATTTAAATACGAGTGTTTGACTTCAATAAATATTCATAGAATTAATTTAAAACAGGGAGCCCGATGAAGCAGAAAAACACTTAGACATTATTTGGAAAAGAAAGGTTGTTTAAAAGAGAGAGATCCCAATCAAAATAAAAAACACTTAGATAATCTAGAAAATGGAAAACATGGACCCAAGTCCTTTAATGACTGGTTTTTACATTCACTTATGCTTCTTTATCTCTCCTTTTCCTCTACGGATGGCAGAACCCTGCAATGGTGGTTTTGGTTTGATTTTTTTCCTTCTCCAAAATCCCCATATGGTTTGGAAACTTTCATTCAGTTTCCAAAATAGTTTATTCAACTTATTCAGCTAAATTCTCAACGAATCCTAAATTAACCATTCTTTTAGTGTGAAAATTAAACTGGTTGAGTTAGCCCAAATTAAACTTAAGAAAAATAATTTAAAAACAAAGAAAGATAAAGTATTCAAATGCTTAGGACTACTAGTCCTCTTTTCAAGCCACAACATTTGACCAACTTTGTCACATTGCTAGCCCTACCTTAATGCTCTGGCATCAGGCTCCCGAGGTAAATTAAATTCATATCTCCTATCCCTGAGCTCTTCAATAGAATACAAGCGCTTTGAATCTAGGCAACATCCAACCAAGAACAGTCCTCCAGAGGATGGTCCTTCCATTTGACCTAATACTTTAGATAGTCTTTGTTTCATGTCTTCTTGGCCACCTGTGTGTCCAAAATCTGTTTGATCTCCGAAGGCTGTGCTAGAGGCATTTGTTTAATCCATGCTTTCTCTTGATCCTGGGTGTCCCGTGTTCATCTCTCTGAACTTTCTCCTTCATCAATGGCAGTATATGGGTACATATGCGCCACATTAAATATGGGTGAGATTCCTACACCCGGAGGTAACTGCAACTCATAAGAATTTGCACAAAAAATTTGAAGATTATACAAGGCCCGATCCTTTTCATCTTTAATTTGTTGTATTCACCTTTAGGAAACCTCTCCTTGCGCAAATGTGCTAGTAACAAGTCTCCAAATCCGAATTGTACCTCCTGTCTTTTCAAATCTACGCATTCTTTATACTTTTGGCTACTACCTAGCTTCAACTTGACCTGTTCATGTAGATCGCTTAATACTTTTGCGAAACATTCGCCATCAGTACTCATGTGTTCTAACTAACCCAAATTCCATAAATAAAATAATCCACGTGGGTGCATTCCATATAGGATTTGTAAAGGACTTCTGCCCGTGCTTCTGTTGGGCGAGTAATTATAAGCAAACTCCGCTAATGCAAGGACACAATCCCACTGTTTGGAATTTTCACCAACCACACTCCTCAACAGATTTCCTAGATTCCTTTTCACAAATTCAGTTTTCCCATCTGACTGTGGATGGTAAGCAGAATTGAAATTTAGATTGGTGTCTAACTTTTTCCACAATGTTTGGCAGAAATAGCCTGTGAACTTTAAATCCTTGTCCGATAAGATGGACTTCAGCACGCGATGTAATCTGACTATCTCAAAAAAGAACAAATGTGCTACATGTGTGGCATCACTTGTCTTCCTGCATGGAATGAAATGTGCCATTTTGGTGAAATGATCCACCATCACCATGATAGAATCGAATCCCCTCTGTGTCTTTCGTAGACCGAAGACAAAGTCCAAGCTGACTGAGTCCCATGTTTTATTCATAATTGGTAAGGGAGTAAGCATCCTTGCATTTTTATTGCGTCAGTTTGCATGTTGACACACTTTACATCTAATTACAAACCTCTGTACATCCCTTCACATTCTTGGCCAATAGTAAAAGTGGCTCAGTTGAACCAAGGTCTTATCTATACAAAAATTTCTGGCCAAACCTCCATTGTGATTTTCCCAGATTAAGTTCTTTCACATAGAACATTCTGGAATACACAACTATCCTCCTCTGAACAACAACCCCTCCTATATGTTCTAATCCAACCATGGACTATTATCTCTCAACAGTGGGTTTTGGCGAGCTTCATAAGCTTCCTTAAAATCTGCATCCACTTCATACAAGTCTTTGAGATGTTCAAATCCCAATACTTTCACAACACTTTCTTGGCCTGACCACTGATATGTTTCAAAAAAATTATGAAACTATGCAAGTACTCCACCCACTTCGCGTGTTTATGATTCATCTTATTCTGCTACATAATATATTGTAACGCAGAATTATCTGAAAACAAAATAAACTCATTAGCCAACAAATAATGTGTCCAATGCTTCAATGCTTGGACGACTGCACAAAATTATTTGTCATCATTAGGGGAATTTTGAGGTCTATAATGGGCTTCCTAAGGAAATAGTAAAATAATAGCTAAACCAATCAAATAAAATTTATGAATTGAAGATTCACTTTTTGCACCAAAATCCATGTAAACATGGTTAAATTCAATTGAAAAGTTATACCAAAATAAAATTAATATAAAAGATTGTATTGATGTGACTATAAATAAAAATGAGATTTAAAAGAAAAAAATCATTATCGTTGAACAACTAATGCATTTGTACTTTGTACTTAAATAAATTAAAATAAATTATAAGTATAAATTCATAAATTATTAGTTGTACAACATATCATTAATTAAATTATATATTATTTAAATTATATATTAACATGTAATTAATATACTATATAAAAATCAAATAGTATAATAAAATAAGTGTAATATATTATTTTTTGTATTCATTTTATATTACATATTGAATTGATTTGATTTATAATATAAGAATAAATAATATATATTATAAAAATTAATATGATATATGAAAAGTGTGTAAAGACATGAAGATTGTATAGGGATATGCATTTTTTCTTTCAAAAAATATGAAATGACAATAATAATATTTAATTCAAAAAGTGTGAAATGACATTTATTATGAGTACTTTACTTTGTTACTTTAAAAGTACTTAGAATACTACCATGGTTAAACATGAGTTTTTATCCACCATTGAGAATGTGGCAAGTAACTACATTTAATTCAAGCAATGCCACATCAACCATGGGGGATGATGTCATCCTCTAAAATGTGATTGGTTCTCATAAAGTGAATTTTGATTGTAAATTTTCCTCAAGAGGCCCATTTTTTACCTCAAAATTCCCCTAATGAAGACGTATGCTTATGCATTCTATCATTTAAATTGTCATTGAATATGATACTGGATTATCTTCTTCACTAAGTACTGCACCAATGGCTGTTCCATTGGCATCACAACGAACTTGGAAAAGTTTGTTGATGTCTGGAAACTTTAGGATTGGTTTTTTTGTAATCTTCTTCTTCAAAAATTGAAAACTCCTCTCAGTAGACTCTGTCCAATAAAGGCTGATTTTCCTTCTTAATGGTATCCAACAGAGGTGCACAAGTACCATTGAAGTTCTTAATAAACTTCCGGTAGAAACTCGCCAATCCATGAAAACTTCTAACTTAAAACAAACTCTTAGGAGAAGCCCAGTTAACTATGGCTGAAACCTTCTCTGGATCCATCTTTAATCCATTCTTAGAAATTACAAAGCCTAGATAAATCAATTATTTCTTGCAAAAATAACATTTTTTCAAATTCTTTAACAACTTATTTTGCTGCAATTTTTCTAGCACATACTTGACATGCTCTAAATGTTCTTCATTCATCTTGCTGAAAATAAGTATATCATCTAGATATACAATCACAAACATACGAATAAATTCCTTTAACATATTATTCATGAAACACAAGAATGTGCTGGGTGCATTACTCAATCCAAAAGGCATGACCAACCACTCGTACAAACCTTCATTGGTCTTGAAAGCTGTCTTCCATTCATCACCTTCTCGAATCCTGGTATGATGATAGCCGCTCTTCAAATATATCTTTGAAAAGTATGATGATCCACTTAGACAATCCATCATATCATCCATATGAGGTAAAGGAAACCTATACCCGATATTGATATTGTTTATTGCCCGAGAATCAGTGCACATCCGCCATTCACCTCCTTTCTTAGGAGCTAAAACAGTTAGAACAACACAAGGGCTTAAACTCTCCCGAAGCAGTCCTTTATCCAATAACTCCTGCACTTGCTTCCTGATCTCCTCATTGTCTTTCAGACTCATCCGCTAAGTAGCCTTATTTGGAAAACATTCTCTTGGAATAAAATCAATGTGGTGACTAATGCTCTGCTTCGGTGGTAATTTATCTGGTAGATCATCAACCATAATATCACTAAACTCTTGCATCATGTAATGTATTTCCACAAGAAAATCAGTTATTTTTGTATGAATTAATACTACTCTAGGCCTTCTGACAACTACATAATTCACTTCATTCTCCTCAATATATCATAGAAACTCCTTCCCTTCTATCAACAATGTCTTTGTACCACTAGTTTCTGCAGTCTCTTCTTCTTTCATGGGAACTAGCTTATGCTTTATGCCATCATTCACAAATCTATAAAAATTCTTCTCTCCATCATGGACGACCTTTCTATCATATTTCTATGCTCTTCCTAACAGAATATGGCACACGTCCATGGGCATAATGTCGCAAGTTAACTTGTCTTTGTACTTGCCAATGTGAAACTCCACCTCGCACTACTCATCAACCAATAGTTGGTGTCCTTTCTGCAAACAAGACACCTTATATGGAGTTAGATGCGTTGATTTATTCAAACCAAATTTCTCCACCATCTCAGTGGCTACCAGGTTATTAGTGCTTCCACTATCTATGATCAATTTGTAGCATTTTCCATGTGACTTAAACAAAGTCCGAAACAATGCTTTCCTCTATGTCGGGCCAGCCACCTCCTTGGCTGGTTTCATCAAATCCTTCTTCAACACCAAGGCTTCTCCTGTCTCAGGCACATTCTCCACCTCTTGTGGTGTTGCCTCTGCTTCATCGGGTTGAGAAAAATATGCTCCCCTCTCTCCAGATTGTTCATTTCCATGACATTCAAAAGACCTGTCTCCATTTGTGACACCTGTAACACTGGTAGTTATTTCCCCTACCTCTTCCATTACCTCTTCCTCACTAGTATGGCCTTCCACCTCTGATGTTACCTTCTTTCTCAGTCTGTCCCAAAGTCTTCAACCTGATGCCTTCTTCATTATTTTCGGCAGTTCTACCCCTGCCATAGGATTGTCCTCTTCTTCTTCTGGAACCACGTCTTCTTCTTCCATTTTTCTTCCTCGCAATCTTGTCTTTTGCCTTCAAGGCACACTGGTATGCCTCCTCTATAGTTTTTGGGGAAAGAATATTGATCTCATCCAATATTTCCATCCATATACCATTTACAAATTTGGTTGTCTTCTCAGGGGTATCTTTAGCATACCCAACCCTCAAGTTCAATTTATATAACTCTTATGTGTATTCATTTACAGTCATTGTTCTCTGTCTTAGGTTTTTCACTTGCCTATAAAGAGAAACTTGGCAATCTTTAGGCCGGAACTTGCTTTTAATTTTTGCAATCATCCTGTCCCAAATTCTGATCAAAGGCTTGTTCAATCTTCTCTTTTCTATCTACATGCTATCCCACCATAGTGCGGTGTGCCCTTTCAACTTAGTGAAAACAAACTTGATCTTCCTTTCCTCACTAATTTCCTCATATTCAAACTATTTATCCAACTCACTTATCAAGTTCAATAGAGCTTCTGTGGATAAACTGCCATCATAATTGGAGAGCTCTGGTTTTGGCTTGCTACTAGACATCAAAACAGATCTTAGTAATTTGAGTTCTGGTGGCTCGTTCTCCTGCTCATCTGGTTGTGCCTTTGGCTCCTCATCTTCACTGTCATCTCCATTTTCTGGGTCACTACACCTTTCTACTTCTACTTCTGCTAAACATGCTGACAATACTCTAATATCTTCACGTAGCCCTTCGTCTGCTGCTCCTCTTGAAGCTCTTCCTTGGCCTCCTGTCCCTGCTTTAGCTCTTCCTCGACCTCTGCTTCCTATTTCCATCCATACTTAGGAAGAAAAATGCTTTGATACGAATTGATGCAGACCTACTGCAGTCAAAATAACGCTGTGAAATGTGAGTTCTAAGACTTAATACATACATACATTACAAATCAACAACGGTGTTTTAAACCTTCATCCGCCCCAAACCAATACATGCATGCTTGCGCAATCAACAACGTCTACCCAAACCATATGTATGCCCAAACCAATACAGATATGGGTTTCGCAACAAACCTTAACAGGAGGATAAACAACATACATACCCTTCACAAATCAACAACAGACTTATATAACCCCTAGAGACTATACTATAGTCCAAACCAATGCATAAACCAATAAAAACGCAAACCTGTGGGAGTTCTTTACCAGAGGTTCCCACTGTCGCACTTCACAATCCATGCAACTTAACTGTGAAACATTAAGGGTTAAATCTTATATTCTGCGGATGCGATGTTGCGCTGTGTTGACAAGTGGCCTCCCGCACTTTGCATCACAAAATTTTTAATTTACCCTGCGATGGTCTTAGCGTTAACCATTATAACTTGAGATTTACGATCACCGCTCCCAATATCCACCGTTTGATCTCGGACGTATCTGACGGTCCATGCTACATCTCCTCCACGATAGTTCGCATAAAAAAATAAATCTTTTTGACAGTTCGCATCGAAAAAAAATCTTTTGGCTTGTGAAGTGAAACTTGGCTGCTATATTATGTGAATTGTGATGTCACTCCGACTGCGGTGTGATCCTCCGACATTGATTGGCTGGATCCAATGGCTCCCATTTCACCTATCAATATGTTTGATACACTCTACGGTTAACACAATACTATGTTCAACAAAGGAAAATACAGAACTAACGCCTCTCCGTGCCTGCGAATGTGATAAGATTTCTCGTGGGGCGATTTAAATACGAGTATTCGACTTCAATAAAGATTCAAAGGATTAATTTAAAATAGGGAGCCCGATGAAGCACCAAAACACTTAGACATTATTTGGAAAAAAAATTCTATTTAAAATATAGAGATCCCGATCAAAATAAAAAACACTTAGATAATCTGGAAAATGGAAAACACAGAGTCAAGCCCTTTAACGACTTGTTTTTACATTCACTTTTGCTTCTTTATCTCTCCTTTTCCTCTACGGATGATAGAACCCTGGAATAGTGGATTTGGTTTTATTTTATGCTTCTCCAAAATCCCCATATGGTTGGGAAACTGTCATTGAGTTTCCAAAAAATTTTATTCAACTTATTCAACTAAATTCTCAACTAATCCTAAATTAACCATTCTTTTATTATGCAATTACATTGGCCGAGTTAGCCCAAATTAAACTTAAACAAAATATTTATATAAAAAATAAAGACAAAGTCTTCAAATGCTTAGAACTTCTATCCCTCTTTCCAAGCCACAACATGTGACCAACTTTGTCACATTGCTGGCCCTACCTTACTGCTCCTGCATCAGATGGGGATGTAAGTTTAGGAAGTTTGAGAGAGAAATTGTGCAGCCAATTTTAGTGGGCAAGTTGTTTAAAAAACCTAGTTACCGTGACATAGAAAACTAGTTCTTTGTAAAATTCATAGTTTTACATGGTGAAGGAGCTACAACCTCCATTAAAGATAATTGTGGAGGGAATTTTGGTGGGCATGTAAAACAAGTTACTGTGATAGATACTAGTAAATCTTCTAAAATTCTTAGTTTTACTCGGTGGAAATGTTGCAACCTCTATTTTTCATGCAAATATATTTTCTTCTGTTTTGAAAAAATCTTTTCTTATGTTTTGAAAATTTCCTGTCTAAATTTAACTAACCAACTACTTTGTTTTTCCATTTTCTCATTGAACTTAAATTTCCTTGAAGTTTTAAACACAAATAACCATCATCAAATTTTCAAATAAATTTGAAATTTCAAACTCACTGTCGCACCTAAATTTTCACTTGAGGGTGGAAAAAATTTGGAATTCCAGGGTTGATCCCACCCCGAGCTTTCGTTATGATGTTACTATGAAATTGGCCACGGACCTCGAGGGGGCGCTAACATGGAAAAGGGTCAATTCTCATAATTAAAGCCTATTGAATGAATTTCTATTAATATGTTTCTTGATTCCGTTCTCTTTGTTTGCTTAGGGTGAGCAGACACTGTTCACCCCAACCAATGAGAAGATTTTTCGATCGCCTTTCCAGCCAGTAAATTTTAGACATGTGGCACCTCCTCCAACCAATGAAAATATTTCATTTGGCCCTGTGACTAGCGGTTACTTTCAAACCCTCGTAGTCCTTCATAGCATTCCATCCTCTGCTGGTGTGGAAGATGTACTACATGTTTTGACCTTAAGCGAAATAGTAGTGACGGTTTTGCAATGTGAATTTGAAGAAAACATAGCCATTATTTTTCTAGAGCCCATAGAGTGACAGCCGAGTAGAGGGAACATCAACAGTTAATAGTAGCTCCATGGCCTGATTCAATGCAAGCTGATCATAACTATGAACAATCCATACATCTGTTTTTTTTCACAAACTTCATAATGGAGGGATTATCGACTCTTGGCAAATGCAAAGTAGAGGAAATGTAGCCATACCCAAAGGCTACGCCTCAGCCATGGATGAGACCACACACGGCACAATGTTTTACCCCACATACAACGAACCCATGGCGAAGACCTACCTGTTTACCCTGGACCCCTTCCAGTAGGTCTTCGTGGCCTACTTGGAGTGCAATGAATCGGTGCTTGTGTTGGCTCACAACTCGGCTGGGAAGACGGCCGTGGCTGAATATGCCATCGCCATGGCCTTAAGGGACAAGCAACAAGTCATCTACACGTCGCCTCTAAAGGCCCTGAGCAACCAGAAATACTGAGAGCTTAGTCATGAGTTCGCTGATGTGGGGTTAATGATAGGTGACGTTTCCATGTCTTCGAATGCCTTGTGCCTTGTCATGACCACAAAGTTTCTCAGAGGGATGCTTTACATAGGTTCTAAGGTTTTGAAAGAGGTTGATTGGGTCATCTTTGACAAGATTCACTATATGAAGGTCCGGAAACATGGGGTCGTGTGGGAGGAGAGAATAATTTTCCTTTCCCCGGCTATCAAAATGGTGTTTCAGTCAGCCACTACGTCGAATGCCACATTATTCGCCGAGTGGATCTGCAAGCTTCATGCCTAGCCTTGCCATGTCTTCTACACTGATTTCTGGCAAAATCCGCTTCAGCATTATATTTTTCCAGCCAGGGGTTCCGGGCTGTATCTTGTGGTCGACAAGAGAGAAGCCTTTAGAGAGGAAAATTTCTTGAAGGCACAAGATTCGTTCCCCAAGAAAATACTCGACGATGGATTGTCTTCACCAAAGAATGGGCTGTAGGGGAATGTCAAAGGTAGTGGAGGAGGAGGCGGCAAGGGTGCAAAAGGTAGGAAAGGCAGCGGAGGTGGAGGTTATGATATATAAATTGGAAGTATAGTTGATTTGTAGTGGCACCTTTGCATTTTTGAGAGCCAAGGAAGACCAAAGCCTCAAATATTTCTACAAAAAAAGTCTCTTAAGATGAGTTTAGTTTAGTTTTATCGACCATATTTTAGTAGCAGTTATTCGATTCACCTTTTGGGAGGAACAATTATAATTTACAGTTACGGCTGAGAGCACACTTCATTGCTCACTGAGTCTCCCTTATATCTCGGCTGTGTATCACTGAATTTCTATAACGTATGGGTTGCACGGGTCGTATTTCATATATGGGCACAAACTAATCCCTAAAGAGGCTACATTCTATTGCTGCGTGGGCCCACTAGTTTTGAAAATCACATTGAGGAGTTTGAAGGCCATTTCCTCACCTTTATTCTCTACTGTAGATTTACCGGAGGGTATGCGTATTACGGTTTATGTCAGGGACATATTTGAATGGCTTGGTTCTGATACAAAGACCTAGGTACAATGTGAACCTGTGTAATAATTTTTGGGCAACGTATATCCTAAAGAAGTGTTGGAGCATTGTTCCAAAGGTCTGATAATTGTGTATGCATCCATTCCTATTGACTCTTTCACTACCAAGGAGCTGATATCCACACCAAGTGAACTATTGTTTCCAGATCTATTGCCAGAGCGTGTTCCAGGTTCTAAACTTAAGTTCTATGCATTATATCAGTTATTTTTATGCGTGTATATGAATGAGTTAATGGTTGTTGCAACTCTGGGTTATTCTCCTAGATGAAAGATGTTCAGTTCCTCATCACATGGTGTTTAATAGTAGTGAATGGTATATATAACCACTTGAGCTCAATTGTCTAGTTTTGTTATCATTTAACTGGAAATATAGTGGAAAATTGTGCACCTACAGCAAACAGATAACAAACTGATGTGCATAAGGGAGAAGGGATCACTATAACCTTCACACAGACTCAGATATTTATTGGAAATTAAGAGAATATACGAGAGAGAAAATTAAATATTTTTACTGTGGTATTGTGATAATAATATGGCCAAAATTATGTATAACAGTTGTGAGTAATTTTCTAAGTAATGAAGATATCATATTTGACTCTTTAGAGGCCTCAGTTGGATGTTATTTGTCCACTGTATATATTTTATGAAGTGAAAATTATTACGAAAACACCTACAACACCTTCAAAAATTTTCACACAAACAATTTGAAGAAAGGTCTCATAGAAGAACTTATACAAACTCATAATATTTTAAAGAAAAATCAGAAGTTCGTCAAGGTGGAATCTTACAAGTTTCCAGTAACTGAAAGATTCCACAGAAGATTGATTTAGGATGGTCAAAACCCTGCTTAGTGCGACAATTTTGCTTATCTTAAGAGATACATTGCACATCATGTCAGTGACTCTGATACATGTGATGCCTCAAACATGAGCGACGTTATTCAGCATGAGCTTCAGTTTGTGGCAACCAATATCAATTTGATTTCTAGAGGTTTGAGAGGGATTGGCAACCATTTCTGTATCCTTCTACTCAAATAGGTCAATGAGCGTCACTAATGCGAACTCAAGTAATGTTTGCTCAACAAACTATCAAGCCCATTTTTCTCTTATTGATAACACAACAAAATTCACGCCTCCTCCTTTCGGTGTTCCCTTCCTGATGCAATTGCTAGTTTAATATTGCTTTAATTGGTGGCAAGAACACAAGTGATTACAGGGGATGTTACTTCTATGGCTCTTTCATGAAAACATGCAAGAAATTTTGGATGATTTAATGGTGAAATCAGGACGGAAATTGTTGATAATTTTACCATGTGATTAATATACTTTTTTTGTTTATATTTAAATAGATATATGGTTTAAGGTTGATTTTTGTTCAATTTATTGTAGATTTTTTAAATACTTTGAAATATCATAAATATAAATGACATAATTATTTACTTCAATTATATCCATTAAATTCCAAAATATTTTACAAATCAGAAATCCTATTTTAATTCCCTTAATTCCCTATAATGCTATGGAAGGAAGTATGGTAATTTTGCAGCACAATGGAGATACTTCAAAGAGTGAATTTTCAATGTGAAGCAAGATAAACATAAGTAGGGAATTTACGTCCCCAGAGATGAGAAAAATCCCATTATTTGATGGGGCACCTAGCATCGATTAATTATTTTTAACCACCTTTACACCAATGTAGAGCATGTTGAACCCTTAGTTAAACTGAGAAGGGGGGGGGGGGGGGGGGGGTGAATCAGTTTAACACATTCATGGACTTTTAAAACTTTCCTTTAAAATTATTTACACCTTCATTTCATGATCAACTTATTACATGATGTAACAACAATCTTAATATGTGAGCAACAAGTATTAAGTAGATTAGATACACCATATCAACACATAAACATCATGCACATAGACAACATATATAAGTGGAAACCCATAAGGGAGAAAACCACATATTATTATTGTTGTGATGCAAAGGCAAGCTCCAACTCCCTCTCACCACTGATTTTCTGTAGGCTCCAACCTACAAGAGGCTACTACCTCAATTATGCAAGTTACAACTTGCAAGGAAGCTCCAACTCCTATCTATTTTCTGTAGGCTACAACCTACAGGAGGCCACTACCTCAATTCTGCAAGCTACAACTTGAAAGGAAGCACCAACTCCCATCTATTTTCTGTAGGCTACAACCTACAGGAGGCTCCTACCTCAGCCAACTACAACTTGACATCTATCAAGCTACAAATTGATATGGAAGCACCAACTTCCTCACACTACAATTAAAACACATGTTGATTTACCTGGATATCAGCTCTGTTATGTTCCTTCTTCACTGTCGTCCTCCAGCCTTCATATCTGCCTTATATCATCTCTGGAGCTTCACAAATTCTCTATTTTATCCTTCTTCTTCTTCCATTCTCTAACCGTTTGTAGCTTTTTATCTTCTTCTGCTCTCTTCCATTCTGCAGCTTTCTAACAATCTTCATCTCTCTTCAATTCTGCTGCACACGCTCTCTTTCTCTCTCTCTGTTTTCGTAACCTTCTACACAAGGGTATTACCTGTTTTATACAAATAAATTCATGGTTGTTTGCATTCTATAAGGAATATGAAATGAATAGGCACGGTTCCTTCCTTTCACCTACTCATTTCCTCACTCAACATATTCTGAATGTTACAACAATATATACAACCATTATAGTATCAAATTGGAGTTTTTCTTTGCCAATGGAGACTTGCCTTTGCATCACATACAATAAAAATAATTAATTCATTTACATTTACAGTTAAAAAAATTATATTTCACCCAACTCTTTCATCTCTTTGCTTGTTGTGCATTTGTCTTTTCTGCTGCTGTCACAGTCGTTTTTCTCTTTCTTCCGTTATATTCCACCTTTGCTGTATAACTGCCCTGTTTCTTCTATTAACTGTGTCTTTAGTGCTTTTTTCACCCTCTTCATCTACCTTTGTTGCCGCACCACTGTCTTGCATGAGTTTCTGTTATCCATTCATTCCATTCCTTTGTGACCTGTAGATTATGGCCCAGATACTATTTCCTTTATGCCTGCGACATATTACAAATCCGGGCTTTAGTCATCATACATACATTTAAAATAATCAACAGTGTAAACATTATACTATGGCACATTTAACATATAAAAAACAAGAGCTTACAGGGTACCACACCACAGTGACCAATCACAGCGCATCGCATTTCACTTGCTCGCAAGTTTAAAGTTTTGCAATAGACATATCTCCTATTTCTTGCAATATGCGATCGCTTCGCATCACATCCAACTTACCATGCAAAATATTAAGTACAAACATTAAACTCTACGATGTGCGGGCTCGTTATTCGCTGTCCGCCATTGATCTGCCCTAGATCTAACGATCCTTATCTGATCGCACTTTGCACTTCGGCATTCCAACGTGATTCTTGAGTGCTTATCCTCTTGAGCTTGCGAATTGCGATATCTGATTGGGTTCCACAACCAGTATTCAATTCCTTTTGCTTTTAGCTTTGAACTATAACGTGTCTGCTTCTTATCACATTTCGGTTAGTTGGCCTTTCAACATGGTTTATGAGAGCTATCTCTTCTGAGCTTTTCAATCTGCGATATCGCAATATCACATCACAATAGTGCATCACATTGCAATATCGCATCGCATCACAATATCGCATTGCATAGCAATATCACATCACATTGCTCTTGCTTTCGATTTATGATCTGATTTCTGCCGATGCGATCATCACCGTTGATCTGTCTAGATCTATGGTCCTCATTGATGTTTGCAATTCAATTGCATTTCTGTCCCGTTTATCTTACGATGAATCATATCCGTCCATTTCTTGCCTTTTTTGTTGCGATCTAATCGTGAGCGTCCAATCACCTCACCTGGAATTCTTCAAAGACTTCTTTGCCTTAGTCTCTTTTTGTTTGTTTATCCTATCACCACTCTGTAACTCCGACTCTTGTTGTTCTTGGCTTCTCTGCTTCATTCATTGCCTCTGCTATCTCTGTTGTTTCTTTGCTACGTTTGCTACCTCTATGGTATTCGTTGCCTCTCTTCCTTCTCTACTTCATTTGTTTCCTCTGAAGTCTCTGTGTATTTCATGCTCCTATGCCTCTTTGCTTCTTGTTCTATATTCTTCAATGCGCTTCTCTCCTAATATTTATATTGTCGCACCTATGCAACGCCAGTTCCTCCACGCTGCTCCTCCCTGAGCTTTATTCAGTTTCTAAGTGCGCTGATCTCTCATGAGCTTGTTCTTCTATTCCATATTAACTCCGACTTGGGATTTTTTCCCTTGTTGCATGCCTTAAACGCGTTGATATCTCTTGAGCTTGTTTTTTTGCCTTTGCTCCTTTTCTTCCTTAACTGCTTCTTTGCTTCCTCTGCTTCTTTCTGCTGCCTTTGTTGCCTTTGGTGCCTTCTTAGCTGCATTCGCTGCCTCTTCTATATTTGTTGCCTCTCTACATTTACTATTTCTCTGCCTTTGTTGCTTCTCTATTACCTTTGCGGCCTTAGCTACCTCTGCTCCTTGTCTGCCTTGCTTCTTAGCTACATTCGCTTCTTTGCTGCCTCTACTCCTTGCCTTTTGGCTGCTCCTCTACCTCTCTTTTATGCTTTCTTACTACATTAGTGCTTGATCTTCTCCTTTGCCTTATTGCTAGTTCTTCTCTGCTCCTTTGTCTTAGTGATAGTTTAGGTGTTGCCCCTCTGTGCTCCTTTGCCATCAATGATAACATTTCCAACAGTCTCCCCCTTTGGCATTGATGGCAATACTCCAATTCTTCCTTCAGGACTTCCTCTCCCTTCTCATTCTGAGAAGTGTCTTGTCTTCCTTTGCTTTCTTTTTAGAAGAGCCTTTCTTCTTCTGCTTGCTTTTCCTCCCCCTTTGACATCAATGGCAAAGGGTTGCACCTTTCCCAATGTACTTTCTATCTTTTCATTTTCTCTCTCTGAGTTGTGTTTAGTCCTTCTTCTTTTGAATTTGTACCTTGCTGCTCCAATCTGGTGTACAAGATTTGTTGGGAGAACACTTTGAGAATAATTGAACTTGTTTGTATATACACAGTAAGTTGATATCATCCCAAAGCTCAGAATTCTTGCACTTGTATAAAGATGAAAGTGATGATAAGGACACTTCATAGAACACATTGTACCAGACTTATATAATCAGAGATGCATCATTGGAATAATACTAAAGTACTGAGAATGGTTCATACGTCATATAAAGTCTTCTCCAAATATACTTCATTCGATATTATGAAATTCATCTGAGACACATATCTGTAGTACACATCTATTCAAATATGAAGATGCCAATATATCTGTTATAGTTGTGGTTCACCTTTACTTCCTGTTGGTGGTGATATGAGCTTGTCTGCTGACAGGGATATTACACTTAATAGCTGAAAGGTCCTTGTTACTGATGTGAAAAATGAATCAAACCAGAGCTTACAACTTATTGTGAGATTAGACAATATATTTCAATCTAAGAGACCAAACGACTTTACTGGTTGTACAATGTACTTTCAAAACAAACCCTTGAGGCTAGATACATTCAATATATTGGGCAGTCTCACTTATGAACTATGCAATTTTATTTATGAAATATGGGGGTATGTATGTCAACGATCAACCACTCTTTAATGGTGAAATACCAGCAAGTCCTTTCTGTTGAAGTATGCTTTTGATTAATCAATAACAGAATTTTGAGATTCAACTGTAACATTAACACAACTCATCCTTCAAACTTCAGATACTTTAACTGTTCTATCATGATGATCTTCAGCAAAACATCTTCAAGTTGTTTAATTGAAATCTCAGCAAACAGACTTCACACAGTTTTATGAATGATCATAAGAAAGAGGCCTTGAAGATATATCTTTACTGACTTGAGGAAGGCATGCAATTATATCTAGCAATAGATACTGCTTCAATGCTCAATATACTACTTCAAGTGTAAACAAGATAATGATCCTTTTGCACTTTCATTGACCTTTTTATGCTTTAATAATGCAGATAATGTTGGGTATACTACCTTGATGTACTTCTGCAATAATACTTTGATCCTGAGGACCTATACCATACCACTGCTTCACTGATTATACTTGGTTTTCTGCTGATAGGCATGCTGCTTGATCCAAATTCCAATTGAAACTAATTTGATAAACTACACAGTAATTTCACTTCAGCTCGCACATGCACCCATAGTTAAGACAACCTCCATAGTTTCTACTATTGAGCTCTCCATTGTTCTTAACAATAATCATCAATATAATGAATCTGATCTTGGCATCGTTAACCTTTTTCTTATTCTATCATTCTGGTTTAAAACAATGTCACTGCATATTCCTTTCTAAGACTGCTCCAGAATCATTGCTGCTCTATATACAATTCAATTGTTCTAATATAATGATCTTCATGAAGGCATCTTCAATTTCTTTACTTGGAATCTACAAGGGCAGACCACTCATAGTTTTGTCACTCATTTAACAACTTTCCTCCAAGAGGACCTTCTATAGATGAAATATGGAATGATATAATGATGATAAAAATTTCTCTTACTCATCCTTCTTAAATTTGTTTGATTGGTAACTCTTGTAGTGTGATGCACAGTGTGATCATCCTCTATGGAACTTTCCAGTTCTATAGGTTAAAGCATATTTTTTGTGATTTTAATAATTCATCACTTAGTGTGCTATTGTCTTCTTAGCTTACATTTTCATGGCTGATGTTCCCTCTACCACCATGGATGCTTGCTACCTTTTATCCTTCCATCATCCAATTGTCTATTAAATGCTTCAGGTATTCTTCTTCCTCTATAGTTCTCTGTTAGAGGAGTTGTCCTTTCCCTTCCTGAACTTTTAGCTATTCTTATTCCAAGGAGCTCTTCTTAAACTAATTTTATGGGGACTATTTATGAACTGATCTCCCCTTGGGATGATGCTTCTTATCTATTACTGGCTAGATATTTGCGTTGCTTCCTAGAGTAGCTCCCCTTGAGACTATGATGGATTCATTATGTTATTGAGGTAACATGCTCCCCCTTTCTCTTTTCTTTCCATACTTTATTGGGGTTCTTCATAATGTCTACACATATTTTTGATTCACATTTTTGGCTGATTTGATTGGATTCCATCAGCTGTCTAGAGTTATTTAATGTATATTGAAGCTTGCAGTCTTTTGCTTTGTGACCAATCTTGTGGCATGAATAACATCTTATTTTACCTAAGTAAGGTTAGCTAATGTTTGGAATTTTGTTCCACTTTTTGAACACAATTTACATTCAATAGATTTATGTCCAAATTCATTGCATGTAAAACAATAGCCATGAAATTGATTAGTGTACCTAGTGAAAGATTGTCTTTTCCATTTTCTTGCTTGAGGAGGTCTTCTCATTTGCTGCATCTTTTGCTGGTTAAACTTGTTTTGCTTTATCTTACATTGGGCTGCTACATGTCTAGGTTTATGGTAGGAAAAACATGTAATAATTTTCATAGGAGGAAAGAACCTCCTTTGTGGTATTCCTTACTTGATCAATTACTCTTCAGGAACAATTGAGATTTTTGCAATTTCTTGCTTCTTCTCCACATTATTTTTCTCTTGATGTTACTGCTGGTTCTTGTTCGTTTCTTCTTCTGTGGGTCCCTTTTGAGTTGCTTCATCTTCCCTTTCAATGTCTGCCTTCTTTGAGTTCTTCATGGAGGTAATCTCTTCTCCGAGCTTCTTACACAACCTCCTCCTTTCTTCTAGCAGTCTTCTAGCTGCAATCATCTCAGATTCTAGTCTTCCATATTGTATTTCTTTCTCTTTTAATTGGTTATTCATCATCCATTCTATTTTCCTTACTTATTCAAGATGAACTTTCAAGTCAACAATTTTTTCTTTATGTTCATGTTCTCTCTCATCACATATTTGCACCGATTTCTTCAGGTCTTTGTTTTCGTTCTTCAATCTTCCTATTTCAGTTAAGGCAATGTCAAGTTTGGTTTGTTCTTTCACTATAATTTCTTCATGGAGCTTACTTCCATTCACACTAGCAGGTACCTCATTTGATTGAACATTTTCCTTTTGACATGATTTTTTCTTCTTCTTGATTCTATTCTCCTTCTTGACAATGAAGCCCCTAGTGTCTACTTCATGCATGAAATGAAATCTATCCCATATTTCTTTTGCAGAGTTAGATCCATTATTAAATCAAGATCCTTGTTATGAAGACTGTTATATATCACACATTTTTCCTTGGAATTCCAATGTTATTCTTACAAAGAGGTAGAGTCTGTGAAATAACCATCACATACCAGCTTCCATACCTCAGGTTCATAAGCCATTAAATCTGTTTTAACCTTATCTCTCCATTTAGGAAAGTTTGTTGTATTTAGCACGGGTACATTTTGATAGTCCATGACTCAACCAGATCTCCTTCAAGCTATAAAGCTTACACCAAAGGAACCCGCTCTAATACCAATTTTTGAACCCTTAGTTAAACTAAGAGGGGGGGTGAATCAGTTTAACACATTCATGGACATTTAAAACTTTCCTTTAAACTTATTTACACCTTCATTTCATGATCAAATTATTACATGATGTAACAAAAATCTTAATATGTGAGTAGCAAGTATTAAGCATCTTAGATACACCATATCAACACATAAACATCATGCACATACACAATAGATATAAGTGGAAACCCATAAGGGAGAAAATGACATCTTATTATTGTTGTGATGCAAAGGAAAGCTCCAAATCCCTCTCACCACTGATTTTATGTAGGCTCCAACCTACAGGAGGATACTACCTCAATTCTGCAAGCTACAACTTGCAAGGAAGCTCCAACTCCCATCTATTTTTTGTAGGCTAAAACCTACAGGAGGCCACTACCTCAATTCTGAAAGCTACAACTTGCAAGGAAGCACCAAATCCCATCTATTTTCTACAGGCTACAGCCTACAGGAGGCTCCTACCATAGCCAGCTACAAATTGACATCTATCAAGCTACAACTTGATATGGAAGCACCAACTTCCTCACACTACAATGAAAACACATGTGGATTTACCTGGATATCAGCTTTGTTCTGTTCCTTCTTCACTGTTGTCCTCCAAACTTCATATCTGCCTTATATCATCTCTGTATCTTCACAACTTCTCTATTTTCTCCTTCTTCTTCTTCCATTCTTTAACCGTCTACAAATTTTTATCTTCTTCTGCTCTCTTCCATTCTGCAGCTTTCTAACAATCTTCAACTCTCTTCAATTCTGTTGCGCACTCTCTCTTTCTCTCTCTCTGTTTTCGTAACCTTCTACACAAGGATATTACCTATTTTATACAAATAACTTCATGGCTGTTTGCATTCTATAGGGAATATGAAATGATCAGGCACAGTTCTTTCCTTTCACCTACTCATTTTCTCACTCATCATATTCTGAATGTTACAACAATATATACAATCATTACAGTACGAAATTGGAGTTTTGCTTTGCCTACAGAGACTTGCCTTTGCATCACATACAATAAAAATAATTAATTCATTTACATTTACAGTTACAATAGATATATTTCACCCAACCCTTTCATCTCTTTGCTCGTTGTGCATTTGTATTTTTTTTTGCTGTCAGAGTCATTTTTCTCTTTCTTTCATTATATTCCACCTTTGCTGTATAACTGCCCTGTTGGAAATATTTTCATTGATGGCAAAGGAGCACAAAGGAGCAGCACCATCACAAGGGAGCAGATTAGATTCAGATGGAAGAAGGGTTGTTATTACAGAGAAAATCAGGGTTTGGCACAATATATATGTAAGCAGACGAATCAGGCAAATTCAAAGGGAAGGTATGAGACTGTGTGTTTAAGAAGTGTAACATTCAATGAATAGAGGCAGAAGTAGAAATCTATGGTTATCGACATAACTTAGGGAACAGTGGAGCAGAATGAAATGAGAGTGCAACGATATTTAGTCTCTGTTTATTCAATGAAAAGGAGGTTTTCATGAGACATTGAAGTTAAACGAAGAAATGGTAAAAACTTGCGTTTGAACGCGATTTAAAACAAAGTTTGAAGGACAATCGGTTTTCAAAAAAACCAGACACTGTTGTCGCATAGCCTTTGAGTTGTGGGTGGTTTTTCCCATTTCGAATGTGATCGAATGATATTGCGACATGTCATGAGCGCAATACCACCTATTTCGCGTCGCTTTTGGTTGATAAACTACGAAGGTGGAATGAACGTGATTTCCGTCTGATTGGATCTGTGGGAGATCCAACGGTGTTTGCGTCAGTAATTGCACGAGGTTTAAAACAAGGTATGTTAAATGTCATGCATCTTAGTTATGCGATAACCATTGGATTTTTTAGTTGGAACGCGATGAGGCGTCAACCGTTAGATGTATGAGCATATGTTCTTTTGGTAAATTGTGGGCCATATATGATTTAATGTGCAAGCATGCCTCAAAATATGTGCGACCGGTTGATAGGCGGAAAGGGTAAGTTAAAAAGTATTATGTTAACTTTATAACATAAAGTGTAAGCTTTGGAAATATTATGGAGAGGCACGATGAAACAAAGCTGTGGGCCCATAAGTAATTATATGGTTTATTTAGAGTTTTAAACCTTAAAGTTGAAATCATAAGCGGATAGATCACGGGCAAAGGTGCATTGACAATTATTGTTGGACCCGAGTGTATTTATATTATTGGCTTCCTTGGTATTTTAACCAAAGTTGATATATTAGTTTGAATTTCATGAGACAGGTTTATCATGGTTTATAACCATATTTCTTTGAAAAGTAAGATTAACCATTAGGAATTCTTTGGGCTTTGATACAAATATTATATTGTTGATATCTTGTGCTTGAACCAAAGTATATAAAAGGGAGGAATGATAAAAGGAGTGGGACATGTCACATATCGCATATTGCAATCGGTGATGCTCATATGATAAGAATTTGTAAGTTGTAGAATTGGCGATGAGATGTGACGAGACACGTGGCAAGTGAAGTGGCAGCTGACGTGGATCTGAGCCCACAAATCACAAATAAATCAAGATGACGTGGTAGTGACATGGCAATGACATGGCAAGGTGATGTGGCACGATGACATGGAGATGACGTGGACCTGGACCACATATCGCAATTTGAAATATCAGAGGGGTGAAGATCGTAAGTGCAAAGTTGCGATGCGATGCGAGGGATGGATGTGATGGGATGGAAAGTGGCGATGCGATGTGATTTCATATCACATATCTCACATGATATGGGTATGCACAGTATGAAAAATGATATTGCGATGAATAGAAGCGATGCGATGTGCCGATGTAAAGAGACACGTGGCAGCACAACTCTACATCATGCATCAGCAATGCAAAGTCCATCGCATACCGCGAAGTGTAAAGGAGTTGGATGCGATGCAGCTCAGAACCATCATTTAAATAGATTTCAAGTCCAGGTGTAAGTGATTTTCCTTTGTAAATCGTTTCGAAGAGCAAAAGGAGGACTATAACGAAAAAAAAAGAAAAGTATGAATGTGGGTAGAAAGGCTCGAGTAAGGACCTGACACAGAGAAAAAGGAAGAACCAAGTGTTTAGAAGAGCAGTGAGGGCTGAATGCTGTGGGCATGAGAAAGAGAGGTAGAGTTGGGAACAAAAGAATATAGTGGCACTGTTGGAAACAAACAACTGGGTCAAGTTAGGCCAAAATGATAGTTATGCAGAACTGTGTTGAATATAAAAGCATGAACCGAAATGACTCTGACAACAGTAGAAAAGACAAATGCGTGACAAACAAAGAGATGAAAAGACTGAGTGAAACTTTTTTTGATGTAATTGTAAATGTAAATGTATTAATTATTTTCATGGTATGTGATGCAAAGGTAAGACTCCGTAGGCAAAGGAAAAATCCATTGTAATACACAAATATATATACATTCTGTTATATCATTCTTAATGTGTTGGACAAGAAAATGAGAAGGAGGAAGACAAAGAGCCATACCTGTTCATTTCGAATTCCCTGTGGAATGCAAACAGTTATGAGGTGATCCCTATAAATAATGTTACCAGCATATGCATAAGGAGGTTGAGAGAATGAAGAAATGAGTGAGACAGTGTAAGAAGAAGAAGGACTAGAAAGAGGAGTTGTGAAGATCCAGAGATGAGATAAAGAAAATTTGAAGGCTGGAAGGACAACAGTAAAGAAGGAGAAAAACAGAGCTGATATCCAGGTAAATCAACATATGATTTTATTGTACAATAAGGGAGTTGGTTCTTCCATGTCAAGTTGTAGCTTGATAGAAGAGAAGTTGTAGCTGGTTGAGGTAGGAGCCTCCTGTAGGTTGTATCTTGCAGAAAACAGATGGGAGTTGGAGCTTCCTTGCAATTTGTAGCTTGCAGAATTGAGGTAGTAGCCTCCTGTAGGTTGGAGCCTACAGAAAATCAGTGGTGAGAAGGAGTTGGAGCTTGCATTTGCATCACAACAATAATAAGATGTGGTTTTATCCCTTATGGGTTTCCACTTATATCTGTTGTCTACATGCATGATGATTATGTGTTGAAAATATATATTTAATCTGCTTAATACCTTGTGCTCACTTATTAAGATTGGTGTTCCATTGTATATTAAGTTGATCACGAAATGAAGATGTAAATAAGTATAAAATAAAGTTTTACAAGACCATGACTGCATTAAACTGATTCACCCCCCCCTCTGAATTTAACCAAGGGTTCAACAATTGGTATCAGAGCCGGTTCCTTCTGTATCAGTTTAACAACTGGAAGGAGATCCTAGGTCCCCAAGATGGCTAGTCTAGAAGAATGCTCAACAAATAAAGCCCCTTTGTTTACTAGTACAAATTATGCCTTTCAGAAAATAATAATGAGGATCTACATAATGTCTCTAGGAATAGAATTTTGGGCTGCTATGGAGTTGGGATATGCCCCAAAGGAGTTTGACACAGAGAAAGATGCCAAAAAATATTTTATAGCTAATGAAAAAGCCATGAATGCTCTCTTAAGTGGTTTGTGTGAAGCAGAATTTATCAAAGTAATGCACAACAAGACTACCAAAGAAATATGGGATACATTAGAAACTATCCATGAGGGAGATAAAAAGGTGAAGGCTGCCAAGCTGCAAGTCTATAGAGCTCAATTTGAAAATACAAAAATGAATGAAGAAGAATATGTTGCCAACTTATTCTTAAGGGTTGCAGAAATTGTAAATAACATGAAAGCTCTAGGAGAAACCATTAGAGAATGTGTAATTGTACAAAATATATTGAGATATTTACCATCCAGGTTTAACTCCAAGGTTTCTGCCATAGAGGAAACAACTGATTGGGAAACATTGACCATGAACCAATTACTTGGAAACTTAACAGCCTATGAGATGAGACTTCCACAGAGGAAGTCGAATGTGAGGGAGGCAACCTTTAATACAGAGAAGGGAAAAGAAGAAAAAGAAGATACATGCTCTTGCTCTGATGAAGAAGAGGCCAAATTTGTCAGAAGATTGGATAGAAGCTCAGGAAAGTATAAAGGTAAACTTGCATTTAAATGCTTTAACTGTGGAAGAGTTGGGCACTATGCATCTAAGTGTCCTCTTAAGAAAAAAAGAATCAGATTCAAGAGATAGAGAAAACCAAAACAAATAACTGGCAGAAATGGAAGAGATTCAACAGAAGATCATTTTATGCTCAACAAGATAGCAGTGCATCTGAAAACTCAGATGTATCATCAAATGAAGAAGGAACCTCTGAATTTGTGTTTATGGCCAAGGAAGAGTCAGAAGGATTCATTTTAGAAGATGAGGAAGAAGGTGAGGTAGATCTTGAGGGGGAGCTAAGAAGTTCCTTGGAGGAAATAGACAGAC
>CM076570.1:1508972556-1509038384 GCA_034641835.2 Pinus albicaulis | reverse complement strand
TAAACTCAAGTGCAGAAAATAGAAAGACATTCTCCTCAAATATGTAAATGAAGTACCAAATTTAGAAGACCTCATTCAATTGAAAGTAGAACTTGAAGAAGCTAAGAAGGTGGAAGATGTTTTGCTAAAACAAATTAAAGATAAACATCAGGAGCAAGAGAAATTGGAAGAAGAAGTGGTATGGTTGAGAAAGAAACTATAAAACACCCAAAGGGAATTGTCAATGAACACTCCTTGAATGACAAGCACTAAACAGTTGGACATGATTCTAAGTTCTCAAAGGTCTCCTCTCATAAAGGATGGGATAAGATATGAAGGAGAAACCAGTAAGACCAAGGTAGAAGATAACAAGAATATCATTTTTGTAAAAGCTATAAAGGATAATGAAACAACTCAAAAAGGAACCATAGAAGAAGAATCTAGCAAGAACTTG
Organism: Pinus albicaulis; assembly: GCA_034641835.2. NCBI lineage: Eukaryota > Viridiplantae > Streptophyta > Pinopsida > Pinales > Pinaceae > Pinus > Pinus albicaulis. The sequence goes on along the minus strand of CM076570.1, from coordinate 1,509,037,951 downwards.
ATGTGTGATGAAACAAACAGAAACAAGCAGCAACATCAACAGACAAAGAACGAAATGAAGAAACAGCCAGATGAAAAAGGCTCTTACAATCCTGAATATGAATTGAATAAATTCAGAAGCTGTCAAAAGAGATTCTTTCCTCCTATGAGAAATATCACTTTTTTTTTCTGCCACAAGCTAGGACATATTGCTGCATATTGTCAGACAAAGATAATCAATTTCAACCAGCAAAAATTGCAGAAATTGAAAAGACCGCCTCAAGAAAACAAATGGAGAGGACAACCCTTCACTAGGTACACTAATCGTTTCCATGGGTATTGTTTTGTTGTAAGGGGTTCGGCCATAAAGCCATGGAGTGCAAAACATATGAAAAAATACTGATGCTCAAAACCCTAAGAAGATTTATGAACAATGGAGAGTTCACTCGTACACATAATCCATTTAAAAATATAATCAAATGATTTGTATGCCATAAAATCGGACACATGTCTTCCCAATGTCCTCTTAAAGAATGTGATCCATCTTCTCAGAAAAGGTGCCAAAAAAATAGCTGTCTGTAGTTGAAAAAGAAGTTGAATAACTGTGACCTGGCTCTAATAGCCCAAGATCAGAAAAGCCAATGGTATTTGGATAGTGGATGCTCAAAGCATATGACTGGCGATAGAAGCAATTTTGTAACCTTTGATGAAAAGAAATCTAGAAATGTAACATTCGACAATGATAAAGCATGGAAAATCAAAGGAAAAGGCACAGTCAGTCTAAATAATGGAAGAGGAAAGATTCAAAATGTACTATTTGTGGATGGGATGAAAGCTAATATTCTAAGTGTTATTCAAATGTGTGACAAAGGCTGTGAGGTCCTTTTCAGAGCCCAATATTGTGAGGTAAGATCAAGCACCATAAGAAAGATCTTGATCAAAGGTGTTAGAAAAAAAAGAAATGTCTATATAGTGGAAGAAGAGAGTGAAGCATGCCACATAAGAAAACTTGATGAATCACGGTTATGGAATAGAAGACTGGGACACCTAAACTTTGACCACATCATTATTCTGGACAAGAAGAATGCAGTCATAGATATGCCAGCAATAAAGAAGCCTTCAAATACCATATATAAATCATGCCAATTGGGAAAACAGACCCACACATCTTTCAAGACCAAAGATGAACTATCAACAATTAGGCCACTTTAGCTTGTACACATGGACTTGTGTGGACCTTTAAGAACTAAAGTATCAAGTGGAGAATATTATTTCATGCTGATAATAGATGATTTTTCCAGAATGACATGGGTAGCATTTCTCAAATATAAATCTGAAGCACTTGAGAAATTCAAGATATTCAAGGAATTGGCAGAAAATAAAACAGGATGCAAGCTTAAGTGCATCAGATCAGACAGGGGAGGTGAATTCACAGACTATGATTTTGCAGACCTATGCAATGAGCATGGGATAAAACAACAATTTAAAATTGTAGGTACACCTCAACAGAATAGAGTGGCAGAGAGGAGAACAGGTCAGTACAACGGATTTCCAGAGCCATGATGCAAGAAATTAACATTCCCAAAACCTACTGGGCAGAAGCAATACACGCAGTTGTTCACATTCTCAACAAAGCTCATCTAAGACCAAATTGTGATAAGACTCCTTACGAATTATGGCATGGTAAACCAGTATCAATCAAGCACTTTAGAGTCTTTGGAAGCAAGTGCTTCATAAAATATAATGATGAAAAACTAGGGAAGCTTGATGCAAGAGCCGATGAAGGAATATTTTTAGGATATGCATCCAAGAGTAAGGGTTACAGGTGCTACAACAAAATACTGCACACAATTGTGGAAGGCATTGATGTAAAATTTGATGAAGATCTACCAAACAGAACAAGAAGCATAAGATGCAGCAATCCTCCAGATGATCATGAATATGAGAACCAAGATAATGATGAACTAAGCAAAACAACAGAAGATACTGAATTAAACTGAAAAGGTCCCTCAAGACACACTCAAAAGAACCATCTAGAGGATCAAATCATTGGGACAAGAGTGTGGGAGTCCAGACAAGAAGACAGTTTTCTAAACAGATAGAAGAAGTATACCTAGCCATGCTATCTCAAATAGATCCAAAGAAGTTCGAAGAAGCCAGCAAAGACAAAAACTGGGTAAATGCTATGAATGAAGAACTGGACCGAATTGAGAAGAACAACAACTAGGAATTAATTCCAATACCCACTGGGAAGAATTTCATTGGCACAAAATGGATATTCAAGAATAAGATGAATGAACAAGGGAAAGTAATCATAAATAAAGCTAGACTTGTATGCAAAGGATACTCACAAATTGAAGGTCTTTATTATGATGAAACCTTTTCCCCTATAGCCAGAATGGAAGCAATCAGAATGTTTTTGGCTTTTGCATGCTATCATGATTTCAAGGTATATCAAATGGATGTGAAGTCTGCCTTCCTGAATGGATATCTAGAGCAAGAAGTCTACATGGAAAAACCTGAAGGATTCTAATTAAGAGATAAACATGACTATGTGTGCCGATTAAAGAAAGCCTTGTATGGCCTGAAACAAGATCCTCGAGCATGGTATTCAAGGTTGGACAAATACTTGCAAAAAAAAGGGTTCAAGAAAGGAGGAGTAGACAAAAATTTGTACATAAAGGCTAATGGAAATGAACTCTTAATTGTAGTAGTGTATGTATATGAAATCATGTTTGGAAGAAACACAGATGACTTAGCTAAATGATTTGTTGAAGAAATGAAATCAGAGTTTGAGATGTCAATGATTGGAGAGCTTACCTTCTATTTAGGACTTCAAATTCAACAAAAGAACATAAGAATATTCACTTCGCAAGAAAAATACTTAAGAGAAATTTTGAAAAGGTTTCAAATGGAAGATTGCAAACCTGTGTCAACTCCCATGATCACTGGATGCAAACCGTGTGCTAATGATGGATAGACAGATGTAGATCAAAAACTTTATAGATCCATGATAGGAAGTCTGCTATACCTAACTGCCTCTAGACCAGACATTATGTTGGCAGTAGGACTTGTAGCAAGATATCAAGCAGCACCAAAACAAAACCATTTACTTGCAATAAAGAGAATATTTAGATATCTATAGGGAACTTCACATTATGGCCTATAGTATCCTAAAGGAAAAAGCTTCACATTGATAGCATATATAGATGAAGATTGGGCCAGTTGTGTGGATGACAGGAAAAGCACAAGTGGAGGTGCATTTTATTTGGGAAAAAGTCTAGTGGCATGGCTAAGAAAGAAGCATACTTCTATCTCTCTATCTACAACAGAAGCAGAATACATAGCACCAGTAGCATGTTGCACACAAGTAATGTGGATGAAGCAAACTCTCAAAGACATGAAGGTAAGCATTGATGAACCTATTTCTATCAAATGTGACAATACAAGTGCAATAAGTATATCAAAAAATCATGTACTTCATTAAAAAACAAAGCACGTCCCAATAAAGTACCACTTCCTCATAGAACAAGTAGCACAGAAATTAGTGAAGTTGGAATATGTACCAACTAAGGAACAAACAACAGACATATTCACAAAACCTCTTGCTAAAGAACCATTCAAATATCTAAGAGAAAAACTAGGGTTAGTGTCTGCAGATGTTACTCTCTAACATGATCAGAAATCAGAAATAAAAAAAAGGACTGCATACAAGAAACAAGATCAGGGCAGAATACAAGAGATAGTCAATATCAGATAAGAAGGCATCATTCCAGGGGTAGAGCAGTCAATAAATTGCAATAAAAGAGCTAGAACAATGGAGAAGTGCATGGAATAGGTCGTCAAGATCACAAGAAATGAAAAGATCAAAACTACATTGGGAAAATTTCGACCCTTTTCCATTGATGTCAAAGGGGGAGGAAAAGCAAGCAAAAGAAGAAACGGTCTTCTAAAAAGCAAGCATAGGAAGTCCTGGAGGAAGCATTGGAGTATTGCCATCAATGCCAAAGGGGGAGATTGTTGGAAATATTGTCATTTATGGAAAAGGAGCACAAAGGAACAACACCATGACAAGGGAGCAGATTAGATTCAAATGGAAGAAGGGTTGTTGTTAATGAGAAAATTAGGGTTTGGCACAATATATATGTAAGCAAATGAATCGGGAAAATTCAAAGGGAAGGTATCAGACTGTGTGTTTAAGAAGTGTAACATTAAATGAATAGAGGCAGAAGCATAAATCTCTGGTTATCAGCATAACTTAGGGAACAGTGGAGCGGAATGAAATGAGAGAATAGCGATATTCAGTCTCTGTTTATTCAATGAAAAGGAGGTTTTCATGAGACATTGAAGTTAAACGAAGAAATGGTGAAAATCTACGTTTGAACACGATTTAAAACAAAATTTGAAGGACAAGAGGTTTTCAAGAAAACCAGACACTGTTTTCGGACAACCTTTGAGTTGTGGGCGATTTTTCCCATTTCAAACGCGATCGAATGATATTGCAACAAGTCACAAGCAAAATACCAACTATTTCGCGTTGCTTTTTGTTGATAAACTATGAAGCTGGAATGAACGCGATTCTGTCTGATGGATTGTTGAGTTGGAACGCGATGAGGCGTCAGCCGTCAGATGTATGAGCATATGTTATTTTGGTAGATTGTGGGCCATATATGATTTAACGTGCAAGCATGCCTCGACATATGTGCGACTGGTTGATATGCGGAAAAGGTAAGTTATAAAGTATTATGTTAACTTTAAAACATAAAGTCTAAGCTTTGGAAATATTATGGAGAGGCACGGTGAAACAAAGTTGTGGGCCCATAAGTAATTATATGGTTTATTTATATTTTTAAACCTTAAAGTTGAAATCATAAGCGGATAGATCATGGGAAAAGATGCATTGACAATTGTTGTGGGACCCGCGTGTATTTATATTATTGGCTTCCTTGGTATTTTAACCAAAGTCTATATATTGGTTTGAATTTCATGAGATGGGTTTATCATGGTTTATAACCATATTTCTTTGAAAAGTAAGATTAACCGTTAGGAATTCTGTGGGCCCAGATATATATATTTTAATGTTGATATCTTGTGTTTGAACCAAAATATATAAAAGGGTGGAATGATCAAAGGAGTGGGACTTGTCGCATATTACATATCGCAATCGGGAATGCTCATATGATAATAATTCGTATTTAATATCCCAAGTGAGGGAAAATCTATACCTTTGAGAATATCTTAAGATATTCCAAAGTGAAGCTACAACAATATGTAAATCACCTCCTATGGAGCAACAATGAATACATTAACACATGAAATGCTGGAGAATCCAAATAGCCATCTCATTATATCATAACAGCATAAGGTATACAAACCCTTGAGGAAATGATCAGTCAAGCAAGGCTTTGCAAGCCTAAAGAGACATGTACATGAGAATATGAAAATCACTGCTATATAAATAAGCCCTAGGCTATGACTGCGCAATCCCTGAAGGGAAACTGCTGCAAAATGTCAACAATATATAGATATGACAATATGAAGCTCAAATAAAGTGGGGGAGCAAGATCTCAGCCCCTGAAAATACAATACATCAATCCTCTAGGAGGATTGGCTGAAATACAAGCAAAATGGCATTCCTACAGAAATGCCGGAGTTGTTGGGTAGCAGCAGCAACTGAAGAACTGGAAATATATGAGAAGGCTGAAATGGCTACACCAAATGAAGAATCCTCCTCCAATGGAAATCTGAAGTGAAAGGCTGATCCCTTCACCAAATCTCACCCTTCAAGGTATCTGCTAATCCCTCACAACAAATGCTCTCCAAGAATAACGCTGTATAAGAGAGAGACTGCGCTGCATATGATGGCAAGTGGTTGGAATTGTGAAAAAGATGATGGAATAATCTCTTGAACCTCCTTTGCTGATCTCCCAAATGGATGGAAGCTCCCTCCTCTGAAAAACTAGCCAAGGATGGTGTTGTAGAAAACCTCCCCAACAACACCCAACAACACTACACAATCTCCAACTGAAACTGCACTGATGAAGAAGGATGAGACTTGACCTCAATGTCTGAATATTGGGAATGGAGTGCAATCCTCCAAGAGCTACTCAAGAAGGAGATGAAATCCTAAATAGGAATTTCCTCTGGCAATTCTTGCTAAACAGCAAGTGACTGCAGCAAGTCCAGAGGACCAAAGATGAATAATAATCAAGATGAGAAACAATGGCTGCCTTGTCCTCCTTTTAAACAATGTGAGATCCCTCTCCATGGACCACACTCATTAGGGTTTCCTTCCTCTAGAATCTTCCCTCCTTATCCCACTGCGCTGGCCCACAATGTGTTCTCTACCTCATGCTACTGCGTTGTTTGACTTGGTCAAACTTGCCCTAGTCATCCTGCAAAAGCCCCTTTTCACAGATGGAGGTGTGAAATCTAGCTCTATAAGTGATCCTCCTTCATACCAAGAGGATTTTTATTACCTATACATGAAGTGAATGGGTCTCCTACCCATCTTATTTATCTCCTATGTGAAAATGGAAAAAATTAATGTTCCATAAAAATTGGGAACATTACAGTCCTCCCCTCTCAAAGATTGCTTGTCCTCAAGCAAGTGCAAGGATAGAATGATAAATTTTCCCTTACTCTTCCTGTAGCATCCATGCATGATGAAATCCTTCAAGGAAAGGATGCCATATCATCAATCAAGTGTCCAAGTTGTCCCTCCAACATATGCAATCTAGCCTTTGGTGAACATCCCCAAATAGCTGTCATGTAGAAACAAAGATCCATGAAGGAAACAATGGGTTGTCTAAGGGCCTGAATGAGGCATGAGATCTGATATATAATGGGACTCATCATCCCCATATGAATCTCCCATCACCAAGCAATCATCCATACAACATAAGTTTCCTCCCAACATGGCAACTCACAGAAATATCCCTCCACCTTGAGCTCTGACAATGAAGGTGGGATGCAAATTTGAATATGGAAAGCCTCGTAGCTTGCCCCATGCTGTCCTTCTCTCCACTTAGGACAAGTGTAGAGTATGTGCTGATCATGGGCTGCAAAAGTATTTCCCTCAAGTGGCAAAATGAAGAGCAATCCTCCAAGGATTTCTCCTCCATCAATAAGAATCTGGCTGGCCCAAGACACTTAATCCATGATGAGTAGGACATGATCATCATAGAATGCCCCAATGACATGTTTGCTGTAGGTGATACCACGTGCAGAAAGGTACAAAAAATTTCTCATAGGGTTACAACGCAACCTCATCCACTGTAGCTGCAGAAAATAATATGGCAAGCATTGTACAGAAAGTATCACCTCTACTACTGAATAGTAAATAGATGAGTGCATCAACGATAAAAAATCAAATAAATGCCCATATACATAAAATGGATGGATATCATCATCAGACTCATGGCCCACCTCAAAAGAAGGCAGATAGGTGGTTGTGGTGGCCATGTATCCCCTCATGTTCCTACTAGAACATGCAATGCATAAACTATGGGGGTCATCTCCCTCAAAGACATATTCAACTCGTGTCATTTCACCAATCATGCTCCCAATAATAATATGGAAAATATCATCAAATGGAAACATGCTCCTCATCAAAATAGAGGAAGTATTGATGGTTTTACATGATGCTTGATGGTACCAACAGTCTCCCAAGTAGCAACAGCGCAGTTTTCAAATTGCTGCTTTAGAATTTCACATGGAAATTTTTTTCTTAATACATGGTCAAGTATATGAATTTTATGAACATACATGTCATGAGAAAACCTTTGCCCAAGGCCATATAAAAGATGGCTGTCTCCATCATATGGTTTGGCCCAACGTTTCTCATGGAGCAACATGAAAAATCTGCCCCTTTGAGGAGCCATGCACTGCAACATAATGATAAGAGTATGTAAATCAGCAAATGTAAACACAATGTTCTTACCATAGGTTGGAAGTAATATGATAGATGGATCCATGTATATGATCCAACTCCTAAGTGTTAGTGCTGTAAGCTCATGCAAAAAGGCTCTAGCCCATGCCAATCTTTGTTTCTTGACATGCTCCTTGTCAAGAACACCTCCAGTGATGTTGCTGCAAATGTGAAGCTTTTCCCAAGATGGAAATGCCTCTCGAATAGTCCATGCTAAGGAGTAATCCCTTTGCACTATGAGAGTGCCCTCCTCTACTCCTACAACATCATACATCATATGAGAGAAAATTTTCTTGTGCTCTCTCGAAGATAGTTCAAACAACCCAAGTGCTTGCTGCCTCCTCATGCTCACATCATGTAACTCATGTGATGAAGGTACCATGACTAATATATATGCCATATCAGCTCCATGTATCCCTACTCTCTTCTACTCAATGATGCAAACATCTTGCCACCTCTTCTCTACTCCCATCCTCCTGGAAAAGGGGTATCCCAAGTGATGGCCAAAATCCTTCAAGAGGAGCCAACGCAGCCAAGCCTCTTGCTACCCGGTATCATATATTTTCAAGTGGAAAATCAGCCTCTTTCTTCTCATCCACACCCCCTCAGATCCTTGTGGATGTCTTCTCCTTCTTCCTCCTTTGGTACTCCTCTCCTGAGGGCTACCATCTCCCCAAACCAAATCTTCCTCTTTGCATTTCATGGAAAGTTGAAATGCAACTCCTTGGAGACCTCCTAGAGAAGATCTCTCACCCATGATTATGTTGGATCCATGAGGACTCAATTGTGATGGAGGTAACATCTCTTCTCTACCCATGTTTAATAGTGTTGCTAATTCCTCCAATAGTGTAGTAGCTGTTTCATCTTCCGGTTCAAAATTTGTTTCATTGTTTTTCATGGGGGTGTCATGGTTCACTCCATCCTCCAAAAGTTCATACTCCAACCTCAATGGCTGAATTAAACTCAACCAAGATGCATGAGGATGAGGGTTCATCTCCTCCTTGAACCCTTTGAACAGTGCAGTGCAATCATGGTGCTCTAGAATAGAAAAATGTGTAGATTCTTGGACCTCCAAAGATGAACTTCCATAATGTTTTAAATAATTTGCTGAAATGGAAAGTGGAACTTCACTCATACCTTGGTGGATCCTGGGATGTTCTTGTGTGGCTGCAATGGCTTTTCCTTCTGATGCAATGGCTACCTCCTCTATGGATATAGAAGGCTGCTCCTCCAAAGCTGCAGCAGCGCTGGTGCAATCCTTCTCCCATGGTGGTGTGAGTCTTTCCTCCTTTGTTTTATCTCCATCAAATGTTTTGATTAACCTTTGAGAAAATTCTGCAAGAGAACTCACCCTTGAATGGACCAAGGGTTTGTACCACCAAACAGAGGATTTATCCTCCATGTGTAGTGTTACAATCTCCACTGCTTCTTTCTCTGCCAATGGATGTAGCAAGAAAAATGCCTCTAGCTTTTTCACCCAAGCTCTAGATGAAGTGTTCCCATCAAATGTAGACAATATAAACCTATTGCCTTTGATTTCTCTTTTTCCATAGGGCCTTCTCTTCTCCTTCTGCTGAATAAAATGTGGGAACGCTGTAGCTCCCCTGAATGCTGTAGAATGGGATTTATACTCACTCAGGTATTGATATAGAACCTGATGATCCAAGCATTTCTCATGCTTGCTGTCTTTTTGAAAATAGGAAGTGCATGGACCTTCCTCTTCTCCTCTTTTATTCTCCTCCTCAGGGAGGCTCTTCTTTTCTCTGAAAATAGATGATATCAAGCTCATCTTCTTCATCATCTCCTTCTGATATCTAACTCATAGGCTGTGCCAAGTTCGATGCTCCAATACCATTGTAATATCCCAAATGAGGGAAAATCTATACCTTTGGGAATATATTAAGATATTCCAAAGTGAAGCTACAACAATATGTAAAACACCTCCTATGGAGCAGCAATGAATACATTAACACATGAAATGCCGAAGAATCCAAATAGCCATCTAATTATATCATAGCAGCATAAGGTCTAAAAATCCTCGAGGAAATGATCAGTCAAGCAAGGCTTTGCAAGCCTAAAGAGACATGTACATGAGAATATGAAAATCACTACTATATAAATAGGCCCTAGGTTATGATTGCACAATCCATGAAGGGAAACTACTGCAAAATGTCAAAAATATATAGATATGACAATGTGAAGCTCAAATAAAGTGGGGGAGCAAGATATCAACCCCTGAAAATACAATACATCAATCCTCTACGAGGATTGGCTGAAATACAAGAAAAATGGCATTCCTGTAGAAATGTCGGAGTTGCTGGGTAGTAGCAGCAACTCAAGAACTAGAAATAGATGGAGAAGGCTGAAATGGCTGCACCAAATGAAGAATCCTCCTCCAATGGAAATCTTAAGTGAAAGGCTGATCCCTTCACCAAAGATCTCACCCTCCAAGGTATCTGCTAATCCCTCACAGCAAATGCTGTCCAAGAATAACATTGTCTAAGAGAGGCACTGTGCTGCATAGGATGGAAAGTGGTTGGCCTTGTGCCAAAGATGATGGAATAAGCTCTTGAACCTCATTTCCTGATCTCCCAAAGGGATGGAAGCTCCCTCCTCTGAAAAAATAGCCCAGGATGGTGTTGTAGAAAACCTCCCGAGCAACACCCAGCAACACTGCACAATCTCCAGCTGAAACTGTGATGATGAAGAAGGATAAGGCTTGAGCTCAATGTCTGAATATGGGGAATGGAGTGCAGTCCTCCAAGAGCTACTCAAGAAGGAGAGGAAATCCTATATAGGAATTTCCTCCAGCAATTCTTGCTAAAAAGCAAGTGACTGCAGCAAGTTCAAGGACCAAAGATGAATAATAATCAAGATGAGAAACAATGGCTGCCTTGTCCTCCTTTTAAACAATGTGAGCTCCCTCTCCATGGACCCGACTCATTAGGGTTTCCTTCCTCTAGAAGACTCCCTCCTTATCCCACTATGCTGGCCCACAATGTGTTCTCCACCTCATGCTACTGCGCTGTTTGACTTGGTCAAACATGGCCTAGTCATCTTGAAAAAGCCCCTTTTCACACAATGAGGTGTGAAATCTAGCTCTATAAGTGATCCTCATTCATACCAAGAGGATTTTTATTACCTATCCATGAAGTGAATGGGTCTCCTACCCATTTTATTTATCTCCTATGTGAAAATGGAAAAAAATTAATGTTCCAATAAAATTGGGAACATTACATCATAAGTCGTAGAATTGGCAATGTGATGTGCAGAGACACGTGGCAAGTGACGTGGCAGCTGACATTGATGTGACCCCAAAAATCGCAAATAAATCATATTACGTGGCAAGATGACATGGCAGTGATGTGGCAATGTCATGGCAAGGTGATGTGGCACGATGACATGGAGATGACATGGACCTAGCCCACATATTTCAATTCGCAAGATCAGAGAGGTGAATATTGTAAGAGAAAAGTTGCGATGCGATGCGATGGATAGTGGCGATGCGATGCGATCGCATATTTCATATCGCACATGATATGGGTATGCACTGTATGAAAATGATATTGCGATGAATAGAAGTGATGCGATGTGCCGATGCAAAGAGACACGTGGCAACACAATGCTACATCACGCATCAACGATGCAAAGTCCATCGCATACCGCGAAGTGTAAAGGAGTCGGATGCGATGTAGCTCAGAACCATTATTTAAAGAGATTCAAGTCCTGGTGTAAGTGATTTTCCTTTGTAAATCATTTTGAAGAGCAAAAGGAGGACTATAACAAAAACAAAAGAAAAGTATGAACGCAGGTAGAAAGGCAGAACCGAGTGTTTAGAAGAGAAGTGAAGGCTGAATGCTGTGGGCACGAGAAAGAGAGGCTAAGTCAGGAATAGAATAATATAGTGGCACTGTTGGAAACAAACAGTTGGGTCAAGTTAGGCCAAAATGACAGTTATGCAGAACTGTGTTGAATATAATAGCAAGAACCGAAATGACTTTGACAGCAGCAGAAAAGACAAATGCGCAACGAGCAAAGAGATGAAAAGACTGAGTGAAACTTTTTTTGATGTAATTGTAAATGTAAATGTATTAATTATTTTTATTGTATGTGATGCAAAGGCAAGACATCGCAGGCAAAGAAAAATTCCACTGTAATACACAAATATGTATACATTCTGTTATATCATTCTGAATGCGCTGGACAATAAAATGAGAAGGGGGAAGGCAAAGAGTCAAACCTGTTCATTTCGAATTCCTTGTGGAATGAAAATAGTTATGAGGTGATCCCTATAAATAATTTTACCAACATATGCATAAGGAGGTTGAGAGAATGAAGAAATGAGTGAGACAGTATAAGAAGAAGAAGGAGCAGAAAGAGGAGTTGTGAAGATCCAGAGATGAGATAAAGAAAATTTGAAGGCTTGACGGACAACAGTAAAGAAGGAGAAAAATAGAGCTGGTATCCAGGTAAATCAACATATGATTTTATTGTACAATGAGGGAGTTGGTGCTTCCATGTCAAGTTGTAGCTTGATAAAAGTCTAGTTGTAGCTAGCTGAGGTAGGAGCCTCCTATAGGTTGTAGCCTGTAGAAAATAGATAGGAGCTGGAGCTTCCTTGCAAGTTGTAGCTTGCGGAATTGAGGTAGCAGCCTCCTGTAGGTTGGAGCCTACTGAAAATCAGTGGTGAGAGGGAGTTGGAGCTTGCCTTTGCATCAAAACAATAATAAGATGTGGTTTTCTCCCTTGTGGGTTTCCGCTTATATCTGTTGTCTATATGCATGATGATTATGTGTTGAAATTCTGTATTTAATCTGCTTAATACCTGCTGTTCACTTATTAAGATTGGTGTTCCATTGTATATTAAGTTGATCATGAAATGAAGATGTAAATAAGTATAAAAGAAAGTTTTACAAGACCATGACTGCATTAAACTGATTCACCCTCCCCTGCCTCTCTGTTTAACCAAGAGTTCAACATGCCCTATTTCTTCCGTTACCTATGTCTTCAGTGCTGTGTTCACCCTTTTCATCTGCCTGTGCTGCCACACCACTGCCTTGCACGAGTTCCTGTTATGTATTCATTCCATTCCTTTGTGACCTGTAGAGTATGGCCCACATATTATTTCCTTTATGCCCATGATGGATTACAAATCCGGGCTTTAGTCATCATACATACGTTTAAAATAATCAACAGTGTAAATATTATACTATGGCGCATTTAACATATACGAAACAAGAGCTTACAGGGTCCCACACCATAGTGACCAATCACAGCGCATCGCCTTTTGCTTGCTTGCAAGTTTAAAGTTTGGTAATAGAGATATCTCCTATTTCCTACAATATGCAATCACATCACATTACATCCAACTTACCATGCAAACTCTTAAGTACAAACATTAAACTCTGTGATGTGCGGGCTCGTGATTCACCGTCTGCCGTCGATCTGCCCCAGATGTAACGATCCTTATCTGATCGCACTTCACACTTCGGCATTCCAATGTGATTCTTGAGTGCTTATCCTCTTGAGCTTGAGAATTGTGATATTCGATTGGGTCCCACATCCAGTCTTCAATTCCTTTGGATTTTAGCTTTGAACTATATCGTGTCCGCTTCTTATCGCATTTTGGTTAGCCGACTTTTAAACATGGTTTATGAGAGCTATCTCTTATGAGCTTTGTGATTTGTGATATCGCAATATCGCATCACAATATCGCATTGCAATTTCACATTGCATCGCATAGCAATATCGCATCGCGTTGCTCTTACTTTCGATTTATGATCTGCTTTCTGCCGATGCGATCATCACCATTGATCTGTCCAGATCTACGGTCCTCGTTGCTGTTTGCAATTCAATTGAATTTCAGCCCCGCTTATCTTACGATGAATCATATCCGTCCATTTCTTGTCTTTGTTGTTGCGATCTAATCATGACCGTCCAATCACCTCACTTGGAATTCTTCAAATACTTCTCTCCCTTAGTCGATTTTTGTTTGTTTATCCTATTGCCGCTCTGTAACTCTGACTCTTGCTGCTCTCTGCTTATTTTCTTCCTCTCTTATATATCTGCTTCATTCGTTGCCTCTGCTACCTCTGCTACTTCTCTTCTATGTTTGCTACCTCTGTGGTATCCATTGCCTCTCTTCCTTCTCTACTTCATTTGTTTCCTTTGAAGTCTCTATGTCCTTCATTCTATTATGCCTCTTTGCTGCTTGTTCTGTATTCTTCAATGCGATTCTCTCCTAAGCTTTATGTTGTCGTCGATCTGCAACACCGGTTCCTCCACGCTGCTCCTCCCTGAGCTTTATTCAGTTTCTGAGTGCACTGATCTCTCCTGAGCTTATTCTTCTATTCCATATTCACTTCGTCTTGGGATTCTTTCCCTTGTTGCATGCCTTAAACGCGTCGATCTCTCCTAAGCTTGTTTTGCTGCCTTTGCTCCTTTTCTTCCTTAACTGCTTCTCTGCTACCTCTGCTTCTTTCTGCTCCCTTTGTTGCATTTGGTGCCTTCTTAGCTTCATATTCTGCCTCTACTATATTTTCTGCCTCTCTACATTTGCTATTTCTCTACCTTTTTTGCTTCGTTGTTACCTTTGCTGCCTCTGCTCCTTGTCTGCCTTGCTTCTTAGCTACATTCGCTTCTTTGCTTCCTCTTCTCCTTACCTTTCTGCTGCTCCTCTGCCTCTCTTTTATGCTTTCTTACTGCATTAGTGCCTGATCTGCTCCTTTTCTTTATTGCTGGTTCTTCTCTTCTCCTTTGTCTTAGTGATAGTTGAGTTGTTGCCCCTTTGTGCTCCTTTGCCATCAATGACAATATTTCCAACAGAGCACTTTGTAGTGCTGACGTGCCTTTTCACTCCAGTCAAGACTTGTTGTTGGCCAAAGAGAAATGGCCAAATGTAAGAGATCAAAATAGTCTCAATGAACACAAAAAGATAAAAATTATGCTGATAAAGTGCAGGCTTTAATCGTGTGGAAACTATAGACTGTGTTGGATAAATGCAATAGTTGAAAACTTAAAATATCCTCTGACATACCTTGATATAATGAGGTGTTTATGGAGATCGGAAGGGAATAATACTAATTTATAATAAAATCCAACTTCTACTTAAACACTACATCAAAATAATACAAGTTTATGATATAATCTTAAGTTTAAATAAAGTGCAGGATATAAAATTGATTTCTGGACTAAATACCAAGGAACCAATAGGGCCTTGCGGATAAGCCAAGGGTACGTGTATTGAAAATTTTGTTAAACATAACAGATTGGAAGCTTATTAGGTACTGGAAAACTAGCAACAACTAATACGCGTGCGTAGTACATCCAATAGACTATTTCCATGCTGCTTTGTGGATGTTGTGAGTGAAACCATTGATTCAGTTGTTGTGATTGATTAGTTAATGAAATTAATGATACTAGTTAATGACTTATATTTTTGTTTATGTGTATATTCAAAGACGAGGCGAGGATTTCTGTTACACAGTGATGGGTTATTGGGGTGACAAAAAAAGGTATTTAAAAGAAAAGAGAAATAGTAGGTTTAATTAATGAAACTTCATGAGGTTTATTATATTTCTTATAGTTAAGGAATGATATGGTTTTAATTAATGATTAAGTAATATAAGTACATGACATTTTATTTTATATATATATGGACCTATAGAATTGAATCCCCCAATTCTACTACTCTCGAGAATAAACTCACTGAAGAGTAACTCGGTGCATGAGGTAATAATGCATAAATGAAGGTAGATTTGAGTACAAAGATAGAGATAGCCTCTTTAGATGTTGGAGACTGAACGCTTCTAATGGGTAAGGAGCTACGACTAAGGAGATATGTTTATGTATTTCAAGGAGCTTTAAAGTTAATATCATTAATATAGATTATTTTAAGTATTGATCTATAAGAATGATTGAATTTTTTCATTTCTTAATGTTTTTAGAATGAAAAATACAATGTGTTATTTTTCATTATTTAAAATATATTTTTGAATGCTCAATAAAATATATAAGTCCAAATAAAAATTTTAACGATAAAAATTATTTTATATATATATATACATAATTTTTTTTTTCTATATATAAATATACATATAATAAATAAAATAGTTAACATAGATATTCAAATAATTAAATTAAATCTCTGATTGGAATATTTTTGAAAATTATAAAATTTAAACATTTAATTCACACCATTTTTTTCACTTTTCATTACTTTATGACATATTCATTGTTTTTTAATTATAAACTATTCTATTTATAACAAGTACTGTAAATCATAATGAACTTCTCAGCTTAATTGAATCATATAAGAATGAGAAATTTGTTACCACAAAGGGTGAGATCTTAGACTTTGTGTTGATACTAAAAATATAGTTAAAATTAGTATACCCACAAAGTGATACCGGGAAGGGTGAAATCTTAGACTTTGTGTTGATACTAGAAATATAGTTTAAACTAGTATACCCCCAAAGTGATATGGGGAAGTGAATAAGGATACATTATTTGAAGATAAAATAAGTGAAGGGTACATTATTTGAAGATAAGATAAGTGTGTTTGATGGTTCATGGATAGTTAATAGAGGCTTTATTAAATGAGATTCAAGAATAATGTATTATAATTATTTTTTAGATAGTTAGTCATTGTCATAATTGGTTTCTAAATGTATATGGATTTTTTTTAAGATAAAGGATGTTCTGCTTTCCAAGTAATATCAATTCAAGGTTAAACGCAAAAAATAATCCCATGAGAAATGGATATAAGACCATAATGAAAATAATAGTGTTCATCATTGTTAAAAAAGTAATTTTATAAGAGAACAATGATGTTTTGATCACCATTTGATTACTTAAAGTTGAAAATGTATGATGAATTTCAAAAAATACTAGCAACCTTCACCAAGTTTCCATTTATTTTTTCTATATTCCAATAGTTTGAGGAGATGTAACAATGATTGTTAGATTAAGAATAAAAAGGTAGAGGTGATATTTTTTAAGAACACCAATTAATACTTGGTTTTACCAAATATGTGATATTTATGTTGTTTTAATGAGTATCTAGCATGTGAAGTCCATGTCACCTCCTAGCTTGGATTAAAGACAAGATAAATGTATATGAAACATATGCAAGATATAAGGAACTTGTCAAATTTAGTTTTCACCAACTGGGAAAATTGAATTATTTTGTCTCTGTATAAATGGTAGATTCTAAATCTAGAATGGAAACTCCTGATCATCTCTCAATATTCTAATAATCTTGCTTGTTGATGTGGACAATTACTATTCTACTTAGCCTCTAAAAGAAAAAAATTGCAAGGTCAAGTTTAAACTTCATGTAAGAGGGTAGATAGTCATACATCAAGAGGGTTTGAACCCTAAAACAACTTGAAGTATGCTATAAAAATGCATGAAATAAACAAAACCATAAGAAACAAGAAAAATCTATATGAAATGTGAAACACTAAGGGGGGAATTAATCACACAAATCAAGGCTATGTTGAGAAATGTTTGAAATTTACTAAATATAATGGACAATAAAGTACTTTTTTGTGTGGAAAATGTTAAAAGGCATGCTACTACCAACACTCTAAAAAAAATATAAATCTTGAACTATTTCTAACACAACACTCTAAAAAACATGTATATCTTGACCTATTTCTAACACCCTATCATGAGTTGTTAAACATTCACTCTCCTGCCCCTTATATTGAATTTTCATTATTTCAAAGGATGGGTTGCTTATGGTAGATGTGAGATGTTTATGATAGATGTCCACTTAACCATCTTTAAAATATTTAATATTGATTTATAATTTTAAAAAAAATAGCAATACGAATTGTGGAATATTGATGCCTTCAAATAATATATCACACATGTTGTACTTTGCATCGACTCGAGTGAGTTTGTCTATTGAAATCTCAATATGTGGTAAACCAAATAAGAAATTTGTGGTGGTTGTTTTTTACATCTTTTAACAGTGTCATGGGACACAATGCATTCTTATATTATTGTCCATTGTGATATCGAGTTGAGGAAATACCACCAAAACAATACACTAGTGGAGGTCTAGGTGAGCTTCATTTTCATGTTTATCCTTAACACGTTATCAAGATAATAGTTAATTTAAAATAATGATAACAATGATATTTTCAAAGGGACATCATCTAAAAATAAATTGTGGATAAATATTTGAGCTCACATTGGCTAACTTGTATGAGTTTGAATGTGTTAGTGATACTAGGCACTCTATATTATTGATTAGATAACGAAGGGAGGAGATCACATTTTTTCTAACACATGAATTTGTGAAATATATCAATACAAATTAAATTATTATAATTTCTTGTTTGTAGAAAAATGAAACACTAAAATTGCAAAAAAACAATCAATTTCCACTTAAACCAACTCTGATAGATTTATAAAGAAAAATAAAATTGTACATTTCCATGAGAAACATTTTTTGTGATCGAGTTACTTAATTTATAGGTTCATGTTTCCATATACATTGTCATGTGACTCTTTCATTTCATTTGAAATAATTATGAATTTTGAAAGATATGCCTTTGATGCATGATTGATGATAGTTGATGGCTTCCAAGTATCAATGTAAAAAATTTAAGAACTTGATGGCTTCCCAAAATATAGCACAAAACTCCTATAGTAATACATAGAAATAAAAAAATAGTGATAAGTTAAGAAATTATCCAATTGTGAGGAATTTCAACACAATTCTTATTGAATTTCATGTGTAAAGGATATTTCAACAAACCATGATCCATTAATCGATGTATATCTTCTCTATTTCCATAAGTATGTTTCCCTCAAATATATTATATATTCATTGAATTCTCACTAGGACTTGGCATCAAAATATGCATGTTTGTTGTTTAACGCTGATTTTGTAGTCCATCATGTTTTATACTTTCTCACCTATAACATTGTGGTTCAAACACACTGTACTCAGGTGCACATTAGCTACCTTAGTTGGAGCTTCTAGCCTTTTTTGTTGGTATGTACCCCTTTCTTGATTTGTTTGTATGCTCGTTTGGAAATTTTTTAATTTCTAATGACTAAATAAATCCATTATGTTCCAATTTTAGGGTCTATTTGGAGGTGGAAATGGAGCACAACTAAGTTCATATCACATATTATTATATTCATTGAATGTTATAATTTAATATAATAGCATTAAAGTGTATTTAACCATTCTATTATTTTCAACCATCATTCCAAAACCCAAAATCAATTTACATAATTTTAAATGTGAAGAGGATCTAAATTAAGCTGAAAATGGACAATTATAGTCTTAAAATCAATACCAAAATAAAGAAAATTGTATGAAACATGACCTCATACAATATGAATTTATATTATTTTCTTAGCTTTAAACCAAGTTCACATTTATGAATATTTTCCAATGTATTATATAAACGCCATAAATTAATGGAAAAGTGATACCAAATCGCCATGGAGCCCTAAATAAAGACATATTTTTCTCACTACAAGTTGAATTCAATTATTCATAGCAATCATAAAACACAATTATATAAAATCACATGATACAAATATAGAATCTCAATTATTTATCCCCATTATAAATCTAGTCCTTGCAATCAATAACATGTTTTTCACAACCACTAATAGCACAAAGTCACAAGAATTCAAATCCGTAAAATAAAATCTCAATAATATAAATCACATCTTATATGTATTTAGACAATAATGAAAAATTGCAATTGAATTCACACCATCCATCAATGAATCTTTTATCTCTTCTCTGTCGTATTTTTATAGGCTCATATGCTTCAGTGGGGAGTAGGAGCTCTTATAAAATACACTAATAACAAAATAAAAGAATTTTTAATGTGAATACAAATTATCTGTGTTCATCATATAAGTGAATAATTAACGAGATAAAGAAAATAAGAGGAGAAATATCTTAACTTCGGGTAGAATTTCCTTTAAGGTATCTTACAAAAGGTGTAGAAAATTTATTATCGGATATAATTGCTTCAAATTTGTTTCAATTCATAGATATGAAGACAAAGATAGAAATGGAGATTCCTCTATGCTCAAATTCTCAATTCACTCTCTCTCCCTTTGTCCTTTTGAGCAATATCAACCCAAATCTGTTGAAATTAACCAAGAAAATGAAACACACACTACTGTGGGATCACAGGTCACACAGTGATGGGTCCTAGTGATACATTAGTGTGCAACCAATTTATTAAACAAATTGGAAAATTAATTGTAATCTCATCTCATAACAACTTGTAATAGTTAACTGAGTGTGATAGACTTAGTTAGCTCAAGAATTTCGAGTTGAGGGTCTAAGGATATGCATGTAGAGAGATTATATTATTAACAGGGTCTAGTTGTAGTTGTAGAACTATTGTAGTGTGGGTGGGATATGTTAACTCACAATAATTGAGTTAAAATTATTTTAACTAGTTCTAACTATTTGATGAGCTAGTGGAAGATCAAGTGAATTAAAATATATTTAATTCACTAGTAGTGAAATACGAAGTCACTGATGATTCACTATTTAGAGCTGCATGCATGCTAAATCTGGTGGATACCCAGTTGAGATAAAGGTTCAAGGCAAGTAAACTATCAGTTGCATTTTAGGCAAACTGTCGAGGTGTAGTTAAAAAACCATGGGAAGCCCATGATGAATTGCGCAATCAAGGAAGCCTAAATTTCCTATTTAATAGGGGTTTAATTCTCTAGGGATTGCATAAGCAGGGTAGGCTGAGGGTAGACTCATAATTGGCTATGTTTTTGTCAAGTTTTTCCAAGATCCATGTGAAGCAATTGGTAGAGTGCATGAGGTTGCGGTGATCACAAATATATTGTATTGTTTCATGATTCCTTTGTTTATTATACAATAAATATGGAGGGGTTTTGAGAAATTTCTTTCCCTAGGAATATTTGGCTTTGTGTATTGATTTAATTCTTTCTCTTACTTGCATGTGATTGAGCGATCGAAATTTATATTCTGCAAATGTTGTAGAAGGATTCAGTATCTTATTTTAGTATATTACATGATCACATTAAGTCCATTGATATAATTTATACATGGTATTATAGTTGTGTTATAGATTTTCTACATGGTATAAGAGTGCCAATAATCACAATAGTGGAGAATAAATTGAGTTTTTGTTGAACAATATTCAAATTTGCAGATACTTTCTTTGAAGCTAGAAGCGGATCAAGATGTATTTCAATGGCTTGAGAATCAAATATGCACTCGAGGGTAGTTCGAATTATATTGCATGGAAGGACAAGATGGAACCAGTGTTGGAGGATAATGGGTTGAAGGAATTGATAGATAATGATATTCCAAAGCTCGTAGCAGCAGATGCCCAACTTCTTGATGCATGGCAAAAGAAGGTAGAAAAGGCGAGGAGGATCTTGTTAGACGGAGTTCGAGACCACATTGTCTCGAGTATTCATGGAAAAGAAACTCCATATGCTATGTCGAAGGCCTTGACATATCTATTTCAAAGCAGGAGTGACCACAAAAAATTGGCACTCAAGGACAAGCTCAGGAAAATAAAAAAGAAGAAGAACAACAAGAAGGCTCCAGGAGATGCAGCAGGTGAAGCTTTGGCCTCACAGTTTGAGTTTTACTTTTCTCTCATCGCATGCATGGCATCGATTGTGATGGGATATGTGTGGTACTTGGATAGTGTAGCATCTTTCCACATGACGGGAAACAAAGAATTCTTTAGTAGCTTGGAGGAGAACGATATTTAGTTGCACACCGGGATGGGTGATGAAGGGAGGTATAGCGCTACCGGGATTGGTACAGTTAATTTCTAGAGACAATGAGGTAAAAATTTCTTATTAAAATATTTCATGAATGTCCAAGGCTTGAAAAATAATTTAGTTTCATTTTCTATGTTGGAGGATCTTGGATATGATATGGTTTTCAGTGAAGGAAAGGCATTCATTCATCACAAAGACACAACACATGTAAACAAGATTGGGGCTTGTGTGAAGAACCTATGCAAACTTGATGTAGATGGTTGTGCAGCATTGATAAGTAAAGCAAGGAAGGTGGTGAGCAGGGATACAGGTGATTTATAGCACAGGATATTGGGTCATCTACACCACATTTCTTTGAGGATCATGCAACATATTTCTACAGGTCTTCCAAAGGGTACTCTTGCACAAATAGACACATGAAATGGATGTACCATGGAGAAGTATACTAAAGCCACGTTTCATGAGAAGGAGAACCAAACAATGAAAATCCTCGAGAGAGTTCACTCAGATGTGTGTGGACCATTGTCTACACCTTCCACAACAAAGCACCTGTATTATGTGATTTTTGTTTATGATTTTTCTAGAAAGTGTTGGATCTTCTTTCTGCAGAAGAAAGATTAGGTGTTCTCCAATTTTTACGAGTTCAAAGCACTGGGAGAGAAATATACAGGGAAGAAGGTGAAGGATATAAGGAGCGACAATGGTGGTGATTATATCTCTAATGAATTGAAAAACGTATGTGCCAAAGAAGGAATTAAGAGAGAATTGATTGCACCTCATAATCCACAATAGAATGGGGTTGCAGAAAGAAAGAAAAAATCAATTGTGGGAGCAGCACGAGCTATGCTACATGATCAGGGCCTACCATTTCATCTGAGGGAAGAGGCATGCAACACAACGATATTTGTGCAGAACCGGAGTCCTCATTAGATACTTGGCATGAGTATACCAGAGGACGCTTTTTTCATGTAAGAAACCAGATGTTTCATATTTAAAACTTTTTGGCTCATCTATCTATTGCCATGTGACCAAAGATGCCAGGAATAAGTTAGAACCAACAGCAGAGGTTGGGATATTTTTGGGTTACAATGATACTCCCCACAACTAACAGGAAGAATCTAGAACAAACAACAAAGGTTGGGATAATTTTGGGTGTATTTTCCGGCTAACAGGATGACAATTGTTAGGAGAGATGTTAAATTAATGAGGAGAAAGCTATGTGATTGTACCTTGAGAGGGAGCTTGACTTGCATGCAGATGAGGAACTCTTAGTTCGAAAGGATGAATCTCAGGATGCGGAGAAGCCACAAGGAAAGGATCATGGAGTGGCAGAAACCACTTATGCAGATCCATCCACTAGAAATGGTAGGAAGTGCACCAAAGAGGCTGACAGATTGATGCTAGATGTGATAGAGCATGTAGGATCACCTACATCATAACGTAGATAGATAAGGTCCCAAGACAGGAACACTAGATACATGGCTATTATAAGCGAGTGTATTGTGACAAAACCATCCTCTTTTGAGGAAGCAGTGCAGTAGCTAACATGGGTTGATTCCATGGTTGACGAGTATGACTCCATTATCAGAAAAGTGCATGGGAAGCGGTCCCAAGGCCAGTGGGGAAGTCAGTGGTTGGATCCAGGTGGATATACAAGTTGAAGCAGGAAACAAATGGGAGTGTGGAGAAATAAAGGCTATATTTGTGGCCCGGGGATTCTCACAGGTAGAGGGGACAAACTATGAGGATAATTTTGCACCGGTTGCAAGGTACTCATCAATCAGATCTATCCTTTCACTCTCAGCGTAGATGGGATGGTAGATACATCAAATGTATGTAAAAACGACCTTTGTCAATGGATTTATTGAGGAAGAAGTTTACATTGAGCAACTAGAAGTTTTTGAGGCCTTTGACATGCAGTCACATGTGTGCAGAGTCAAGAGAGAAATGTATGGGCTGAAGCAAGCACCTCATGCTTAGTACACCAAGATCGACCACTATTTCACCAGGTTGGGCTTCACAAAGAGTGAAGCGGATGCGAACCTATATCATATTGTGGTTGATGGTAAGATTTTGATTATTTTACTTTATGTAGATGATCTTATATTGACAGGTGATGAGAAGCTCCTAAATTATTGAAAAGAGGATCTTGCAAGAGAGTTTGAGATGAAGGACATGGGGCTCTTGCATTATTTCATACGATTGGAAATATGGCAAAGAGATGGGGAGCTATTTGTATCTCACAGCAAGTATGCTAAGGAGATTCTAAGGAAGTTCCACATGGAGGGAAGCAAACCCATGGAAACTACTCTTGCAGGTAACTGGAGGATGGAGGATGCTACTTTAGGTGAGGTAGTGGATGCTATTGTTTAGAAGTAGCTTATGGGTTCATTTATGTATTTGGTGAACACACAACCAGACATATGCTATGCAGTTAACCAACTTAGTTAAGATATGGTTAAGACTACCAAGCTCTTTTGGAAGGCGGAAAACATGTGTTGAGATATCTCAGGGGCACTACAAAGTATGGATTATGGTACTTATGGAAAAAATGACTGAGGCTTCAAGGCTTCACCGATGCAGATTGGGCAGGTATTCCATCAGACAGGAAGAGCACATCAGGGGGCATCTTCAGTATAGGATCAGTAGCATTTTCTTGGTACATCAGGAAGCATAGATAACTTGCACTCAGTTCAGCTAAGGCAGATTACATGGTAGCTAGTAAGGCTGCATGTGAGGCCATTTGGATGAGGAAGATATTTTTTGGTTTGTTTGGTCATTAGATGGATTCGACGGTGATACATTGTGATAACCAGAGTTTCATAAAACTCTTGCTTAATTCAGTATTCCATGAAAAGTCCAAGCAATTGACATCTGGTACCACCATCTCAGAGATTGTGTTTAAAGGCACATTATGTTGTTGCAGTACATTCCCATAGAGGATCATGATGCAAATATCTTGACGAAGGAGCTTGCGAAGAGAAAATTCGAATACCATAGAGGTAGGATTGTAGTAGCAGATAATCCCTTTCTTGTTGAGAGGGAGTGTTGAAATTACACAAGAAAATGCAACACACACACTAGTGTGGGATCACATGTCAGACAATGATGGGTCCTAGCGATACATTAGTGTGCAACCAATTTATGAAATAAATTGGAAAATTAATTGTAATCTTATCTCACAACAACTTTTAATAGTTAAATAAGTTTGATAGACTTAGTAAGCTCAAGAATTTCGAGTTGAGGGTCAAATTATAGGAATGTAGAGTGATTCTATTATTAACACGGTTCAATTGTAGTTGTAGCACTAGTGTAGTGTGGGTAGGATTAGTTAACTCACAATAAATGAGTTAAAATCAGTTTAACTAGTTCTAACTGTTTGATGAGCCAGTGGAAGATCAATTGAATTAAAATCGATTTAATTCACCAGTAGTTATCTAACAAGTAACTGATGATTCAATATTTATATATGCATGCATGCTAATTCTGGTGGATACCCAGTTCAGGCAAAGATTCAAGGCAAGTAAACTATGAGTTATATTTTAGGCAAACTACCCAAGTGCAATTATAAAACCATGGGAATCCCATGATGAACTACATAATCAAGGAGGGTTGAATTTCCTATTTAATAGGGGTTTAATTCTATATGGATTGCATAAGCAGGGTAGGCTGAGGGTAGGCTGATAACTAGGTATGTATTTTTCCAATCTTGCCTAGATCAGTGTGAAGCAAATGGTAGAGTGTATGAGGTTGTGCTGATCACAAATACATTGTATTGTTTCATGATTCCTTGGTTTATTATATAATAACTATAGAGGGATTTTTAGCATTTTCTTTCCCCTAGAATATCTGGTGTTGTGTATTGATTTAATTCTCTCTTACTTGCATGTGATTGAGCGATCGAAATTTATATTCCGCAAATATTGTAGAAGGATTCAATATCGTGTTTTAGTACATTACATGATCATATTGAGTCCATTGATATAATTTATACATGGTATTATATCTTTTTTAGATAATTTTTACAAAATATAGATCCACTCTCTTTTGCAATGATGGAGAAATAATCTTCAACATTTTGTTGTTGCATTCATCATATTTAAAGGTTTTTCGTTTGTTGAACTACATTTTTCAAATCTGATTACACTATGAAAAACAATTGACATTTAATTTTAAAAACATATGACAATGGGTATAGTATGTGATCTCTAAGAATATTGAAATATTGGCTCTCTATGGTTCCCCTTTGGTATTCCCAGTAGAGAGAATCCTACAAAATTCCCTTTTCTATTGTAGTTGTCACACTATGCTCACACCTGTCAATTACATTCTTACTCAACCCATTTCTTTGAATTCAACCATCCATCAACTTGCTACTTCCTAGACATGGATTTCACAAATGACTCTTTATCCCACTTTATCTTGCATAACCCATTTCTAGAGAATATTGGCATATTCCATTACATTGGCTTAACGAACCTTGTTATCTCCACTCCCAACCTAGAGATTGTAGTCAACTAAGTTTGATCCCATTCACTTGACATTAAGGATTAGTTGTGTCATTGATTCTACTCCCAACCAACTTATTATTTCATGCATCCTTTCTTATCCAATCGATGGCAGCCCCATTTTACAATCCTAGCATCAGGGAAAATTTTAAGGATGGAAGTTTATCTTAAAGTTGAGAAACCTTGGCGAATATTACTAGTCCCTAATATGTAAATGGTAAATTTTTTTATGATATTTTTGTAAAAAGATTTAGGTTTCTAATTCTTTTATATTAGTATATATAATTTTTTTGCGATTTTTTGGGTAAAATAATTTCATACTATAAAATTTGGGCAAATCAATTTTCAAAAAAAATGCAAATTGACGAATATTTTTTTTGGAAAATGCATGGAAAATTAGCCCACCTGCAAATATTAGCCCCTAAAATTACCCTTGCCTAGCATGGAGAAAGTAGCCACATTCAGGGCCTTAAAATTTTATCCCTCAAGGGACTAGTCTCCTAAATATGCCCAAAACCATAGAAATGCAATAATTGGTGCATAAAAAAAATACAATAAAATTAAAAAACTATGAAATAATGTGCTCCATGGGAAAAAATACTGACATTCCTATTTAAACACATTCACACAAAACATACATAATACATGTATTTTCATAAGTAATATCTAAAGAGATCCAAAACTCTGATTGTGTAAGAGATGACGGTCTAGGAAAATTTTCACATAAAAGTAATTTTAAATTTTACAATAACAATATAATGAATATATAACCTCAAGCAGAGTTATTATTACAGGAAAATGAAAGAAATAAGTTATATGCATTTAGCTCAGTCAACTAAATTTAATTACTCCCACTTAAGGCACCCTATCCAACTGTCAAACAACTATAGTGAAATAAAATTTAATTATTTAATAATTATATTTCTAACTTGCTCATGTCTATAATCATTTATGAAAATATAGTAAATCCAACCTTTAAAGAATTGAAAGAATTCTAAGTATTAAACTATTTTAAAAATAAAATAAAAAACTTAAAACATTTTTTTATTTTATTAATTTTTAACATTCTAGTGTTCCACTTCAGAACAAACCAACCTAGATACTCTTTTTGGGCTTTGAAACAAATGGAGGGGATTATCCACACAAAAAACACTAGATCACCCCCATAATACCAATTTTGGAAAACATCAACCCAAAAATTGTAAAATTGGTGAGTCGTTGCAAATAAGAGTTCTAAACAAAATTAATTTCATGAACAACTACCATTTGAGAGGAGACAAAATAATGATTTTTTAAATTCCAAAACCATTGAAATTTTTACGGTAATAGAATATCTTCTCCTCAATATTGAGCATGGTATTCATGGTGATGTTCACCAACGAAAATATTGTTGGTCCATTACTAGCATAATGACTTGCAAAGGAAGTCCTCGATATATAATTGTGATAGAAGCCTTGTGAGTATTATTAGTATAAGATTCCTGAAGTGATCCAACTCATGATGTTTCAATATCTGCTAGTGATGTTCCAACATGTGGGATTGTTCTTGATTATCCTTTTTTGCTTCAAGAGACCATCGAAATTCGATAGGCTCTACTCTAGTTTCCTCTGCTTCTAGTGATGCTTCGTATGCAACTTAAACTACTGAATCAATTGAAAAATGAATTTTGGCGAAGCAACATTATAAATAGAAATATAATGGTCTTATATTGGTCAATCACTTTTGTAGAATTACATAAAGGAGTGCGTGCTTGCAATGTTCAGTGAATTGAATATGAACTAGAGTTGCAGTGTTTCGAGGGAGTGGTAGGAAGTTGTGCATGAAAGAGTCAGAGGAGGTGGCTGCAACAGCCATGTAGGTTTCTACCGCCACCAAGATCCTAGGTGATGGTGTTCTTGATGACACGGAGATTCGAGCAGTCGTCAGATCAAATCTACAAAAGTGAAAGTTGATGGAAATTGAAGAGTACTAGAGTCTTGATGCAGTCGAGGAGGAGGAATTGAATTCGAAGTGGATTTTAAGCTACTTGGAGAGGTTTCAGAGCTTGTCTCTGATGAGTTGGAGATCCACAGAGGAGGAGGTGGAGGAGCCAAGTTCCATAATGGATGGAACACCGCAGATTCTGAAAGAAAGGTTTTGGATAGAAAATATGTGGCATATTAATATATGCTGTTGAATTTTAATAAAATATTTCATTCACTTTCGACAAACGAATAAAGATTCTAGAGCTCCCTTCCCTTAAAAAATTCCTTCAACGCAATTAGAAAATCATCCGATCATAGTACCCGACCCAACTTCAAAACCCAAAGTGGTTAAGGAAAAACACATTTTCAGTGTTTTTCCAGTCCATTGATCCTATAATAAAATATCCAAAAAATTGTGCATTCTCTACGGTGATTCGAACGTATATATCATTGGATGTGTACAACTGCGGTGGCCGGATACTATTCATACACGCATGAATAGACGTAGTTAGTATATATATATATATATATATATATATATATATATTTCTTGATCTAAGGCACTATTGATTGTTGATTTAGGAAGTTTGGCTGAGTACCAGAGTAACTGAGGAGTGAGAAAGAATGAAAGAAGAAAATGAAGGAAGAGAGATTTATCTTATTAATATTCAAAATAGATAAATAGATTATATTGAAAACATTGATAATAAATGAATAGAGTGAAACTCAACTAAACTGAAGTAAAACTAACACCTAGTAGAGAAGATAATCAAATGTGATGACACAGACAATGAGATTAATATGTCAACAAGCAGAAAAAAACAAAAGAAAAACCCAAGTAATCGTTGATACATCACAATAGATATATTCACTTACATTAACAGTGAACATTTCATATCATATCAAGTCACACACATGGGGTGTAGGTGATAAAACTAGAAGACAACTATGCAAATAAAATGGCCTCTGGTGAGGGCATTGTGAAGCATCTACGAGTATCCAAATCATGTTACACAGATATATACTTAGATCTAAAGTAGGGAAGTTAGAACAAATACCTAAGAAATAGGAACTAAATCCTCATCTAAGGCATGCGTACAACTAATGAACTGACTCTCTCCTAAAATACATTTCTCCATTATCGTCAACACTCCCCCTTAATGGAGAAAGGGTTCACTAATACTCCTAACATCTCCCTAAATGACTCAAATTTAATTCTTCCAAGAGGCTTAGTGAAAATTTCAGCAACATTATCACAAGTATTACAATATTCAATATGGATTTCCTTTGAATGAATATTCTCCATCAGAAAGTGAAATAGTGTATCAATATGCTTTGTGTTTTTATGAAAAATTGGATTACTTGCAAGTTTGATGGAGCTCTGGTTGTAACATCTAATAATTTTTTCATCTTTTTTTCCTTCTTCGGCATCCTAGAGAAGTATCGTCAACCAAAATTCCTCACATTGTTGCTGCAAACATTGCTTGATACTCAGATTCTGCTGAAGAAAAGGATACAGTGTTCTTCTTCTTGCTGCTCCATGTAATGACCCTAGACCTAATGCTGAAAGCATAACTTGTTATGGATCATCTGTCATCGAGATTTACGGCCTAATTTGAGTCTGAGAAATGTGTCAATATAACATTAAAATAGTTAGTATATTTAATACCGAAGTATAAGGTTCCTTGAATATACCTTAAGATTCATTCTACATCAACCCAATGACCCTTAAGAGGCTTTGACATGAATTGGCTCAATACACTGAACGCATAAGCCAAATCTGTCCTAGTTGTAGTCAAGTAAATAAGATTCCCAACCAGTTGTCTATAAATTGTTGCATCGACCTCCTTGGAGTAATCATCATAAAGAAGTTTGAAATTCTACTATAAATGGACTGTTGCAGCTTTCCATTGATCCATCCTGAACATTTTCAATAAAATCATGACACAATTCCCTTGTGACAAAATTTTTTGGCCAGAATCTCTCCAAAGTTCAAGACCCAAAGAATAGTGTAGCTCTTCAAGGTATTTCATATCAAAAGCCTATGACATCTGCTCTTTTATTTCTTTAGTGAGTTCATCAACATTTGCTGTAATAATAAGATCATCTACAAGAATAAATCAAAATAATTTTCCCCTCCTTATCAAACATGGTTTATAGATGAGGTTCATTCTTTCTTATTTTATAACTATGCTGCAAGAATAGCATGACCTGGGTTCTTGCTTTAGTCCATACAATGCTTTCTTCAATCTATAGACTAAATGTTCCACCCCCTATTTAACAAACTGTTCAGGTTGCATTAAACAAAATTATTCTTTTAATTCCCCATTTAAAAGGGCATATTTCACATCTAACTGATGTATTATCTAATGATGTTTAGTAGATAAAGCAATTAACATTCTAATTTTGTTTAATTTAGCTACAGGGGAGAAGGTTTCCTCATAATCTATGCCTTCTTTCTGCAGGTACCCCTTTGATACCAACCTGTATTTATATTTATCTATACTCCCATCTGCTCTAAATTTAGGCTTGTATAACCATTTGCAACCTATGGGTTGTTTTCCTTTAGGTAATTCAACTAGATCCCAAGTTTTTTTTTTTAAGTATTGAATCATATTACTCTTCCATGACGGCCCTTGATTCACTATATTGACATGCTTCTATATAGTTTGAGGGTTCAACAAATTTAACATACTATTTATAAGAGCATGATCCCTATATTTTGCTCGCAATTGAGTTTTCCTACCTGATCTCCATAGTGTTGGAGTGGTTTCAAATATGTTATGATCATCCCTTCATGGAATTGGCTTGGTGATTGCATCTGTACCATTCGATTCTTCCTTTTTCTGCTGCTGCTCATGGTTGTTCCTTGTTTCATCACTCGCTTCTTCCATCAGCAAAGTAATGTCCCAATCTTCATTTCCTTTATCACAATTTCCGTCATGAACTTGCTCAAGGAATACTGCATCTCTACTTGCAATGACTTTATGAGTGGAGGGATTAAACAACATACATGCTTTAAACTATGTACAATACCCAAAAAAATTTCATTTAATGGCCTTTGAATAAAAATACGTAGACCCAAAAACTATTAAATGATTAACTACAAGCTTAAACCTAATAAAGCTTCGAATGGAATTTTAAAATCAAGGCTTTTTGGTGGACTCATATCTATATATATATACACACACACACACACACACACACACACACACACGCACACACACACATATATATTTTTCTTGATCCAAGGCTCTATTGATTGTTGATTTAGGAAGTTTGGCTGAGTACCAGAGTAACTAAGGAGTGAGAAAGAATGAAAGAAGAAAATTAAGGAGAAGAGATTTATCATATTAATATCCAAAATAGATAAATAGATTATATTGAAAACATTGATAATAAATGACTGGAGTGAAACTCAACTAAACTGAAGTGCTAGTAGAGAAGAGAATCAAATGTGATGACATAGACAATGAGATTAATATGTCAACAAGGAGAAAAAATCAGAAGAAAAAAAAACCCAAACCAATCAGTTGATATCACATAAAATAGGTCATATTTCACATTTGATAACTTGAACACGTTATTTAACATACTGAGTGTAGGTTATGTGGGTGATAAAAACTGGAAGACAACTTATATTAAATAAACTGAGCAGCTCACATGTGAGGAGCATCACCTGGAGACTGCATCTGAAGAACGCTCTACAAAATCATCATTACACCATGAATATATAACTTAGAAACAAGTAGGGAAGTTAGAACAAGTACCTAAGAAATATGAATTAAATCCTAATCTAAGGCACACGTACAAGTAATGAACTGATTCTCTCCTAAAATACATTTCTTCATTATCTTCAAAACTCCCCCTTAATGGAGAAGGGTTCACTAGTACTCCTAACATCTCCCTAAAATGACTCAAATTTAATTCTTCCAAGAAGCTAAGTGAAAATGTGAGCAACATTATCACTAGTATTACAATATTCAATATGGATTTCCTTTGACTGAACCTTCTCCCTAACAAAGTGAAACAGTGTATGAATATGCTTTTTGTTTTTATGAAACAATGGATTATTTTCAAGTTTTATGGATCTCTGGTTGTAACATCTCATAATTGTTGCATCTTTTTTTCCTTCTTTGGCATCTTGGAGAAGTCTTGTCAACCAAACTTCCTCACATGTTGCTGCACACAGTGCC
Organism: Pinus albicaulis; assembly: GCA_034641835.2. Taxonomy (NCBI): domain Eukaryota; kingdom Viridiplantae; phylum Streptophyta; class Pinopsida; order Pinales; family Pinaceae; genus Pinus; species Pinus albicaulis. Next base: position 1,509,005,602 of record CM076570.1, on the reverse strand, counting down.
TGATACTCAGCTTTTGCTGAAGAAAAGGATACAATGTTCGTCTTCTTGCTGCTCCATGCGATGACCCCAAACCCAATGCTAAATGCATAACTTGTTATGGATCGTCTATCATCTAGATTTCCGGCCCAATTTGAGTCTGAGAAATGTGTCAATATAGCATCAAAAGAGTTAGTATATTTAATACCAAAGTATAATTTTCCTTGAAGATACCTTAAGATTCCTTCCGCATCAACCCAATGAACCTCAAGAGGCTTTGATATGAATTGGATCAATACACTGACTGCATAAGCCAAATCTGTCCTAGTTGTAGTTAAGTAAATAAGACTCCCAACCAGTTGTCTATAAAATGTTGCATCGAATTCCATGGAGCCATCATCATAAAGAAGTTTGACATTCTGCTATAAATAGACTGTTGCAGCTTTCCATTGATCCATCCTAAATGTTTTCAATAAACTTGTGACATACTTCCCTTGTGACAGAAAAGTCTGGCCAAAATCTCTCCAAACTTCAAGACCCAAACAATAGTGTAGCTCTTTAAGGTATTTCATATCAAAAAACTGTGACATATGCTCTTTGATTTCTTTAATGAGTTCATCATCATTTACTGTAATGATAAGATCATCTACATATAAATAAATCAAAACAATTTGTCCCTCCTTATCAAACAAGATTTTAAAGATCAGGGTCATTCTTGCTTCTTTTATAACTATGCTACAAGAAGAGTGAATTAATTTTGTCATAGCATGACGTGAGTGCTTGTTTTAGTCCATACAATGCTTTCTTCAATCTATAGACTAAATTTTCCTCCCCCTATTTAACAAACCCTTTAGGTTGCATTAAATACACTTCTTCTTTTAATTCCCCATTTAAAAGTGTATATTTCACATCTAGTTGATGTATTATCTAATGATGTTTAGTAGATAAAGAAATTAACATTCTAATTTGGTTTAATTTAGCTATAGGGGTGAAGGTTTCCTCATAATCTATGCCTTCTTTCTGCGAGTACCCCTTTGCAACCAACCTAGATTTATATTTATCTATACTCCCATCTGCTCTAAATTTAGGCTTGTATAACCATTTTCAACCTATGGGTTGTTTTCCTTCAAATATTTCAACTAGATCCCAGGTTTTTTTTTTTAAGTATTGAATCATATTCCTCTTCCATGACTGCCCTTCATTCACTATATTGACTTACTTCTATATACTTTGAGGGTTCAACAACATTTAACATACTATTTATAGGAGCTTGATCCGTATATCTTGCTCGCAATTGAGTTTGCCTACCTGATCTCCTGAGTGGTGGAGTGGATTCAAATATGTTCTGATCATCCCTTGGTGGAATTGGCTTGGCGACTGCATCTGTACCATATTATTCTTCCTTTTTCTACTGTTTCTCATGGCTATTCCTTGTTACATCACTCCCTTCTTCCATCAACAAAGGAATGTCCCAATCTTCATTTCCTTTATCACAATTTCCATCATGAACCTTCTCATGGAATACTACATCTCTACTTGCAATGACTTTATGAGTGGAGGGACTAAACAACCTATATGCTTTAAACTATGTATAGTACCCAACAAAAATGCGTTTAGTGGCCTTTGAATCTAGTTTCTTTCTATCATATTTTGGAACATGAGAAAACGCTTTCGAGCCAAAAACTATTAAATTATTAACTGCAGGCTTAAAACCTAATAAAGCATCGAATGGAGTTTTAAAATCAAGGATTTTTATTGGACTCCTATTCTTCAAATATACTATAGTATTTATTGCTTCTCCCCAAAAACTATTAGAAAGATTCTTACCTTTTAACATGCTACAAGCACAATCCACAAGGGTTTTGTTCCTCCTCTCTGCAACCCCATTTTATTTAGGAGTGTGGAGTAATGTGAACTACTAAATTATTGCATGGTCCTTGCAATATTTGATGAAGCCACTCTGCTTGTATTCTCCTCCTTGATCCAAGAGGAGAATTTTGATGAAATTCCCTGTTTGTTTTTCCACCATGATCCTGAATTATTTAAATTATTTGAAGGTATGGATCTTCTTTCTAAGAAAATATAACTAGGTAAATATTGTGAAATCATCAACAAATAATAAGAAATAATAGGCACCTCCTAATGACCTTGTCTGCATCGGCCCACATAAATCAATGTGCACAAGTTCTGCTATATCTCTCTTCTTTCTATCTAACTGTACATGAAACTCATCTTTGTTCATCTTCCCGAGAGCACATCCTTCACAATCAACATCAACATTCTTTAAAACAGGGAGACCATTGACCACACCTTGTTTCTGAAGAAACAATAGGTCATTGAAATTAATATGACTGAATCTTTGATGCCATAAGTCTTCTGCAGTCATACATGATGAAGTCAATGCTTAGTGTGGCACACTTCTTACATTCAGCTTATGAAAATCTCCCACTCAAATCCCTGATGCAATTGGCTACATACGATCTAGCAGATCTTTAATAACATAATAAGACTTAAAAAATTCTACCTTCATATTTTGATATGTTATCTTAGAAACAGAGATCAGATTCCTTTTTATTCCAGGTATATACATTACATTTTGAATGCTCCTCATACTTCAATGAGGAAATACAACAAGAACATTACCATACCCTTTGATTTAGCACCCTCTTTCATCACCAAGGAAGATTTTAGCAACACTGCTGCTTTCTTTAAAATATTCAAACCAATTTCTGTTACGTGTCATGTGAGTGGAAGCTCGTGAATCCACTTCATCATTCTCAACGTTATCAACCATAAACAATCTGAGGTCTTGATTTTGATCTTCATTAGCAGAGTGTCCTGCATGCTTCTTATGTCTATGTTGAGATTTATCACATTTATTCTTATGGAAATTCCTAGCAATATACCAACTCTACCACAATAGAAACATTTGGTTCTTGAATTTCTTCCGTTTGAAGACATACCTTGAGATGGCATAGCTTGAGGTGGCATATTTTGAGTTGGATTTCTTTATGGTGTATCTCCATCTTTCTGTCATGCACTTGTCTTTCCTCTGAAGGGATTCTTCTTTTCCATTAAAGCAAGCTCTCAACTCTGGGGTTTCATAGTTATCCACATTTTTTCTTCTTGCATCAGGATCCCTATTAATTCCTCACATCAGGATCCCTATTAATTCCTAAAATTTGGGGGTTTTCTTTCTCACATTCAAGCCTTGATGAACATCTGATAACCATCAGTCACACCATTCATGGTAATTGTGACAAGATTAGTGTTTGACACTGCCTCCCCTATGTCGCCCAACTTATATTTGAGGTCATCAATTCGAGAGATGAACGCAGCTGTTGATTCATTCCCCTTCATTTTAGTAGAGAGAATCTTGCTTTTCAGGAACAAAAGGCGTTTTGTGTTTTCAATCTCGTACACATTCTTTGTTGTGTAACCAGCTTCAAAAGTAGAAGAAAAGAGATATAAACGCCTTAGAAATAAGCCACTTCGAGGGGGCAACCTCCAATACATTACATAAATGCACAATTCTTGGATGATACAATTCACAAAACCTCCTTTCTATATATAGGATTCCATGGGGCCCTAATGTAATCCTAGCCGACCTAACAATAATAATTTAAGGGCACAATAATAACAAAATGGGGGTTACAAGGGTACAATAATAACAATAAGGGGTTTAAACTAACAATAATAAGGGGTTATACTAGTGATATAGGGACCTAATATGCCCCTCTCCTTCAAAAAAGTGTTGTCCTCAACACTTGAGTAGCTCCGGGTGCTTCTGTATAAAATTCTCATCCTCCCATGTAGAATCTTCAGTGGGTAAGTTCTTCCACTTGATGAGATACTCTGAAATTGATCGATTCCGTAGTTGTCAAGTTCTTTTTTCTATGACTGCTTCAGGTTCCAATATGATCTTCCCTTCCCCATCAAGTTCTGGCAATACTGTTTGAACTGGAAGATTTTCACCTATAACCTTCTTTAAGCATGAAACATGGAACACTGGATGTACTCGCGAAGAAGCAGGAAGCTCCAATTTGTATGCCATAGTACCGATCTTTTGCAACACCTTGTAAGGACCATAGTACTTTGGCGATAATTTATTATCCTTCTTTGCTTGCTTGAGGGACATTTGTTTGTATGGTTGTAGCCGTAAAATACCCAATCTCCTACATCAAAACTTCTCTCGCTACGATGTTGATCTGCCTGTTGTTTCATTCGATTTTGTGCCAAATTCAGGTTATCCTTTAAGAGTTGGAGAACTTCTTGCTGATGCTCGATGTGATCTTCCACTGCTTGAACCTTAGAATTTTCCCTTAAAGATGATGTGATGGATGGTGGATGATATCCATAAAGTGCCATAAATAGGGTCATTTTTGCTGCAGTATGGAAGGAAGTGTTATACCACCATTCAGCGAGAGGTAACCACTTGACCCGTTGTGTTTGTTTATCAGATACAAAACAACGAAGATATCCTTCCAAACATTTATTTAATATCTCAGTTTGACCATCAGATTGAGGATGATAAGATGAGCTATGAGCTAATTGAGTACCCAAACAAGAAAATAACTCCGTTCAAAAATTTCCAGTAAAAATGGGATCTCTGTCGCTCACAATAACCCTTGGGCTTCCATGTAGCTTTTGAATTCTGTCCATAAATGTAGTAGCAACTGTATTTGCTTTAAATGGATGAGATAATGCACAAAAGTGTGCATACTTGGTAAGTCTATCAACTACCACCATGATGACACTCTTTCCTTCGGACTTAGGTAAACCTGTGATAAAATACATTGAAATCTCCTCCCAACGTTGACTTGGAATGGATAAAGGTTGTAGAAGTCCTGGGGTCTTAATTGTTTCCACTTTATTCTGCTGGCAAACCAAACATTCCGCCACAAATTTTCGAATATCAGATTTAAGGCCATCCCAAAAAAATTCTTTCTTCACCCTGTGGTAAGTTTTTAAAAATCCTGAGTGTCCTCCTAAAGGAGAAGTGTGCAATTCCAGAAGAATCTTTTGTTTTAGTTGGGAATTCTTACAAAGATATAAGCGATCTTTGTACCATAAGGAATCATTTTTCCAACTAAATGTATCGGATGTACTAGGATCTTGCTGCAACTTTTGAATGAGTATCCATACATCTTTGTCCTTCTTCCATTCATCTCTTGCTTCAGTTATCCAATCTGGTTGGATAATAGAAATGGCACAAAAGCAATGCTTCCACCTCTTCATTCTTTCTTGAGAGTGCATCTGCAACAACATTCAGCTTTCCTTTTTTGTAGATTATTTCAAAGTCATAACCCAACATCTTTGTGACCCATTTTTGTTGTTCTTCTGACGATAGTCTTTGTTCCAAAAAGTGTTTAAGACTATCATGATCAGTTTTTACCTTGAAGTGTCTTTCCATTAGGTAAGTTCGCCATTTCTTTAGTGCATGCAGTATTGCTAACATTTCCTTCTCATAAATAGGTTTCTGTAAATACTTTCCTTTGATTTGACGACTTTCAAAAGCAATGGGTCTTCCTTCCTGCATTAAAACTGCACCAATTCCATTTCCTGAGGCATCACATTCCACAATAAAGGTTTTTGTGAAGTCTGGTGTAGCTAAGACCGGTGCTAGGCACATTGCCTCTTAAGACGTTCAAAGGCCTTAGTTGCTTCAGGAGTCCATGAAAATGCATCTTTCTTCAATAATGTTGTTAGAGGTGCTGCTATTCTCCCATAATTCTTAACAAACTTGCGATAATACCCCGTTAACCCGAGAAATCCTCGCAACTGCTTTATGGTTGTGGGGACTTTCCATTCCTTAATGGCTTTAATTTTGTTAGGGTCTACTTTAACACCCTCGTGAGATATAATATGACCCAGATATTCCACCTCTTGTACTCCAAAGAAACATTTGGATCTTTTTTCATATAATTGTTTCTCCTGCAATAGTTTGAGCACCCTGTCAACATGTTCAACATGATCCTTCCAAGACCTGCTGTAGATTAGTATATCATCAAAAAATACTAGCACAAATTTTCTAAGGAAGGGTTTGAAAATGGAATTCATCAACCCTGAAATGTAGAAGGTGCATTGGTAAGGCCAAAAGGCATGACCAAAAATTCATAATGACCCTCATGAGTTCGAAATGCTGTTTTTGGAATATCTTCAGTCTTCATTCTAATTTGATGATATCCTGAACGAAGATCCAACTTGGTAAAATAAATTGCTCCATGTAATTCATCCAATAATTCAGCAATCACAGGAATGGGAAATTTGTCTTTAATGGTGAGCTTATTGAGCTCCCTATAATCCGGACACATTCGCCATGATCCATCCTTCTTGTGTACCAACACTACAGGAGCAGAGAAAGAACTTTGACTGGGTTGAATTATACCCGCCTCTAACATTTCTGCAATCATACGTTCAATTTCGCTCTTTTTGGAAGTAAGGATATCTATAAGGCCTGATGTTTGGAGGAACACTTCCTGGAATCAAATGAATAGCATGATCATGATCACGAATAGGTGGGAGTCCTTTGGGAGTTTCAAACACCTTGGAATGATTGTCCAAGACTTGTTGGAGATCTGCAGAAATAGATGATTTTGAAGTTGGAACTTCTAGTGAGCATAATTGTGCAATTACGCCTCGCTGTTCTTTCTTTAGAAGCTTTGTCATGACATTAAAGCTTATTATCCTTCCTGGCTTCCCCGCAATACCCCGTAATTCGACTTCCTTTCCTTCTGAAAAAAATTTCAAGAAAAGTTCTTGAAAATTAAAAGCTACCGTCCCCAAAGATTGTAACCATTGTACTCCTAGTACAACGTCAGCATCTCCCATAGGAATGGCAAGCATTGGACTAGTCAATACATATTCCCCCATGGTTAGCTTGATATTATGGCATTTTCCAGAGCAATTTATAGTTCCTCCATTTGCAACCATCAATTGACATTCTGGTGCTGGGTATAGGAAACAATTTAATTCCTTGGCTACCTTATAATGAATAAAATTATGGGTGCTACCTGAATCAATCAACACTATTACCCTTTTCTTCTTTATATGTCCTTCTATCTTGAGAGTTTGAGGAGTGGTAATTCCTGCCAGTGCATTACACGATATGGTCTGATTCATTTCTTCCTCTTCTAGGGTTGGTTCCTGGTGTATATCCTCTTCTTGTTCATTTTCTTCTTCTTCTTCACAATCTATGTAAAATAATTTCTTCTCAGCACACTTATGACCTTTAGTGTATTTGCTATCACAACTGTAGCAAAGCCCTTTTGCTCTTTTTTTTTCCAATTGTTGTGGTGTCAACCTTGTAGGTTGTGGAAATCTAGGCGTAGCAACACTTCCTTCTTTATAGAATTGAGTGGTAGGCTTCCTTGCCGCCATAATTTTACATTCAAATTTTCTTGCCAACCTGAATGCCTTCTCCAATGAATCAGGTTCCAAAATGCGAACTTCATGTTGGATGTTATCCTTTAAAGTGCCTATGAAGAGATCAATCCTGTGTTCCTCTGGAATATCAGTTACCCTTATATTCAATTTTTGGAAGTCCTCAATTTGTTGCCCCACTAAACCCTTTTGTTTGAGATTTATCAATTGGCTAAAGAAGGTGTTGCTCTTTGTATCCTCATAATGTGCTATCATTTCCTCCGTAAAAATCGACCAAGTGACAATTTTTTTATGGGAGCAAAGCCATCGATACCATACAAATGTATTTTGTTCTAAATGTAAAGTTGCAATGCGTACCTTTTGTGTGTTTTGCACGTTATGGAGATCAAAATATTGCTCCATCTGTAGTATCCATGTTACCAGATCCTTTCCATCAAACTTCTTCATATCCATTTTTGGAATATGGTGGTTCTTCCCGCCAACATTCGAGTTTATGAAATCATGATTAACATTTATTTTTTTCTCATCATGAGGTTCTTCTCCTATATTTCCGCCATTAGGAATCATTTCTGGTTTTAAGCTTGTCATCAAGCCTTCCATGTATGTTTTTAGATCACTCTTCATGTTTTCCATGTTGTCTTTCATGTCATCCATCTTAGCTTCCACGCCATCCATTTTAGCTTCCATGCCTTTCTTCAAACCGTCCATATTCACTTCCATGCCTTTCTTCAAACCGTCCATCTTCACTTCCATGCCTTTCTTCAAAACTTCCATTTCATTTTTTGTTGTTCTTTGCGAGAGAGAAATTTGTTGCATTTGCTCTTGTAATTTTGACATGTCATGTTGCCATTCTTCATCTTCATGAGTAATAGTAGAGCCTTCTAAAGGCTTAATGGGTGTTGAATTCTTTTTAGGGGCCATTTCAGACTCTAATATTGATATCTATTCTACAATAGGCCCTTGCAATCAATTCAACTTGATTCTTCAAACAAGACTTATGCAATTCGGAAAAAAAATACACACCTTTTACTAGCTTTGAGGAGCTCGATAATGAAATTGTATTATCTCTGTGCTTGAAAATCTTCGATATCTGAAATTCAGCCCTGTAGTAGCCCTCTGAAGCTTCTTTCAAATGCCACAGGTCTGACCTAATTTTGATGCTCCAAGACAAAGTTGTGTCCAATCTCCCACAATGACCTAATTCTGGACTGGTTCAGTAGAGCGAACTTGTACGACTTGCCACGTGTCACTGTTTTGTCCTTTGTCTCTGAAATTGATAGCGAAGAAACTACAGGCTGTGTACTTGTGACCACGTTTGACGGCACTCCAATCCAATCTTCAGAGAGAGAGTTATTGAACTTTTTCCACGATCACCTCTTTGAGATGAAATTCAGGATCCTGAAAAAGCGCTACCTTCCACAGATCATATCTCCAAAAATATTGCGAACCAAGTTCTGAAATTTTTTGACGAATTTCCTCAGGATTTCAGCTTCGCACCATATGAATTTCAGACTCTGACCCTTCGTAAAAAAAAATTTATAGCGCAAATGCCACGATGACCTGTTTATGAGCCTGAAAAAATACCTAACTTCCACAGATGATAGCTCCTCAAATATTGCGAACCAAGATCTGAAATTTTTAGAAAACCTTCCTCAAGATTTCAGCTTCGCACCCTAAAAATTTCAGCTTCTGAAGCTTCGTAGAAAAAAAGTTATAGCGAAAATGCCACGATGACCTGTTTGGAGCAGCGAAACCCTAGAATCCCAAAGCTCTGATACCAAATGTTGTGTAACCAAATCAAAAAGAGAAGAAAAGAGATATAAACGCCTTAGAAATGAGCCACTTCGAGGGGGCAACCTCCAATACATTACATAAATGAACAATTCTTGGATGATACAATTCACAAAACCTCCTTTCTATATATAGGAGTCCATGGGGCCATAATGTAATCCTAGTGGGCCACTATGTAATCCTAGCCGACCTAACAATAATAATTTAAGGGCACAATAATAACAAAATGGGGGTTACAAGGGTACAATAATAACAATAAGGGGTTTAAACTAACAATAATAAGGGGCTATACTAGTGATATAGGGACCTAACATTCTTTAAGGTTGACGAGATTTCCTTTGCTGATTTACACTCTCTCATGTGAGGGATAATTCAGTCTTTCACTCACAGTTTCAACAACATGTTCACCTTGTTGTCCCTCTTCTCCCAATCCTGAATTGTTGCAGCTGTTTCGCCTCCTACTATTGTCTGCTTTACTTCATCTCCATTTACAGTTTCCTATGTATCTTCATCAAAAGAAGACGAAATTTGAGACATGCAATGCAAAGATAATTTCTACTAGCATATTTAATTCTGGGCACCATGAGGTTTTCTAACCGGAAAATGATTTATTCAATGGCTTTAAATGGAAAATTATAATAAGCTAAAATTAATATATCTTTGCAACTTATTATATTAAAAAAAATATCATGGTTTCTTTCAAGATGGTTGTATAACATATAATTCGAATCAAAATCACAGTAATACCATGAGGTTTGTACCTATGAACCAATAACATTAAAACTAGTTCTGAACTTTTCTTTCAAAAATAGATAATTATTAATTGAAAATAATTATAAACCTAGCATGGTCAAACGCAGGCTAAAGGCTTAAACGCAACTAAAATTATTTCCCCTTCTTAACATGAACATGAGCATTCCTTTCTGGTTTTCTACTAACCCGGACACGAAGTGAGTGTTGCATACCTGTCGCTTAGCGCCAAGCTTTATGTGGACGAGAAGGTAGAGGTCCCAGGAACAAATCCCCATTTCATCATTTGTGTTGGAGGCTACCAGCTTAGAGCTCACCGCAGTATGAAAATCAAGTTATTTAATGCTATTAATTAGTAGGTGGATTGTGGAGCATGGAGCATGGACGAGTGCAAGGAGCAAAGATTTCAAGCAGTGGCTTGAACAGAGCCATATGAATTTATTGCATTGTTTTTCCAGCGTAAATTTTTCCAGCATTTATTCTATTTGATAGAGAAGAATAATTATATTCACTGGTTCAAGTGTACATCCAATGAATTTCTGAAAGAATTATCTAAAATAAATATTGTTTTACAGATTTCGCTCCGTACCCGATGTGAAAAATCTTCGCATTTCTATTGTCCATGATCTATTTGAGCCCAAAAAAATTGCACATTTTTATTTTCCATTTCTAGTTTAGCGAAAATTTTGATCATTTCTGTTGTTCTAGTTTTAGCAAAAATTTTGAGATGATCTTCGGTTCTTCCTTCTCCTATCCTGCAAACATACATTCAAGGAAGTTGTTTTTTATTTAATTGATGTAAATCAAATAGAAAACCCTGTAAACACGCAAAAACAAACCCCCACAACCTCTTCATCTATAAAAAATGTTACTATGCTTACATAGACACATGTGATTTCCGCCTTTGGGCCTTTCCAGGTCAAAACAAGGTCCCTGATTATGCTCAAGCAATATGAATCATCTGCCAAGAAGCCTGGGATGGAATTGAATAGAAAGAAAGCGTTAACCTCCCATAAGAAATAGGATAGATAGTGAGTCTGTACAATATGTATCTCATATGTTTACCCTCATTGTCGCCCGTTTTCAATATTTCCAAGGAGATTCCAGCCATGGAAAACTACAAAAGCCATTTCTTTCTACACCAACAGGAAGTTTTGATGTAGGGGTGAAAATCATTTCATAAATGTTGGTGATGAAAACTATGATCGTGCTAGAGATGCCAAACGGTATGGGAGATTGTAGGGGTGCAAGGCTGGTAAGGACAAACATGCATGTGTTCGATATTTCTAATTCATTATATAGTGGTAAGATTAAAATGTATGATGCCCATGAAGATACATGGAATATTTAGATTTAAACAGATGATCAATTGACACAAATCCTATAGAGGGGAATTGAGAAAAACCTGATTTTGTGAGTAAGAAAAAACTTCACTGAGCCAATGATATTAGAAAAAAGTTAAACAAACAAGGGATGTGGCAGAAAGTGGAGAGAGGTGGAGGTCGTCAGATTGTGTAGACATAACACAAAAATTGGGGGAGGTAATGGAGGCCATGAGTTTCTGTGTAATACTTAATCCTCTTCGTATGAGACTCTCTTTAGAGACCATTACTCATAATGGAAAAATAGACACATTGACATATCCCAAGAAAGCAAGTTCTTTTCATCATCTTAGCAAACTGCACGATTCTCACAACGTGGATTTTACTTGCAAGGCATGGGAATGAGGGCTACAAACCTCGATCACTAACAACATTTGCAAATTAGGCGTGAAACAGTGAATTGTAACATGGCCCATTCAAATTAAATCTAAAAATAAAACATATCCCAAGCAAGCAAGTTCCTTTTATCATCTTAGAAAAGTGCGTGATTCTCATAATATAGATTTTACTTGCAAATCCTGGGGACTAGGCGCTACAGACCTCAATAACATCATCTGTGAATTGGGAAATAAATAGTAAATTTCGACAAGGCTGACTGAAAATAAATCTAAAAATAAAAAATTCAATCATTGAAAGATTTGAAAATCAAAATCAAAATCCCAACCTCACGAGATTGAATAGCATTTTCAATGGCCAATGTGCCCCCAACGCAAGAACCACAAACACCAAACCCTAGGGATCTATTTTTCTTCCTTTGTCTATCTACGTAGAGGTAAATTTCACGTTTTTACCGACCCCTTGAATCTGCCCAATAAGAATGGCGATTTGAGGGTTACATTTGTTTTTAGGAAATTCATTCAGAAGATAGCAACATGCCAAAATGTTGGTAATGATCTTATTAATGGGCATGAGTTAGATCAATCCTAGAGACAAGATGTTTATGGAAAAATTCATTCATGTCCTTGCATGTTACAATGGAAACTTGCTTCTTTTTGTACTATCCCTATTTAATTCAATTTATGGTAGTCTAAAAAAACCCACAGAATAATTCAGAATTTTTAGTAAGATTTTAAAAAATTTAAGCAAAGATTTATCAGAATCTTGTTTACATTTGTTAAACTCAGTATTTTGGGTGCCTTAAGGGTTTTTCATAGTGCTGAATCTATTTTCACTATCAAAAATGCAATTCAAATACTCCAACTACCTGATTTTTTGAATTTTCTATGGGCTATTCTGTTAGAAAAACAGAAAATAAGAATTAGTAATTAATAGAAATGAGAGTTACTAAACAACTCATAATAAAACCTCAACCAATCACTTAAAAAATAAATCAATTTAAATAATAATAAAAATAATAAAAATTCAATTCTTAATGTCTATGCATGGACATAAATTTTTGGTCAAAGAAAAACTAATAATCAGAGTAACACAAAACTAAATGAGTAATACCATTCTTGGGGCAGGTATAATAAAATAATTTTATGAAAAAATTAAATTAAAAGAAGTTGGAAAATTAACAAATTTTCTGAAATTTTTATAATTTTTGTATCGAAAGATGATGTCATTTAAAGTTTTTTTCGAGTAAAATGAGTTCGATAAAATTTAAATTAGAAAAAAACAAACAAACATACAATTTAAATCAAATCTAAAAAAAAACAAAAAAAACCTTAAGAATAAAAATAAAAACAAAAAGTTAAAAATTTAAATAAAAAAATATTGAAAAATATAAAACATTAAAAAAACATTATTTTTTTTTTGAAAAAAAGGGAAACATTAAAAAAAATTGAAAAAAGACCATAAAAAAAACAAAATATTAAAATATTAAAAAAATCATATAAAAAACAATTTAAAATTAACATTAAAATAAAATTGAAAAAAGAAAAAAAAAAGAAAAAAGGCATGGCCCCATGTGTCTTGGGTGAGCCATATCCAATGGCGTTGCCCTACTTAAGGCTCGTGGGGTCACATACTTGAGTGAGCAGGAGCTGCGTGCAACTCCCCTTGCATAGGGCAGTCACCCTTAGGGGGAGGGGGCGATGGTAGGTGAGTGGGGAGTTTCACGTAGCTCCTTGCTGCCTAGACCTATACCCCAACAGCCTTTGGCAGACCAAGTCTGATTCCCGGGAATCAAACTTGCCTAGCCTAAGGCCCATTTGACATGGGCCGAGGATGAGGGGGGAGGGTGCGGTGAGGGGAGAGTGTAGGTCGTGCAACTCCCCCACCTCCCAAGCCCACAGCCCATGGACCCTATGTGGGCCATGTATGATTCTGTAGCTCCGCCCCACCCAACCCCATGGCCTAGTGGCCTTGGTTGGGCCGAGTCCGATTCTTTGAATCAGACATGACCCGCCCAGGGCCCATGGGGATGTGAATTTAATTTCTATTCTTTATTTTAATTTTAATTTTATTTCTTCTATTTCTAAATTTTATTTACTTATTTATTTATCCAATCATTATTATTTAGTTTTTTTTTTTTTAATATTGTTTTATTTCTAATCCTATTTGATTACTTTCATTAGATGAATTGATTTGAGTATAGATGTTGTTTTCTAATCTTATTTGATTTCTTGCATTAGATGCATTAATTTCAGTATAGATGTTGATTTCTGATTTGATGTAATTGGATGTATGATGGTAAATTAATCTTAAAGTGATTGGATAGACAATGTGCATTGATTTCAATGTAAGCATAAAACATTATTGACAATGTACATTGATTTTTGTGTTATAGTAATTGAACCTATTCATATTGGAGAGAAAGAGAGACAAGGGATGATGTTTACTACAACAACTCAAGCGAAAGATTGAAATGGTTTATGATTTCAACTGTCATTTTCGTATAATCGATTTGAAAATATGACAAAACTAACAAGGGTGACAATAAGAATATTAGAAAAAAATGATTTTTTTATTCATCACAATGAAGACTATTTGTAATTGACTACATTCTTATTATTAACATGTTCTATCATTCAACACTATTACGTTCTCACTTTGCATTCAAAATTTTTATTCATCATTAAAGTTATTAACAATATTTATCATTTCAACAAACTGAGGTAACTAAGAAAATTTAAAATTTAAACGAGAAGATAAATCTCAGACATATTTCATTAGGGGAATTATGAAGTATAAAATGGGCCTCCCAAGGAAATTATAAAAATATTAGTGGAAATATCAGATCATCAAGTTTTAGAGGGAAAAGAGAAAAAAACTACTTTTTCAACTCATATTTTCAACTTATCTCCCTATGGGTTTACTCAAATTTCAAGCAGGAACACTCGTTGGATACAAAATTTGATCCCTCATCCAAGGAGTACCCATGTTGCATAGTTTTGATGCACACTACTACGTGAAAATGAGAAATACATGAAAAATGTGATTTCAATCATGTTTTTTTATGTATTTCTCATTTTTTTGTGTAGTATGGTCCCTCGAAAGTATGCAATATGGGTACTTCTTGGATTACGAATTAAAATTTTCATACGAGTAATCGCACTTGAAATTTGCGTAAAAAGTCACAGAGATAAGTTGAAAATAGAAGTTGAAAAAGTAGTTTTATTATTTTATTATTTTTTAGTATTTTTAAATTTTTACCCAAAAAATGGTGAATCATCCCCCATGGTTTCATCATCATCTTGAATCCTATTAGTTCTTATAAAATTTATTTTGGTTGTACATTTTTCTTAGGAGGCTCATTTTAGACCTCAAAAATTCTCTAATGAGAATATTTAGAATGATTGTTGTAATATTAGATGTCTTTACATAGTATTGGTAAAATTAATCACATGATTGATAGATTTTCCTCAGCCACATATGCCTAAAATTAGCCTAGATTGATCTTAACTCTAGATCTATCAAGTGTTGAGAGGGATCAAATCCCTCGAGGTGAAAACCTTTCATCAAGTTTTCCATTCTAAAAAGAGGTTTGCACTATTAGCGTCAGTCAGTTGTGCCAGTCACCAGTGATCAAATGTGCACTTTCAAAGTTGTTGTTAGGGTGTCCAGTCAATTTTTCATGGTTTCAAATGTGTCTTCAAATAAAAATTTGGTCACTAGCTATTGTGTCTAGGACTATTTTTGCTCCTTCAAAAAAATTTTACTTGTTGGCCATTACCATCTCGTAGTTGGTTGGGTCATCATTACAAGGTCTTCATATTCATTTTAGTCTTGTCATCAAGGTCTTCATCGAGTTCAGTGTCTCCATTAGGTCATTAGGGTTTGAGTCATAAAAAATCAGTCATTTCATGCATAAATCCAACAAATGAAGGAGTAGAAGAATATTTCTCAATAAATATTTTTTCATATGTAATTTTATTCAATCATGATTTAAAATTTCTATTTGTTCCAAATCTACATAGTTTTCAAAGAAAAAATGAAAAGCACATGGTGGGCCACCACCACACCACAATGAAGAAAAGGACTTCAAAGCTACACAATGACCAAAAGAGCTTTCATTTTCTCTTTTCATCTTCAATATATTTCTCTCCACCTCAAAAAATGAGTTTCACGCTAAGAACAACAATATGTGTGCCCAAGAGTGTCATTTCTCCTTGTGTTGCGCATGTGTTGCGCACTCGCTGCACTTTGCTAGAGTGTTGTGTTTTCTTCTTTAGGAGGCACAAAAATTCATTGCAGATGGATCCTTCATTAATGAAAAAGTCTAGTGTTTCAGTGACAAGTAAGTGGGCATCCAAATCACCTCTTTTATCTTCATTTCATGCTTGGAAAGAGAAATTCCCTTTTTTAGGGTTTCTAGTACATTTTCTTGGTTTCATGTTCTCATTGAAAAATTTCTGAGTAAAATCCTGAGATTGAAGCTCAATAACCTTTCCTCACCTATTATACACCTTCCTAATCACTTCCCATCACCCCTATCCCTCATTTTCACTATTTTACCACAAACCTTAGCATAGGCCCTGGACTAGGCATTTCTAGGCTAGGATTGTTGTTTTCCTCTTTGGACCCCTTCCTCTCATGCATTCCCTCAAATTTCACTTTCCCCCACTCCCTAACATCTATCCCTACCTGCATAAAATTTCCCAAGTATTTAGGAAGCCCTTAACCCATTCATCTCCCTTCATTCCCAAAAATAACCCAAATCCCTTGTTTTTCCTTTCACTAAACCCTAATTTCCCTTCCCATTGAGCAAGGGTTAGCAATGGATTTTGAAACCAATAAGTAGATGAGGCATAAGCGATGTCATATCAGTAGGTATAAGCACACCAAAATCCATGAAATCATAGCTTCACCTTTCCAGGATATGGGTTGCCTAGGGTTTACATTGCACACATGGACAATTTTACTTCAAAATGTGTTTATGACAAAATAGAGATGAATTTTCCAAAGGTGAAAGCGGTTTTTTTCCATCATAGAACAAGGAACAAAAAAATCCTTCAGTTTATACACAGGTATTATGATCTAGGAGAAATTCGAAAAACACAATTGCTACAAGAGGTTTTTTTCACTTCTGGACAACTTGACTTGAAGACAGTTTTTCGGGGGTTTGGGGAAGGTGTTTGCAGTGCTTGATGACTCCCTTGTATAGTAGAGATCATAAGATTTCCAATGCTACTTTGCAATATTTATTTGGACCTTGTGAAGGCCTCCACAAGTCACTTTTCCTAAGCACGATTCATTTTATCCAAGTACAATCTGTTTTCTCAAGTTTTTGAGTGATCAACTTTAAGCTTTGATTCTGACCAAATGGGAAAGTAGTTTTGAAACACAAAGGATGTTTTTGTTACCAACGTGCCAAATAACAAGAACCTTTTTCCATTTTGTAAAAAACCCTATTCTTAGAGAGATATTGACCTACCTTTGAGCCCTATTTTTGTAGAAAAGTTGTGAGCTTTTGGTCAAAATTGGCAATTTTGAAAACCAGTCACACTGGCAAAAGTGCAGCATGGGCCACGCTGTGATTTTGTTGGGGAGGTCCTATGGATGCATTATCACAATTGGTGTATTCCTCTTGACATGTACTTCAATCCTAGTAAATGATGGAGCCATGTCATCCACTTTTGGAAGGTCAAAATGCCCAAAAAGTAGCAAAAAATGACCTTTCTGCCCTCTTTTTGGAGGCCACACTGCGCTTTCTGAGTACTCTTGGGAGAATGAAGTTTTGGAGGGCTAGAAACAACCTTTTTGAGTGCTTGAACATCCTATCATGTATCAGACATATAGGTTTATCCATAGCAACTTTCAGAGCAACATTTGGACACTTGGAAGGCCTTCAAATTTCCCTTTTCCCCAGCACGCTATGCTTTCTCCAGGCACGATGCACTTTCTCCAAAATTCACTGCGCTTTCTCCACGAGGCATTTTTCATCGGAATTTTGACCCAGTTTGACTTTTTACATGTGTAATTGATTAATGATGATGATTTTGTGATGTCATGAAGTGTAATTGAATTGGTAAATAGTGAAATAGGGTAGATACTTGCTTGTTGATGTAAGCTTTGGTCAAATGTATATAGTTTCCTATGATGAGGTGAATTGGTTGACCTTCACTAGACATTAGGGTTTTGTTTAGCATATCATGTAATTAGCTCCACACATGGGGGATTCGACCCCTGAGAGAGGGGAGATGTTGTTTTGGTCTATATATCTATCATTTTTAGAGTCATCTGACCAGTTGGACATCAGAGTATTGTAATCTTGTAGCTTATAATTTCACTTTCATATTAAAAAATCAAAGGGTTCAATTGCAACTATTATCTAGGAATTCATGTGCAGTGAGTTTATGATAATGTATTTTCTCTGTTATTATCTTTGATGAATGATATATATCTCCTCTTTCCATATATTTTATCTTTAGTGACTTTCCTTACAGTTCATAGGAAAAATTCTATTAATTTAGCTCTGTTTATATGGAAATGTCATTTTGTGTTTCATGCTTCCACTTCAATGAATTCATGATTGAACATGCTCATTGAATCCCCCGAATTTTTTAGACCGTCCATCATACCTACAAAACCATAAAGCCATCATACATGAAATACTAACTTTCTCCTTTATATCTTTGCAGCTATAAACCCTTTGATACCTAGACCTAGCTACTTGGTTTCATCCTTGATCCAGCATGAAATTATAAAACACTCAAAACCTACCTAAGCTTATCATATCTAGCTTAATATATTTCATATCATTGTCAATCCTTGACTTTGATCTCATAGAGAGATCCCTCTCAGCCTGTTAGGGCTAGCTAATAGGTCAAAGTGGTCCGTGGTTACTTTTGTTAGTCTCATTTTCAGCCTTCGGAGAACTGGTGGATTGCTAACATTATGGTGTCGTTGCCAGGGAACAAAGTGACAGATCTTCCGCAGGAAAGAACGACAAGGATCATATCTGATTGTTGATGGTGAACAATGATCAGGCACAAGAAGGTTGTGCATATTTCACGTGGCTACTCTAGTGTCAAAGAATCCAGAGGTTCAAAATTTCATGGCGAATCCACTTTTCAAGTATGGGTAGTCTCAAGAAATTCTTGGTGACTTCATAGTTGTCAAAATGGATTCAATTGCTCGAAGGTATGATTCTATGAATCGAGCTCATGTTCCTAGTTTTATGAAACATATTCCTTGTATATATTCACAAATAAGACTACCAAAATTTAAATCTCAGGATGGAGAAGATGCTAGTTTTCATTTGGTCAAATTTCATTTTCATATTCACAGACTAAATATTGAGTTTCCTGAAGAATTTTTGATGAATATGTTCATGGCTAACTTGAAGGAAAAAGTGAGATCATGGTATGAGAGTCTACCATCTACTAGTTTATATTCTCTAAAGGACTTTCATTCAGTTTTATTTCAACATTATCAAAGCTCTAATTCTTCCTTGTCAATGATTGCTAGTTGTTGTGAGATTTCTGAAAATTTCATGGAGCTTTTTGAAAATTTGTATGGGGATGAAGAGTGTCTAGATGATGAAATCATAGAAGCCCTTTATGTTTTTTCCTCCCAACAAGAATCAATAGCTTCCTCTTTGGATGAAATAGACTAGGACCAAAAAATACAAATGCCTAATACTGATCCTGAAAATGAAAATCATCAATCCAATGTTAACTGCTATAAAACTCAAGTTTATCCTCTTTGTGAAGATGAAATAGGTCAGCTCCTGAAAAGTCATGTTAAATCCCAAGCTAATGCAGGTTTGCAGTGTTCACATAGTCAAGAATGTGTTAGTGAAACTTCTTCCATTTTTTAAAATGAAAATATGGCTTTAAATGATGAAATTCATGAGACTCATGAAACTGTATAAGAATTTGTTGTCACTAAGCCAATTTGTGATGATGATTTCCTACAAGGAGATTAGCTAACAATTATTTTTGTCTTTCATAAAGATGATAAGTTTGTCATGTTTAACAATCCTAAAGAATGTTTTATGTTCAATGATGATTTAGACTATGAATTTGAGGAGTATGAGCCTAAGATAGACATTGTGCAAGAGATAGAGTTAGATTTTCCCATGCTTCAGAAATTTACATCCAACAATCAGATATCAGAAATTCATACTTCCCTATGCCTTCCTATGGATCAACAACCAAGTGTTCATCCAGATCAAAATGAAGGGTATTCTTGTGTTTTTGCTGGATCTCAAGACAAGGTAACATTTCAGATTTTTGAAGATCCTTTTACTGATCTCCTACAGTTAGCAGGGAAGATGTATTTTCTTGTTTTCATGGACCAAAATCACATGTTCTATACGCACTTGGAGTGGCCTAGTTTTTGTTTTTTCTACCTTCTCGAGGAGACTATGAGCATGATTCAACTATATAACCATTTGTTACATTGGTTACACTGGAAGGAAAATTTCACATGATTGTAAAATGTGTTTAGTAGGTGGGTGGTTGTCATCAAGATTTGAAGCCCTCAAGTCTCGGTGATATGTTGCCATTAATAAGTTTTGTTTCAGTCAAAGTCAGTTCCATTTGTCAGTTTGTTTTTAGTTTTGAGTTGGGTATTTTGATTTTTGACTCCATGCCTAATGGTTAGGCTACTTGGCCTATGGTGTTCTCAACACCTCCAAGGAGTTTCCATCCCCAGTTGGAGCCAATGTTAGTGTCAGTCAGTTTTTCCTATCGCCAGTGATAAAATGTGCTCTTTCAAAGTTGTTGTTAGGGTGTCGAGTCAAATTTTCATGGTTTCAGTAGGTCTTCAAATAAAAATTTGGTCACTGGCTAGTGTGTCCAGGACTATTTGTTCTCCTTCCAAAAAATTTCACTTGCTTGTCATTACCATCTCGTATTTGGATGGGTCATCATTACAAGGTCTTCATATTCATTTCAGTGATGTCATCATGGCCTTCCTCCAAGTCAGTGTCTCCATTAGGTCGTTAGGGTTTCAGTCATAAAAAATCATTCATTTCATGCATACGTCCAGCAAATGTAGAAGTATAAGTAGGGAGAGTTCTCAATAAATATTGTTTCATATGTAATTTTATTCAATCATGATGTAATAAGTTATATTTGTTCCAAAGCTACATAGTTTTCAAAGAAAAAGTGAAAAGCACATGGTGGGCCACCACCACACCATAATAAAGAAAAGGACTTACAAGCTACAAAAATACCAAAAAGAGCTTTCATTTTATCTTTTCATCTTCAAGATATTTATTTCCACCTTGAAAAACCACTTGCACCCTCAGAACAACAATTTGCATGCCCAAGAGTGCCATTTCTCCTTGGGTCGCGCACTCGTTGCACTTTGCAAGAGTGATATGTTTTCTTTTTTAGGAGGCACAAAAATTCATTGCAAATGGATCCTTAATAAGAAACATAGTCCAGTGTATCAGTGGCAATTATGTGGGCATCCAAATCACCTCTTGCGTCTTCATTTCATGCTTGGAAATAAAAATTCATTTTTTTTAGGGTTTCTAGTACATTTTCTTGGTTTCATGTTATCATTGGAAAATTTTTGACTAAAAGCCTGAGAGTGAAGATCAATCACCTTCCCTCACCTGTTATACAATTTCCTAATCACTTCCCATCACTCCTATCCCAAAATTTCACTATTTTCTCATGAACCCTAGCCTAGACTAGGGATTTCTAGGTTAGGACTATTTTTTCCCTCTTTGAGCCCCTTCCTCTTACTCATTATGTCAAATTTAACTTTTCCCTACTCCATAAAATCTCTCCCTAACCCCCTAAATTTTACCAAGAATTTATGAGGCCCTTAACCCCTTCATCTCCCTTCATTCCCCAAAACTGCCCAAATCCATTGTTTTTCCTTTCACTAAACCCTAATTTCCCTTCCCATTGAGGTAGGGTTAGCAATGGATTCTTAAACCACTAAGAAGAGGAGGGATAAGTGAGGTCATATTAGTAGGTATGAGCCCATGAAAGTCCAATAAATCATATCTCCACCTTTCTAAGATATGGGATTCTTAGGGTTTACATTGCACACATGGAAATTGTTTCTTAAAAAAGTGTTTTTGGCCAAATAGAGATACATTTTCCAAAAGTGAAAGAGGTGTTTATACATCATAGAAAAAGGAAAAAAAAATCCTTCATTTTATACACATGTATTATTATTTTGGAGGAATGCCAAAAACACAATTGCTATAGGAGATGTTTTGCACTTCTAGGCAACTTTACGTCAAGACAAATTTTTAGGGGTTTCAAGAAGGTGTTGGCAGTGCTTGATGACTCCATTGTGTAGAATAAGTCCTAATATTTACAAATAATATCTTGATTTGTACCTTTGGAATACCTAAAAAAGTAACTTTTCCCACTCACATGGCGTTTTCTCCAAGCATGTTGTGTTTTCTCCTATTTTCGAGTGATCAATTTTAAAATTTGATTATGACCAAATGGGAAAGTAGTTTTGAAAAATAGAGGAGGTTGTTGCTCCCAGCATGCCAAGGAATACAAACCTCTCTTAGTTTTGAAAAATTCCTTATGGTTAGAGATATATTGACCTACATTTGAGCCCCATGTTTGTAGAAAATGTCTGAGTTTTTGGTCAAAATTGGCAATTTTGAAAACGCGTCACACTGGAAAAAGCGCGGTGTTGGCCACATTGTGCTTTCGTTGGGGAGGTCCAATGGATTAATTCTCAACTTTTATGGATTCCTATTTATGTGTACATTAATCGTAGTCAGCGGTGGAGCCATGTCAGCCATGTTTGGAGGGTCATATTGCCCAAAAACTAGCAAAAATGACCTTTCTGCCCTCCTTTTGGAGGCCACGTTATGTTTTCTGAGTACTCTTGGGAGAATGAAGATTTAGAGGGCTAGAAACCACCTTTTTGAGTGCCTGAACATCCTATCATATAGCAGACATCCATGGATATGCATAGCAACTTTCACATCAATATTTGGACACCTGGAAGGCCTTCAAATTGACATTTTACCCAACATGATGCACTTTCTCCACACACGTTTTGCTTTCTCCAGAAGTCGTTGATATTTCTCGAGTAGGCATTTTTCACAGGAAGTTTGACCCAGTTTGACATTTTACATGTGTAATTAATGAATGATGATAATTTTGTGATTTCATGGAGTGTAATTGAGATGGTAAATAATGAAATAGGGTAGATACATGCTTGTTCATGTAATTTTTGGTCAAATGTATCTAGTTCTCCTATGATGAGGTGAACTGGTTCACCTTCACTAGTAGGGTTTTGTTGAGCATATCATGTAATCAATTGCACAACTGAGAGATTTGACCCTTGAGAGAGGGGAGATGTTTTTTTGGTCTATATCTATCATTTTCAGAGTCATTTGATTGGTTGAAAATCATAGGATTGTAATATTGTAGCTTGTACTTTCACTTTCATATTCGGAATTCAAAGGATGCAATTGCAGCTATTATCTAGGAATTCATGTATAGTGAGCTTATGATAATGTATTTTCTATGTTATATTGTTTGATGAATGATATATAGGTCCTCTTTCCATATCTTGTATCTTTAGTGGCTTTCCTTACAGTTCATAGCCATAATTCTATTAATTTAGCTGTGTTTATATAGGAATGTCATTTTGTGTTTCATGCATCAAGTTTAATGAATTCATGATTGAAAATGCTCATTGAATCCTTCTACTTTTTCAGACCCTCCACCATACCTACAAAACCCTAAAGCCATCATAGATCCACTACTACCTTGTTCCTTTATATCTTTGCAGTTGTAAACCTTTGATACCTAGACCTAGCTACTTGGTTTCATCCATGATCCAGCATCAAACTCTAAAACACTCAAAACCTATTTGAGCCTAATATATTTCATATCATAGTCAACCTTTGACTGTGATATCATAGAGAGAGCCCTCTTAGCCTAGAAGGGCTAGCTACTAGGTCAAAGTGGTTTGTGGTTACATTTTTCAGTGTCCTTTTCAGCCTTCGGAGGACTGGTGGAGTGCTAACATGCACCTCGAGAGATTTGATCCCTACCGGCGCTTGATAGATCCAAAGTTAAGATGGATATAGGAGTGCTGGTCCCCCTTTCCTAGGCCCGCAGTCCACAGGTGCGGGGGAGATACATGCACCCTGCTCGAGCTTGTAGTCCATGAACCATGGGAGGGCCAAGTCCGATTCTTGGGCCCATGGGACATGGGCCTGCACGGGGGGGGAGGGGGGGGGAGGAGGACGTTCAACTCCCCCAACCCGCATGGTCGTGGCCGATGGGCCCTGCGTGGGCCATGTAAAAATTTGTAGCTCCCTCCACCCAACTCCATGACCCACAGGCCCTGGGTGGGCCGAGTACAATTTGCAGAATCAAACATGGCATGCTTAGGGCACGTGGGGCCACGATTTTTATTGTTTTATTTTTATTTTATTTACTTATTTTTTCTTTTATTTATTTTATTTCATTTATTTGTTTATCAAATTAGTATTATTTAGTTGTTTTTTTATTTATGTATTTTTATATATATATATATATATATATATATATATATATATATATATATATATATATATATATATATATATATATATATAGATATATATATATATATATATATATATATTATTTTAAAAATTTTCTGTGTTTCAATTAATTTTTAATCTTTTCTTATACATATTTTTTATATTTGTTTTTGGTCAATTACTTTATGTTTTAATATACAATTTTTATTTACTTGTTATTATTATTATTCTTTTTTTTTTTTTCAATGTTTTAATTTTTGTTTCTTTTTTTTTGTCATGTTTTAATATATATTTTTATTTACTTGTCAATATTGTTTACTTCATTTATTTTTGTCTTTTTTTATGTTTTAGCTTTTATTTTTTTCAAAGTTTTAATTTTTGTTTTATTTTCTATTTTATTTATTTATCATTTTATTTTATTTTTTATATGGCCTGTGTCGATCTTGGACTAGCAACCTGATCTCACTATGTGTCAATTTTATTGTTGATTTTAAAGTTTTCGTTATAATGGATCGAGTTCACCCCACAATGTGTCAATTTCATGGTTCGTGTTTAAGTTTTCAGTACAATGGGTCTACTTTGCCTACACTGCATGTCAATTTGATGGTTTATTTTCAGTTTTTGTTGGAATTTGTCAACTTGTTTTAGGCTAGGAAATGAATTTATCATTATACTTTTAGCAATTAAAAAAAAATGTTCTTAGTAAAATGAATCTTTCATTAAGGTGTTGAAAGGTGTTTATTTAAAAAAAAATTATTCATAATTTTTTTTTCATAATTCCATTGTTGAAATATGATGAAAACTTAAGGTTTTTTGTAGCCATGACATTTAGTTTTAATTCCATGGTTGAAAAATTGTCAAACATTTAAGTTTTCTTGAGTCATGCTATTTTTTCTCTAATGCTATGGGTGAAAACAAATATAAGAATTTTATCTTTAACACCATGGTTGAAAATTATTCGGATCTTAATTTTTTCAGAGATGTCATGTTTTATCTTTAATGTCATGCCTGAAAATCGTTGGAACTTTAAGGTTTTTCGGAATCATGATATTTTATATTTAACATAATTGCTAAAGAATGTTGAAAATTTACCTCGAAAAAGAATGTCGTTATTCTAGAATCAACACTTTTATTTTTCAAGGTGTTATTTGCACATTAAAAAAGTAGCTTTTACTGCCATTATATATTTTTTTTGAAAATTTACCTAATTAAAGAAAAAAAAAACTTATTTGAACATTAACACTTTCCATTTTCACGTTGTTTTTTCATGTTTTTTGGCTATAGTTCTCGTTTTAAGTTTGCAGTTCTCGTTTGATAGTTTACATTTATATTTTTACAACCTTAGTTGTGGGTTTTTGAAGCATCAAATCGAGTGTCTGAAGAAGCATCTTATCTGAAACGAATATGATCCTTGAGCCTATTGAATATATAGAGAAGAAGGTGTATTGTTGAGGTTTCTTTGAGCTAATTATTTCATCCTTTTGTGCGGGTTTTGATAAACTAATTCGAGCTGATGAGGCTATGCAAAGTTACTGTGCTCTATCGAAAGTATGAGGATCCTTATTTGATCGACTCAGGTAGGTAAAATACAAACCTTCTCATTTTTTCATGTTTTTTTGAGGTTTATTTGAGCTAATTATTTCATCCTTTTGTGCGGGTTTTGATAAACTAATTCAAGCTGATGAGGCTATGCAAAGTTACTGTGCTCTATCGAAAGTATGAGGATCCTTATTTGGTCGACTCAGGTAGGTAAAATACAAACCTTTTCATGAAATTTTGGGCCTTCCTGAGGCCTACTATGACCTCCCTTTGAAGGACATATGTTGCCCTATTTTAGGGAAAAATTGTAAAATTTTGAACCTTTTCCTAGCGTAATTTGGCCTTGGTTAGGGTAGATATGAAACATAGTTTTGGTTCAATCTTGAGATAGGTATGTGGCAATATTGAAGCTAAAGAATAAGCTGAATTTTGGAGAAGAAATTGAGATTTTATTTACACCTTTTCTATGGTATGATATTGGAATTTTATGAAAGTATGAGGAAAGCATATGGTCATTGGATCAATCTGAATTTTTGCATGCCTTGTATCTAATCCAAGCACTTTAGTTAAGGAAATCAAAGGTGGATCTGAAGGTTGATATGAGCTCCTCATTTAAGTGCAATCTATGGCTAATCTTAGGTGCAATATAAGGTTGATCTGAAGTTCATTCTAAGGCTAAACCAAGCTTCTCATTTGAGGTAGAATTTGAGTCTTGTATTCACTAGTATTGAGCCCAAGTCTAAGGACTATTTAAGGTTTGATTGAAGGGATGAGTTCGTTGACCTAATCTAAAGCACAAATTTTTCTTGTAAAGGTATGAGTTTCCTTGTCACATTTCAATACTAGGATTATTTGTGAAGCATTCTTGAATAATGATCTTTGCAATGAAAACACGAAAAACGTTTTAATGAGCATGTATTAACCGAAGTTGACAATATTGATATCATTATATTTGGGACATTGTCCCTGGTATGGTAGCTCATGAGTTTTTTTTTAATATTTTATTATATAGGGTGGTAGGTGTTTAATAATTTAACCAGGTTCAGTCTTCATAAAATGTATTTGAGTCATTATGTAATGTACTTGTCAAAAGAATAAAGAAAATAAGTTTTATGATTATATCAATGACTTATTAAAACATGGGTTTTATGCTTGGATCATCATTATATTAGTCAAAGTCCCCATTGTGGACTCCTAGGATCAATATTGAGTCTATAGAGTCATTGTATATTTAAAGGGACCATTTTTGGGCTTTCGAATCATGTAAAAATGTTTATAATTGAGTCAAATGTGAAATATGCCACCTTGAAACCAAGTCAGAATTAAGGAGATCATGTTGGCCTAAAGGGAACCTATTCAACCTCACCCATATCCTATAAATAGAAGGAGATCGAATTCATTTGGAGCATCACATCTCAAGGCAGTTCAATATTTCTACTACAACTCAAAAAAGTGTGAAGTAAGTCAAGGAAGTCAAATGGAGTGTGAGTTGGGTCAAAGTGATAGAGAAGGATAAATTCAAATTTTTTATGCTCGTCTCTCTCCATTTCGTCCCCTAGTTTGGGAGATCAAAGTCTTTTTGAGTTGTTGTTGTTTCGTGTTGTTGTAATTGATACATAGTTGAAGTTGTTGGGGAGAAGTTGTTGCTTCTGTTGGGTCGAAGATATCAAAATTCTGAGTTGGTGTGGATGAAAGGTTTGGTTTATGTCTAGGGTGAAGAGTCTTAAAGAAAACTATTGAAGAAAGTGAATTTTGACTGGGTTTTCCCTTAAAGAGGAGTTTTCCCCTGGCATAGTACCTACATCTTGTCTCTTTTGGTTATTTAATCTTCATACACACACAATTTGGTAATTGCTTGATGAAATATAATCTAATAAAGAAGTAAAATAACCCAACATAATTCACAAGTAATTATCAAGAAAGAGGAATCAAACCCTAATCTACTTGCATTGATTTCTCAATATGGTATCAGAGCTAAGGTCATGAAAGATTGAAGACCTCCTTGTTGGCTCAAAAGTATTAGACATGGATTCTCCCTCTTTTATAAGCTATATAATAATGGGTATCAACATTTCTGGAAGCCGGATTAAGAAGTCCATCCACTACTTATTCAACAAGGTCAAAATTCAAGGATTCCTGGTTGCTCATAGAGGATCTCTTAATGATGACAATGCATGGATCACTGATAGTGGAGCATCAAGGCACATGACATGAGAAAGTAAACAACTTCATACACTATCAAAGGAGCCATATTCTCATGTAGTTGAATTGAGTGACAACAAAATCTATGTCGTTAGAGGTTTGGGATCAACATCGTTGAAGTTTCAAAGTTGATCAAAGATGCACCTCAACAACATACTATATGTTCTAGGTTTGAAAAATAATATGATTTTTATTTCTGGTTTAGAATATAAAGGAGATATAATTTCTTCTATTGATGGAAAATTATTAGTTTGGGGCAAAGACTCTAGCATTGATAAAGCTAGAGTTATTGGAGTTCATGAAGGAATCTTATATAGGGTCATCACTCCACCTCTTGAAGCTTTGGTCCATATGAAATTTAGTACAACAGAGTTATGTCATAGGAGGTATGGTCAACTACAATACAAGTTTATTCCAACTCTCAATAAATAGGTTAATGATATCCCCAATATGAAGGAAGATCATGAAATTCTGTGAAAGGGATGTTCTTTGGGAAAAAATATAAGAAAACCATTTCCAAATAGTGAAACTAGGTCTAAAGAAATACTAAATCGCATTCACTCTAATGTGTGTGGGAACATGTGTGATCAAACACTTGGAGGTAATCTCTACTATGTAACGTATATAGATTATCATTCTAGAAAGACATGGCTCTACCTTCTGAATATAAAAGATGACATATCTTAGAAGTTCAAGGAATTTCGGGCAGAAGTGAAAAACCTAATCGAAAGAAAGATAATGACTATAAGATCCGACAATGGTGGGGAATACAATTATAAGGAATTGATTGCATATTGTAAGAAAGGAGGAATTAAGAGGGAGTTCATTATTCCCTACTATCCCGAAAAAAATGGAGTTGTTGAAAAGAAGAATAGGTCTATTGAAGAAGGAATTAAAATAATGCTTCTTGATCAAAACCTATCGAACGTTTTACATGGAGAAGCAACCATGAAATTTGTATACATTAAAAATAGAATTCCCCATAAAATTCTCAAGAACATAACTCCCGATGAAGTATTTATAGAGAAGAAGTTGAGTGTGGAAGACCTTTGAATCTTTGGAAGCCTTGCCTAAATCCATGTTCCAAAGGGCAAGCGAAAGAAGTTGGATTCTACATGCATCAAAGGAATATTCGTTGGATATATTCTATCCTCAAAATAATAAAGAATCTTAATCAAAGAAGCAAGACATATTGAAGTAATAAGGGATGCCATATTTGATGAAAATCAAGCCTGCAAGAAATTAAACAATATCCCTAGTGATTCTGATAGTGAAGAATCTCCAATATTCAAAGAAGAATAAGTACACCATTAAAATGTCACTACAAATCAGGAAGAAGAAGCAAGAACAAGTGAGCCTATTCAACATGTGATTATCCCAACCACAAGGAAGAGGCCAAATTAGTTGAAAGCTGCTTTGGAAGATGTTGAAGGACATGAAGCTATGAAAGGAACCTTTAGAGAAAGTAAAATACTGAAGATATATTCTAGGTATGTTTAATATATGATGAAGTTAATTGAAGATGAACCATATAGATCTGAAGAATTTTCTCATCAAGAAGTTTTGAAGAAGGCGATGAAGGAATAATATCAATCCATTATGAAGAATGGGGTTTGGGAAATCATTCCTAGACCTAGTGACAAATCAGTTGTCACATCTAAATGGATCTACAAGATCAAGCACAATATTGATTGGAGCATAGACAAGTACAAAGTGAGATTTGTTGCAAGGGGTTTCTCTCAAAAGGAAGGAATATATTATGAATAAAAATTTGCACCTACAATAAGGTATATTACTATTAGATCTTTGGTTTCATTGGATGCCACAATGGGTTGGAATATCCATCAAGTGGACGTGAAGACTACATTTATGAATGGACCACTTATGAACAAGTATACATAGAATAACCCAAAGGATTTGAAATGAATAGAAGGGACTCTCATATTTGTAGACTCAGCAAGGCCCTATATGGCTTGAAGAAATATCCTAGGGCATGGTACACGATAATGTATGCATATCTCCTAAGAATTGGGTTCGTGAATAGTATTTTTAATCCAATTCTCTACATAAAGGTTGTGAATAATGAGCATGTCATTATTCTAATATATGTGGATGATCTATTAATAACTAGTGTGGAGAACATAATTCAAGAGTTCAAGAATATGTTGGTAGTTGAGTTTGAAATGAAGGATATACGACTGATTCACTAATAGGTAGGTCTAGAACTATGGAAGAAACATGGGGAGATATATTTGGGGAAAAGAAATTACATCATCAAAATGTTGCAGAAATTTTGGATGATGGATTCCAAGCCCATCACTACTCCTATGATCACCAAAATCAATAAGTTGTGGAGTTCCAGCTTAAGTCTCGTGGATCCTACCACCTATTGACATTTGGTGGGCTCCCTAATGTATCTCGTAAACATTAGGCAGTAAAAATCCTTAGTCAGTTTGATTTGGAGCCTCGTAATGATCACAGGATAACTGCCAAGCATATACTAAGGTATCTTCATGGAACTATACATCACTTCCTAAAGCACAATAGTATTGAAGTCAAGTTAATTGGCTTCATAGATTCTGATTGGGGTGAAAGTGATACCAATGGAAGGAGGAATACAGGTGGACGTTTTAGCTTGGGATCTGATGTGATTTCATGGATGAGTACGAATCAATATCCTATTGCTTTCATTAGTGCTGAGGAAAAATATGTGGCTACATGTGAAGTAGGAAAGGAGGTTGTTTGGTTAAGGAATCTTCTCGCAGTTTTTTTCAAGATGTCTCTAGGTCCTACTATGATTAAATATGATAATAAAATTTGTATCAAGATGTCCTTAGATCCCGTGATTCATGCTAGGATGAAGCATATGAACAAGAATTTCCACTTTATTAGGAACTTGGTGCAGGATGGGATCATGAAGCTGGAGTATGTCTCGACAGATGAACAAGTATAAGATATACTGACAAAGTCTCTTCCTAATAAGAAGTTTGAATATTTGAGAGATAACCTTGGTATGGTAAATATTATTTATTGTATTGATGGTAATAAGTTAGAAGAGATATGTTAAGCCTTTTTGAGTGAAGCATTTCTTGGGAGGAAATCGGGTTGACACTTTGTATTGATGGCTGGTAGGGAGGGTGGCATGGTTGGATATGCACCTGGATCCCTGGGTTGGCAGTTAGTAAATAAGCCTTATGGTACCTAGAGCAGCTGAAAGCTTTACTCCACCTTATTCCCACTTGTATATATTACCTTCAACAAGAATCTAGTCCCTTGTCAAGGAGGCTGGTCTCTTGGGGAGGGTAGTAGCTCAGTTGCTATTGAGTGCGCTACTACGATTGCTCGCACTGAGGTAGCAGAGGCTCGTGTTGCAGAGGTGATAGAGCAGATGGCTTCTCTAGAGGTTAGGACTCGGGTTTTGGAGGATGCATGGGGTCGAGTGGACCACTTGACCCAGTGGATGCCTACTGAAGGTTTTGTGGATGATTGCGATGATGTGTGGCTAGAGATGTTGATGGCCCAGGAGAGGGGCTATTGGCCGAATTTGCACCTGGTGGCGATATTTGTTTTGACAACGACTCCAGTGCTGGTACCGGGAGCGACCATGGGTCCAAGTGCCCCACTTGGAGGGGCATAGCCCTAGAGGATTATTGTACACTAGGAAAGTGCCCGTTATGAGGATGCTTCCGTTATTTTTTTCGACTTGTATATGTGTATCTTTGGGCTGACTTACGAGTTAGAGATATGATGTTTTTTGTACTCAGACACATATTTTATGGTATATATGAGAGAGATATTTTTTGCGGCTCTACATGGTGTGTCCCCTATTGATATTTGTTTATGGATTATGTGTTGTACATATATATATATATATATATATATATTATGTTTTTCATTTTTTATGTATGATGGTTTATTTGAGATGCATCCCAGTTTAGGATATTGTTAGCTATGTGATCAAATGTTTCGTTTTGGTTTCTTGGTATATGTGTGAATGTAATGTGATCAAATTGATGGCTTAATCTTTTTGCATGCAAATATTTTCTAAACAGGTGCGAATCCCGTACCTCAAACTCTTGGTTTAACTGCGACACCACTGACTGGGAATCGAGGTAGATATGCAAATGGTGTATCCCTTGATTTAGGGTGTCGCACATAAGTCTAATGACAGCGTCATATTCTGCCTGATTGTTTGTCATTGAGCTGATGCATACACCAGTGGTGATGAATGGTGATCAGTTAGGGTGATAGATGACCCAGGTGGCTGCTACTAAACTTTGAGACCATCGTGATGCTCCATTAGTGAATCTGAAGTAATGGTAGGGTTGGAAGTCCATTGTGACACTAGAGCATAATTTGTGACAAGTATTTTGGTAAAAAATGTTAAATTTTTTAGTCTGTGTACTTTGACTCTAGCGGTGAGCCCTCTTGGTCCTTATGGGTAAAATTTCTTGAGGTAAAGGCCGTTGACGAGGTTTCTGAGGCATGTTATGTGCGGCTCCATCAAGATGTATGCCCCCCTGAGGAGACAATGTTTTATGATGTAGGGTCCTTTCCATAAGGTTTCGAACTTTCCTGGCCCAAGGGCTTCTTTGCGACATCGTGGCGGAGGACTAACTCTCCCTCAGTAAATGAACGAGGGTTGATGTGGCGATCGAACGATGCTTTTATCCATTTCTTGTGGACCTCACTTTGTTGTAGCGACTGTTTTCGACTTTCGTCAATGATCTCTAGTTGTAATAAACGTTGTTTTAGAGGCTGGGTGTCATCGAGGAGTTTAATGGAAGCGTGTAAATTCACAATCTCTCTTTCTATGGAAATCACGGATTTGACCCCATATACCAAGTGAAAGGGTGTGAACCCAGTGGATGTTTTCACGGCCATGTGGTATGCCCACAGGGCAGCGAAAAGCATGTGGTGCCAGGTTGTTTTGTGGTTATTCACTATACGTTGTAACATAGTTTTGAGGACTTTGTTCATAGCTTCTACCTGTCCATTGGATTGGGGGTAGGATTGCGATGCAAATTCATGTGTGAATCCAACATGGTGAGATAGATCCTATAAAACTTCATTTTCGAAGTGTTTCCCATGGCTGAGGACTAACTCTTTGGGAATGCTAAGCCAGGAAATGACATGGTTAAACATAAATTGTGTAGCAGTT